>CM035170.1:26000774-26147819 GCA_020205615.1 Panax quinquefolius
AAAGAATATCATGACTAAAGATAATTAAATTATCAATAGCTTTCATCAATAATAAATCGAGATTTAGATATATGGTAGATGATAAAACATTTCAACCATAGTTCAAAGTGGAACGAAGCAATCCATTAGAAGAGTCAAATAGACCATAAGGTCTATTATCTTCTCTACGTTAGAAGTCCACCAATAATGTTTTATCCTCAGTAAAATAAATCAATGTATTCCTATCCACAATCATATTAATAACTCATAATCATAATTGTGGTTCTAAATTCCTCTTCGCAACTGTGATTGAAGATAATTTTCGTCACCTATCTTCACTTGAAACATCAAAAATCATGGTTATACCAAATCGTAATTCCCGCTTCATAATCATACTAATAAATTCATCTTTGCACCACTACCAAAGATATTCATTAACAATTAATCTTTGCACTAAATACCAAAGACATACAACCGTATTTTAGAAGAGTCAAGTAGAGCATGATATCTACTATCTTCTACTTAATTAAAAGTGTATAATAAATATTTTATCACGAGACTCGCCTTAATAAATAATCCACATCATCGAATCACCCTTCGCACTACTTGCGCCAAGGATATTTGTTAATATCACATCCATGAATTTATATTTCATCAATCGAGACTCAAATTCGATAATCAATCCATATCATCAATTATCCATGCACTACGGCTAAGGATATTTGTTAATATCACGACACGAATTATCCATGCACTACACGCAAGCAAAGATAATCGTGTTTTCATCAACCTATCATGATAATGCCATAAAATAATTCATCTTCGCACCCTTGGTCAAGAGAATCCATAGCCATAATCATACCAAAAAACCCGCCCATCAATGCACTACGCCAATGAGGAATTTTTCCACATTATTTGTAATATTACTGGCCATGATTATACCAAATAATCCTCGGTCATAATCATACCAAGTCCATCTATGCACTATGGCCAAAGATGACTTTCAACACAATATAAGCATGAGGATGATGACAATGATATAAGAATCAATCAAATGAGATAAAGGATAAATATTAAACATTTATAATACAATTTATCTAAATTCAATAATAACCAAATGTTATCAATCACTTAATAATCTCATAATCTAATATCATTAATATTATAACAATATTTTAATATTTTCTTAAACTTATAAACAATTTATTTCAATTGTTTACACTTTATCAAATAATGCATTTAATCATTCAAAAATGCCATACTCATAAGATTTCACCATCAATGATCAAATCCCTCATCAAAAATCTGCATATACCCTATATAGGATACCCAAGCCATAAAATCCTATTTTCCAATTTTATTACTTCACATAACATATTTAATTCATTTACTCATAACTAGTTCTTTTTCATGAAAATACCAAATTAGTCCCAAAAATATTTCTTTTCCGGGATTTAGCGTAATATAGTCCCATCTTGAACATATATTTTCTCGTAATTTTTAAAATTCATTTACTATTTTCATATGGCTAAAATTGCCGAATATTTAGACATTTATCATAAATTGTACTTTTGTCCAAAAATTCTGAAATTTATAGGGTATACTCCTGTTATATACATATACTCACAATAAAAAGTTCACCAATTTTGGAGTTAACCACAAGGAGTTATAAGGGTTTACTTTTAAAATAGTCTTTTCCCATAAAATCCATAACTCTTAATCTATACATCCAAAAATCGCCATTTTTGGACACAATCTAGAAAACTCATCAAATTATTATTTCAAAATTTTCAAGAATTTTTGAGGGTCGAAAAAATTACGAATAATCCCCAAGCGTAAACCCTTTTTTAATGAAAATACTATTCGTATTTATCACGTAATGATCATTTACCATGCATGCAAAGATCTCACATAGATACGTTATTTCAATGTAATAATAAAGAATGGAACCGTGTCATGCGTAAATGCACGCATGTGATATTCCAATAGAATAATAAATAATGGAATAATGTAAGAATTCACCGCATGCATACGATTGACCATGCATAAAAGTTATTCCAACATAATAATAAATAATGGAACCAGTCCAAAGATAAACGATAGACAAGATATTCCGACGAATAATAAATAATGGAACCGTGTCCCAAGTAGAAACGCATTTATTGTGATATTGACAAAATAATAATTAATAGAACCAGTCCAGCAGAACGCATGACAAGATGTTCCAACAGAATAATAAAGAATGAAATAACAGAAGAATTTCACCATGTATGCAATACTTTTCATAGACATGTTATTCCAAGATTATAATAAAGAATGGAATAACAGAAGAATTTCACCAAGTATAGGGTATCCACAGATATAAAAGTTATTCTAATGTAATAATAAAGAATGGAATAACAAAAGAATTTTACCAATAAGAAAGAAGGAATACCCTAACGAGTACAACAAATAATATCCCTTACTATAATAATAATAATAATAATAATATCTTTTATGAGTACGACAATTATATCCCCTACCTTAAAAAGAAAAGTATTCCGACTGGTAAGTAGGGAATATATGAAGAAAACTTGCACTACGCTCAAAGCTTTCATAAACTCTAAAGAAATACGCCAAGATTATGTAAGAAGAACTCTCTCTATAGTTTCTCTCTAGAATTTCAAAGTGAATTCGTAAGAAATAATGAAGGAATGAGCTTCTATTTATGTAAGAATTTCAAGATAAGTAACTAATTCATGAAAGGTCCTGATTGATTTACTTTTAATCGGACGGTCCATATTTAAAGCAAAATCTTTTAAGTAAAATATATATAATATATTCTATTTATAATCTAATAAAACGAATAACTTTATAAAAGTATTTTGTTTTATATAAAAAGATTTTACTATGCAAAAACACTATGCAGTGCACTACGCAACACTATACATAATAAAATATAATATATTCTATTTATAGAATAAGTTTATAAAAGTATTCGCATTTTATATAAAATATTTTTACTATGCAAAAATACTATGCATAATAGAATATAATTTATTCTATTTATAGAATAACTTTATAAAAGTATTACATTTTATATAAAGCTTTTGCATTTTTATTACATTAATAATATAATAAAACAAAACCGAAAGTGACTTATCACGTAAAGCATTAATAACCAACAACGTAAGCTACTTATGCAACCACGCATTCATCGTACTTTTACTAAGATGTAGTTCAATAGTTTTCGCGGTAACACTTCCTCGCCGTTATTTTATAAAAAGATAATTATGTCATTTTCTAAATACAACAATACTTCCGTGGGGTCCACCTAATGATTGTCATTGTCAGACGGATATTCCCGACAAAAAGAATATTTCCTCACCAATCTAATATATTTTAACAACTTGCATACTTTTCAAAATTTATAAATATTACCCATAACTATAACATTATATCAAATCCACAATTCATAATATTAAAAAAATATTTCGAGAAAATTAAATCTTTATTCATAAACTGGGGTCTCACATAGAAGTTCATTCCTTCATTATTTCACTTAATTCATCGAAATGCTAGAGAGAGAAATAATAGAGAAACTATAGAAAAGTATTCTTTACTTCCCTACTCTTATATTCAGGTTTCTTTTACTGTAAGGGATATTATCCGTTGTACTCGTAAGGGGTATTATTTCTTTGTATTCATGAAGAGAACTTCTTATTCCATTATTTATTATTGTTGGAATAACTACTTTGTATACACGGCAGCCGCCTATACTTGGTGAAATTCTTCTCGTTATTCCATTATTTATTATTTCGTTAGAATATAATCGATCACATGAGCTACCCCTATATTTGGTGAAATTCTTACGTTATTTTACTCTTTATTATTCTATCGAAATATCCTCGTATACTGCGTAAGGCTACGCCGACCTGGTTCCATTATTTATTATTCTGTCGTCGTAATATCCTGTCTGTGCATTTACGCCGAATTTGGTTCCATTCTCAATTATTCTATTGGAATATCCTGTCCGTGCGTTTTACGCCAGACCTGGTTTCGTTATTTATTATTTTGTTGGAATAACATGCATGTGCGGTCTATCGCATGCATGGTGATTTCTTTTGTTATTCCATTCTTTATTATACTCTGGGTTGGTTAAAACTTTGACTTCTATACTCCATGAAATTAGTGGAATATCCTTGATATTTGCGCTTCATCCGAGATCTTTCATAGAAATATTCTTCCCGAGCATTCTTGAATTTTGCTTCTCAAAGCAAAAGATCATGTTGATAATTTGGACGTTATCGGTTCCTAGATAAATTAATTCTTGAACTTGTTTTATTGAATTCTTATATCATTATCATCATCCTAATGTTTATATTTTGTTAAAAGTCATCTTTGGCCTGTAGTGCATAGATGGACTTGGTATGATTATGACCAGGGATTATTCGGTGTAATCATAACCGTAGTGTTACAAATGATGTGGTAAAAGTCCTAATTGACCCGTAGTGCATTGATGGAAAGTTTTTGGTATAATTATGGCTATGGATTCTCTTTAGCCGTAGTGCAAAGATGAATTATTTTATGGCATGGTCAGGACCGTTGAGGAAAATATGATTATCTTTAGTCGTAGTGCATGGATAATTCATGGTCGTGATACTAAAGAATATCCTTGGCCGTATTGCAGGGGTGATTCGATGATGTGGATTATTTATTAAGCTGAGTCCCATCGATAAAAGTGATGAAAAACCTTTTAAATCATAGAAGATAGTAGATTTTATTCCCTACTTGACTCTTCTAATTGATTGCTTGTTCCGCTGCAGTTAAAATTTATAGTTATTATATTTTATTAGTTTAACACTATTGAAGGGGAACGATAAATTATTCTGAATTATCTTAGTCATAATATTTCTTACTGGGCTAGTTGAGCTCAGCCTTTCTTTTACTGCTCTCTTAGGAAATGAGAACGAATGGGACTAGTCGGGAACGAGTGATGGTCCTAGATGGTGTATTAGTAGTCCTCACTATTCTATGAAATAGTGTGATAATAATTGTAATGAGAACTCCTTTTGAGTTTGTATACTCTCTAAGTAGACAATATTTGTATTCAAACTCACGGTTTATGTTTTGTCGATTGCATACCGACAATTATATTATTAAGTTGTATTTGAATTCTTTACCATGTATCTGGCGACTCAAGATGGGTGATGTATACCTAATTTTGGGGCGCGCGGTTAGTATCAAAGCTTAGGGATATGATCCACGGCCGAGATGTGAAAAAGATCTAGGAGGAGAGACGGGAATTCTTTCAGCTAGTATGACCTTCCTAAGTTTATTTGGTATTTAATTGGCTCATTAGTATAGGATAATATGTGATATGTTAATTAACCCTTGTTTTGTGATAGTGTTTGAAAATGGCATATGAAAATCTTTGAGATAAGCAAGGAAGCACATGAGACCGTTGAGTGAGTCACTCAACTAAAAAAGGTAATGACCAACAACACGATAATAATCATACCAAAGTATAACGACCATGAACAATGATAACCATCGATGAGAAATTATCATACCAAGAATGGTAACCACTTCGGTGGTAATCATGGCCAAGATAATAGGAGTGGAAATTTCAAGAAGAGAAGGTCATTTAGCGATTTTGTTGTATAGTGAAGTTAAGTCTAGCTGGAACGGTGGCACCAAAGGCGGATACGGACAAAACAAAGTCGGTGGTTTCAGGAAGAGCATTTTTCGTGACTTCTCAAAAAGCGAGTGACCCGAACAAAGTTAGCACGGGTTAGTTAATTATAAATTTTGTGAAGTCTATACCTTATTAGATACCGGTTCTACCAATTCTTTTATCTCTCTTGTTTGCGCTCAACGTTTAAATTTGACTTTGGAGAAATTAGACTTTGACTTATCGGTTGAAACTTCGTTAGGAGAAACCTTCGTTACACCCACTGTTTATAGATCTTGTTGATTCAAATCAACACTTTCACGTTACCTTTCGATCTTATCCCTTTGAAAATACTTTCCTTTGATGTGATTTTGGAAACGATTGGTTAACTACTCATCATGCCTTTTCGTAAGGTTGTTAGCTTTCATACTCCTAACCAACCTGTTATGCGAATTCAAAGTAACCAAACCACTAAAGTCAATCATTGTCATATCAAGCCATAAATAAAGAGCCCCGATCCTTTTGTTGTTAACTTTCTTGTGTGGAATGCACCGAAGCTAGACTTTTTGTAGGCAACATCGTGAATGACGATGGCAAGTTGATATGTATCAATGTGACGTGTTATCCAAGTCTTGGATGAGAGTCACGCGATTTTGAATGATATTTCTATTGTTAATAAATTTCCGACGTATTCTTCAAGACTTCTTAGCCTACCCCTAGGCGTGAAATTGAATTTTGTATTGATTCTAGTACAAAAACCCATTTCTAAAAACCCTTAAACATTTATTCAACTCAAGCGAACGTAACATGCGCCAAAGACGTTGGCTCGAGCTATTAAAGATTATGATCAGATCATACCATCGGGAAAAGCGAAAGTGGAAGTTTGACGCTTTGAGTAGTAAGATCGTATGCTGGTTACAAGTGCGTAATATACGAACCACGTGAAAATAACGTATATATGATTAGAATCGATTTTAATCGATAAAGTTAAAGCGGCGCCAAACATATACTCGAAATGATGAATGTGAAGAAGAAGGTTCAAGAGGGCGTTATTCTAGAAGCAAGAATCGATTTAAGAGAGGAAATCTCAACCCTCGATTTAATTGACCCATTTTAAATCCTCGATCAAGTAGGAAATGTGGCTTATAGACTCGCTTTACCGCCAAGTATGTCGCGTGTTCATAACGCTTTTTTCACGTATCGATGTTACGTAAATATGTGGACGACCGAACCACATTATTGAATTAAATTAGAGGCGAGATAATGAAGATTTAACGATGAGAGCTACGTGGTTAATAATGTCGTGGGCTACCCTATACTTGGTGAAATTCTTACATTATTCCATTATTTATTATTCTCGTTGGAATATACATGATACGCTGAGCTACCCTATATTTGGTGAAATTCTTACGTTATTTTACTCTTTATTATTCTATCGGAATATCCACCGCAATGCGTTCTGTGGGACACGGTTCCATTATTTATTATTCATCGCCGTAATATCACATATACGCCCGTTTACGCCGAATTTGGTTCCATTCTTAATTATTCTATTGGAATATCCGTCCGTAGTGCGTTTTACGTTGCACTGGGTTCCGTTATTTATTATTCGTTGAATAACATGCCTGCGCTGGATCTATCACATGCATGGTGATTTCTTTTGTTATTCCATTCTTTATTATACTCAGTTGGTTAAAACTTTGACTTCTATACTCCATGAAATTAGTGGAATATCCTTGATATTCAAGCGCTTCATCCAAAGATCTTTTCATAGAAATATTCTTCCGAGCATTCTTGAATTTTGCTCTACAAAGCGAAGATCGTGTTGATAATTTGGGACGTTATCGGTTCCTAGATAAATTAATTCTTGAACTTGTTTTTTTATTGAATTTTATATCATTATCATCATCCTAATGTTTATATTTTGTTGAAAGTCATCTTTGGCACCAGTAGTGCATAGATGGACTTGGTATGATTATGACCAGGATTATTCGGTTGCAATGTCATGTAGTAGTGTTACAAATGATGTGGAAAAAGTCCTAATTGACCCAGTAGTGTATTGATGGACGAGTTTTTGGTATGATTATGGCTATGGATTCTCATTAGCCGTAGTAATAAAGATGAATTGTTTTATGGCATGACATCGTAAGCTGTTGATGAAAACATGATTATCTTTTTTTCAGAGTAGTGCATGGATAATTCGTGGTCGTGATACTAAAGAATATCCTTGGCCAGAAAAGTCAAGTGGGTGATTCGATGATGTGGATTATTTTATTAAGTCGGGTCCCAATGATAAAAGTGATGAAAAACCTTTTAAATCATGTAAGATAGTAGATTTTATTCCCTACTTGACTCTTCCAATGGATTGCTTGTTCATTGCAAGTTAAACTTCATTGTTATTATATTTTATCAGTTTAACACTGTTGAAGGCTAACGATAAATTATTCTGCATTATCTTAGTCATAATATTTCTTATTGGGCTAGTTGAGCTCACCCTTTCTTTTACTATTCTCTTCAGGAAATGAGAACGTAGCTGGGACTAGTCGGGGAACAGAGTGATGGTCCTAGATGGTGCATTAGTAGTCCTCACTATTCTGTGAAATAGTGTGATAATAATTGTAATAAGGACTCCTTTTGAGTTTGTATACTCTCTAGTAGACAATATTTGTATTCAAACTCACAGTTTATGTTTTGTCGTATTGTACACGCATATTTGTATTATTAAGTTGTATTTGAATTACATACCATGTATCCGTGACTTAAGATGGGTGATGTATACCTAATTTTGGGGCGCCACAAGTTATATGGATTAGTCAATTTGTTTTAATTAAGTTTACCAAACAAGGTGTAAGGGTTAATGAGTTATTTTTTTTTATTAGTTAACCAAACAAGCCTTATGGCTTTTGATTTTCAAAACTTACATAACTGATATAATTTATATCTAGAGTTATATTATATATTTAATATATATTATTACTATATAAGTTATATTATTCTACGTATGTTAGAGTTAGGAAGAATGAAAACTCAGAAGAAGAAAAGGGAGAGAAGAAGAAAATTATAGAGAGAAAAGTGATTGATTCTAACAGGTTTTTGAGAATGGAATTGGAGAGAAAAAGCTTGAGAATAACTATCATCTTCTTAATCAAAGGCAGGCACTCAATCTTTTATTGTTATAGTTTAGTTTTCCTCTTCTAAAAGTTCTTTGTAAAAATCTTCACGAAGGATAAATTGTTGGTTATATATGGCTTTATATGATAAATTAGTGTTGCAAAACTATTTTCATTAGTTTATATATGAGCATAATCAATAAATGGATGTATGTATACAATTTGTGAATAAATATATATTACAAGAGTGTTCATATGAAAAATATATGAGTATGGCTTAGTTTAAAATGAAATTAAGGTTTGATTAATTGTTAATATATATAAATTAACTATTGAATTTGATAGAGTATATATAATCATAACCATGATATTTTGAATTTACTATGTTGGTTGAAAAAAATAAAATCATGGTGTTGATTTTCATTGAAAACATCAAAATGGAGTTTTTGCCAAAAATATTGAAATTGGGTGTTTCGTTATTTTATGGGTAGAATCATGTTAGAAGTCTTCACGGTATGTTTACATGAAGTCTCTGTATGAATTACATGTTAATTAGTCTATTAGATTGGAGCTTGAAGGCAATTTGGCTTTTTGTTCATCTTCACGAGCTTAGTCGCCGAAGTTCTCGGACTCTGGCTAGCAGCTCATGGCGGTGCACCTTCAATAACGCCAATCTTTGGCTTTGTGACTCATGTGCAATACTAACTCAGTGTCGTTGTCAAGCCACCCACGTGATGTAAATCGTGGAAATAGCAGTCATGAAAGTTAGCGTAATGTTCGACAGCTTTTGTTTAAGTATACAAAGTTTGAAAATAAATATTATTTGGACCGATTAATTATGTTTTCAAGTAGTACTAAACTAAGAATGAGCATTTATCAAGGGTTAAGTAGTATTAGTATTAACGTAATTCGATTATGTGAAATTTATAATTTAAACCTACATGATGTATATACTTGTTTATATATATATAAAATGTTGGTAATGACTAATTATGTCATGATGACATATATATAGGGTATTGATTCAAGTGGTAAGGGTTAGCTTGTGCTAAAGGCAAGTTCTCTAACTCAAAACTTTATTGTGCGAGTTTAATTTCATTATGTATGTTATTGTTTTCAAATTCAACTTTAATTGTTGTAAGTTACTACCTCTACACTTTCGTAGAGCTAGATTGCCTATTATTGAGTAAGTTATTGTATCTAGTTTCTCATAACGATACAAATATCCGAAATCTTATAGTTTAATATTGAGCAAGTTTCTCTAATATGCAACTTCTTATTTAGCATGCGAGTCGCTTTATTTCAATATTCTAGTATTGAACAACTTATAGTTCAAATTACTATTCACTATGCATGCTTAGTATTCAATTTTCAATAACCTTGATTTAATATTGTTCAAGCCAATTTATGTTATGATTATTCAAAGTTTTTGCTATTAGATTATTCCTAAAGCATGGTACTAATTTATAAATATCAATTCAGTTATGATTATTCCATAGTATACAGTTATTTCTTTTGTAATCAACTAAACCTTAGTTGATTATCGTTGAATTCTAAAATACCCTGAAATGTATCCAAACCAAACTTACTTTGGTGCGGACTTGTATTCTAAATACTGAGATGAACTACTCTTTTATTAGAGGTTTACGCTTAGCGTTAAAATGGTTGTGCACAATACATTGTACGAAGGGTTGATCCCCCTAAGTATGTGGAATCCTTATAGTCTTATGACTGTTAAAGTTAAAGTTGAAAGATTACTTATAATCTTGGACATGATTCGTGGTCATTAGACCCAAGAAGAGTATGTTTAAAAATGTTAATAGAACCTATCATTCGGTTCTATAAGCTATTTCTGGCAAATGTTGTAATGTTGTAAAGTTATTCGTTCTTATTTCAAGTGAGCCTTGTTTGCTCACTCTTGCATATTAAATACTTATTGCAGCTAAGGTTGAGAAGGTCAATGAACCTACTTCTAGCAAAGGGAAGGGAAAAATGTACAAGTGATGAAGACTTGTAATAAATTTGATAGTTTTATTATTAAACTTTGATTTGAAGATTGTAATGAAGTTAATTTAATTTTTCGCATTTGAATGTTTGTAATTAAAGGTTAGATAACCTGGGAGATTTTTATTTAAGTTTAATCCTGTATGGGCAGGTTTTTATTATTCAATTTTATTATAATTGGGTAGTTAGAAATGAATGTTTTGATTAAGTGAACACCAAATCTTGAGGAAATAAAGTACCAGGATTTGGGGGTGTCACAAAGACTTCCTTCAGAACTCGGTACGTGCATTATGAATTCTTAGTCAAGTCTTTTGGATTGACTAATTCTCCTGCTACTTTCATGGATATGATGAACCGTGGGTTCAAAGAATATTTGGATCAGTTCGTTGTTGTCTTTATTGATGACATCCTCATCTATTCCAAAAGCGTTGAAGATCATGAGCACCATTTGAAGTCGCATCGCAAAGGCTTCATGATAACAAGCTATATGCCTGTCAAGAAATGCAAGTTCGCATGAGGAAGTAGCATTCCTTGGGCATGTGGTGTCAAAACATGGAGTATCGTTTAATCCCAAGAAAGATTGAAGCAATATAAAGTTGGGCAAGCAATAAGTCGTGGACCAAGTCACGTAGTTTTCGGGCTTAATGGTTATTATCGGAGATTCGTTGAAGGATTTTCTCGAACCGCTACTCTATTAACTCAGTTGACTCGTAAAGATATAAAATTCGGTTGGAGCGAGGATTATGAGAAGAGTTTTAAAGAGCTCAAGAGGAGACTCATTTCGGCACATGTTCTGACAATACCATCTGGTTCGGATGGATTTTTTATCTAAAGCGATGCTTCAGGCAAAGGGTTAGGATGTGTTCTCATGCAACATGGGAAACTCATATCCTATGCGTCGCGACAACTCAAAGAATATGAGAGGAATTATCCTACTCATGATTTGGAGTTAATGCGCAATCTTTTCGCATTAAAGATCTAGAGACACTACACCGTATGGGAGAAAGTGGAGATCTATATGATCATAAAAGCCTCAAATATTTCTTCACCCAAAAAGAACTCAACATGCTGCAACGACGCTGGCTTGAGCCATTGAAAGATTATGATCACACCATCCAATATCATCTTGGAAAAACAAACGTGGTAGCCGTATTTATCGAGTAGAAGATCATACGCGCGGCACGAAAGTGCAATGTTGTTAACACAAAGGTCCATTTTGTATGACTTGCAAAGGATGGAGATAGAGGTAAATGATCCAAGTAGCCACGTGATGATATCAAACATACGAGTAGAACCGACTTTAATTGATAAAGTTAAAGCAGCTCAAGCTACGGACATGGAGCTAATGCGTATGAAGAAGAAAGTGCAAGAAGGTGCTATTCTAGAAGCAAGAATTGATGAAGAAGGAATACTTTGAGTCAACTTCAGACTTTGTGTTCTTAACTATTCTGACTTGAAGCATAGAATCATTGAGGCACACAACACACCGTTTGCAATCCATCCTGGGAGTACCAAAATGTATCATGATCTTCGATATACATCTTGGTGGAACAATATGAAGAGAGAGATCACGGAGTTTATCTCGAGGTGTTTAACTTGTTAACGTGTAAAGGCAGAGCATCAAGTTCCAAAGGGTCCATTGCAACCACTTGAGATTCTAAAATGGAAGTGGGAACACATTACTATGGATTTCGTTACAGGTCTTCCCAAGGTTTCTCAAGGCATAGATGCAATTTGGGTTATTGTTGATAGATTAACCAAGTCTGCCCACTTCTTGCCTATACAGGAGACTTATTCCCTTGAATGCAATTTTGGGTTAGCTTGTAGAAAGCTATAGGCACGAATTTACGATTCAGTTTGACATACCATCCTCAAACGGACGGGAAATCAGAGAGGACTATTCAAACTCTTGAAGATCTATTAAGACTTTATGTCCTAGATTTCAAAGGGAGTTGGGATAAGTACCTACCATTGGTGGAATTCTCCTACAACTACAGATTATCGTGCAAGTATAGGTATGGCTCCATTTGAAGCATTGTATGGGACGAAAGTGTCGCTCTCCAAAGATGTTGGGATGAGGTGGGAGAAGCAACATTATTGGGACCGTAATTGGTACGCAAAACTACAGAAAAGATCCAAACGATTCGACAACGTATACAAACAGCACATGATCGACAAAAGAGTTATGCGGATCTTCATCGAAAAGACATGGAATTTAATATTGGGGATCATGTATTTTTACGTATTGCCCCATGTAAGGGAGTTACAAGATTTGGGAAGAGGGGAAAGCTTAATCCAAGATTTGTTGGTCCATTTGAGATTTTTGACCGAATAGGAAATGTGGCCTATAGACTCGCATTACCTCCAAGCGTCTCTCGTGTTCATAATGTTTTTCACATATCTATGCTTCAGAATATGTGAAAGACCCGAACCACATTATATTGAAGTTATAACCAGATGAGATAGCCAAAGATTTAACGACGAGGGAGGTACTGTTAAGATCTTGGATAGAAAGAAGAAGCATATCCTATGCACCAAGGTTATACCACAAGTTAAGGTGTTGTGGAGAAACCATGCTATCAAGAAATGACCGGGAGTTGGAATTAGAAATGAATGCGAGGTATCCTCACCTTTTCAAGCAATTGTGCACGACGTCAATTTTGAGGATGAAATTTCATAAGGAGGGGAGGTTGTAAGACCCCAACATATTATAAATAAAATCAAATTTCCTCTATTTATTATTGTGAATAATAAGGTGTTAATTTGATATAATGCTTTGGTTATGTGTGAAATGTGCAAATTTTTCAAAATAAGCAAGTGGTTATAAAATATTCATTTTATCGGAGAATATTTGTTTGGTCGTGGAATATTCTTGTTGTTGGGGAATATTAGATGCGATAGCGACGTTAAACCATTTGTGGGCCCCATAACGGATAACCGCGGATGAAGAAAACGACAAGTTTGAGTTTTTATAAATAACGGCAGTAATGGTTACTGCTATAATCGTTGGAATACCCTTGGTTAAAATACGAGAATACTGGCGTGGTCGCACAAAGAGCAATACTCAGATTGCATGATTGTTGAATTATCGATTCTTACATAAGAAGGCACTACTTAATAATTGTTACTGAATTATCGCTCAATATTTTATTTTATTGATTCAATAATTCTTTGTGTTGATATTTTATATTATTGTTGTTCAATAATTGTCACTGCACATTATTTCCCATTATCAGATCAATAATTCATATTATTTGAATAATATTATTAGATAACATTATTGGCAATGTCTAGAAAGTTCTGTCAATGAGAGGATTGGTCACCTAATTTCGCGCCAGTAAGGAGAAATCCTTATCGCAAAGCCCCCTCTTTCCTGGGAACTACCTGGTTGTCATTATTATGATTATATAATATTATTTGTGAATAATTAATTATTGATTTATATGATACTAAAATATTTATTTGATGTGGATATAAGTGATGGATTTATTTATTTATGTGGTTATAAATGAAGGAATTAATGTTGAGGTATTTTATCAAGATTTTTTTCGGATTGTAAGTATTAAAAATCATCCGTTTGTGAATTTTGGATATTTTCTGTTTGGAATTTGGAAAAACTCAAAGCTACAAAGTTGTAGAGAATTCGTTTTCGTGTGGAATGGATATAAAATTCGTATTTTTCTGATAAACAAGCTATTTTTTATGAATTATTGAAGTTTTGAAAAATAAAATGATTTTTATTAAATTATGGGTGGGACCCACTTTTGGTTGGTGTCGAATACACATGGGCTGCTATTTTTTTGTCTCAGATGACATGCTTGATTCAAAATTGGTTGATGCGTAGAGAAAAAGAAAAGAATAATAATATTTTATTATTTTAGTCTCCTTTCATGTTCTAAAGATTTTCCTATAAATAAAGGCTTAGGTTAGAATTGAAAATCACAATGTAAACAAGTTTTCTTTCTCTCTATATTGTCGAGCGTATTTTTATGAGTATTTAGATACTTTGAGAGTTGCTATTCGGTACAAGCTTTCTTCGGCTTTATATTCGATATTCCGATCAGAAGTACCGTTATTTTGAGGTAAGGGATGTTATTTTCTTCGTAATTGATATTATTTCTTTCAATATCATTATGCCAAAATATTGTTCTGAACTTTTTATCAAACTTGGAACTTTTTGTGTCGGGGTTACTATTCACGTATACACGTATACGACACTATTCACGAATACGACAATATTCACCGAAAAATGAAATTTTCTTCATTTTTATCCAAGATGTCTATTATGGTTACTATCTTTAATTGTATTCATGTTTTGATCTTTATTTTTGAATTCTGCTTCAAAATTGGTTATTATGGAGTTTTATTGAACTTGGATAAAAGCAATGTCTAATCCCTAATATTTGTTCTTTTATCTCACTAGATTCGTTTTCTTTAAGATATTTTCATCATCCTCGATCCTAAATGATGATATAATCGAATATCTTCATATTGTGAAGTGCAAAGATGAATGATTACCTAATGAATATCTTTGGCGTAGTAGTAAAAGATGAGCAGTGTTGAGATGAACATGACCACCGGTGATACAAATGAATATATTTGGCTCAGTAGTGCAAAGATGAATATTTGACTCAAGATGTATATTGAGTGATATCACAAGGATAAAATATTGATGATCGACTTTTAAATCTTAGAAGATAGTAGAATTCATTCTCTACTTGACTCTTCTAATGGATTGTCGTTGTTCATAGCTTGTTGATCTAAAACTTGTTGTTTCTATTATATTTTATCGATTTTTCCTCGTTGAAGACTAATGATAAATTGTTGTATATTATCATAGTCATAATATTCTTTACTGGGCTAGTTGAGCTCACCCTTTTCCTTTTTATTCCATTTTTCTTCTCAGGAGGTGGGAACATAGCAGGAACTAGCCGGGGTATGGAGTGATGATTTAGGATAGTTGTATTAGTAGTCATCACTATTTTGTAAAATAGTGTATCAATAATTGTAATGAGGACTCCTTTTGAGTTTGTATACTCTCTATTAGACAATAGTTGTATTCAAACTCACAAGATATATGTTAATCGTATTTTGCACGACAATTGTATTCTTGAAGTTGTATTTGTTTCTGTACTATGTATTTGGCGACTCGGAATGGGTGATGTATACCTATTTTGGGGGCGTCACAAAAACCCTTTCCTAGACAGAACTTCCTTAGCCATTGCCAATAATGATATCTAACAATATTATTCAAATAATACTGAATTATTGATTTGATAATCGAGATACGTGCGTAAACAACAATAATATAAAATATCAACGTAGCAATTATTGAATCAATAAAATAAAATATTGAGCAAGAATTATCGTAACAATTATTGAGTAGTGCTTCTTCACGTAAGAATCAATAATTAAATATACTATGCAATACCGTGCACTCTTGTGCAACCACGCCAGACATCGTATTTTAACCACCGCAAGGTATTTCAATAGTGTTAACCAGAACCATTACTGCTGCTATTTATAAAAACTCAACTTGTCATTTTCTTTATCCGACCGTTTTCCATTATGGGGCCCACAAATGGTTGCAAATCGTCGCATTTAATATTCTCGACATAAAGAATATTCCACGACCAAACGAATATTCCCCGACAAAAATGAATATTTTATAACCACTTGCTTATTTTACAAAATTTAAGCATTCCACCCATAACCAAAGTATTATATCAAATTAACATCTTATTATTCACAATAATAATTAGAGAAAATTCAATTTTATTTATAATAAATTGGGGTCTTACAATATTTATTAAAAAAACAGAAACAAAATCAAAGTAAAG
The DNA here is from genome assembly GCA_020205615.1 of Panax quinquefolius. Taxonomy (NCBI): domain Eukaryota; kingdom Viridiplantae; phylum Streptophyta; class Magnoliopsida; order Apiales; family Araliaceae; genus Panax; species Panax quinquefolius. The sequence continues at coordinate 26,017,361 of CM035170.1, forward strand.
AAATTCGTACATCCAGATTATGAGTTTGTACGAATTAGGCAACGATTAAATAAATTAGGCCACGAGAAAGTAAAGAATGTCGTGCAATCCGGAAAAAGTGGGATTTTTAAAGAACAAACCCTATATTTTCAAATGCCTAAAAAAATATACCTTCCGATCTGTTTGCCTCTGCTTCCGATGAGCTCTTCCATCTGCTACTTTATCGTGTGAGAGAGGGAGGGAAGAAGATGGAGCAATATCTGTATTTTGAAAGAAATTTTAGGAGAGAATGGCGTTCTTCAAATGAGGAGAGAGAATCTGTATGCTTGAAAGAAATTCGGCAATTGGAAAAGCGTTAAAGAGCCGTTCTGAGAATTCGGCAATGAAGTGTGAGAGAGGTAAGAAATTTGGTTCTGAGAATTCGGCCATTTTAGGAGAGAGGGAATAAATTGGGTTTTTTACCCGTTGAGTGACCCGCGTTCTTCCCCCTTTTTTGTTTCTCGACCATGACGTCTTTTTTTCATCTTTTTTCATTTGGTCCATTAATTGGTCCATTGAGAAGGGTCATTTTTGAACGGCTCAGATATATATATATATATATATATATATATATATATATATATATATATATATATATATATCAGTAATATAAAAGAGAGAGAGAGAGAAAATAGATACACGCCCCATCCAAGTTCACGTCATCGCTCTCTCTCTCTTGCTAATTCAAATTTCAAACCTTGCATCTCTCTCTTCTACCACACACAAAGCTATCTCTCATTCCCCCAAATTCCCCCAACCAACTCGATCTCTCAAAACTCGCTTAAATCTCTTATACCCAATACACAAATTTCTAATTTAAGCCCCAAATCTTTCATACCCAACCCTAAATCTCATACCCACCCCTAATGTACCAAACAGAGCATAAACAAAGCAAAGCAGGAAGAAAAGTTGAAGAGAGAGAACGAAGCAAACACCACAAGTCACAATCGGCTCTCTCTACTCTCCCCGAGTGATAGAACGAATCGCGGCATGCGATCACCAAGCAACAGAAGCATACACAATGCTTACTTTAGCCCAATCTCTCTCTTCCTCTTTGAACTCGATACTATTAGAGAACAAAAAAGTTTGAAGTGCAACCGATCGACCATGAGTGAGAAAGTGGGTCCAAAGAACTCTACCAAACAATCGAAAGGTTTTATCCTTTTTTGCTTTTATGACTTGATTTTTAGCATATTTTGGTGATATTGCTTCGATATGCGATTTTCCATGATTTTCAGAATGAAATTTTATTACCCTTTTCTTAGGTTTACTAATATGCTAAATTTGAGCTTAGTTTGAATATACCCATTTTTTTTCTAGATCATTATTAGGCATTCGTTTCTTGGGATTAGGCGCGGAGAGTTCGGGAATCGGAAATGGATATAAGTTTGATTTTTTTACCGCATATTATCGGGTGTTGTTTTCATGCTAAAACCAATTACTAAAGATTGTTCAGAGTTCGATTCTATATTCTGGCATATTCTGGCATATAGAGTTCGATTCTATATTCTGTCCAGCTCCTAGCATTTCAAAGATTGTTCATTTTTGTTTTTCTTTCCAAAAATTATGCAGTAGGCATTCTTTTTATATTATGCTGGTCGAGGCTTTGGATCCACTTGGGGCATTTGCAGGTGGCCTAAATTATCTATGGACTTAACTTCAGGCTAATGGTTTTTATCATGGGTATGTACATCACTGATTTGGAGCTTTATATTTTCCATTTTATTTTGAAATTACTATTTTTTTTTGTGTTTTGTGTAAGAATATGAATAAAAAGTGTATTAGATCATATTGGGCATTTGAGGTGTGTAGTTTAATATGCTGGCATCAAAACTGATATCTTTCTTTTGATTTTCTTAGCAGATCTCTTCATTTAGGGAGAGTAAGTTGGATAATTGACAGTTCTATATATTTACGGCCACAAAGACCCTTCACTTTAGGATTCATTCTAGGAAAGAAAGAGTGGCTTGGATAAACGCTTTGGTTTCAACTAGAAGTCTTTTTTCACTAAGACGTTTGAATGATAATCTTTCTTTTATACCAAATGATATATCTCCGTCTACCGCAAGACTTAAGAAATAAGAACCCATTGTTCGAGGGTTTAGCTTTATTGGGTTTATGGGGTTCTTGATTTGGTTTTCTTTTTTTAGGGTTCCTTTTGATTGGTTTGATGTTTACAATTATGTTTCTTGGCACTGTTGAAGATATGATTAATGGAGTCAATTACACTTATGCAGTTCAGAAATGGTAATTATTTTTATTGTTTTGCTTCTTAGTCTTGGGTACCAATAAATTAACCTTTTTTTTCCTTTGTGTGTGTGTGTGTTTTTGCCGATCCCACGAAAAATGAAGGAGAAAAAGAATACTAGAGATGCATAATCTTGTCACTTTACATAATAGTAGGAACCAGGCTCATTCACCTCGGTCACAAAGCTAGGTGACCAAGGATCAAGCTATTAAGAATAGTTCAATTGTTGAGCTCAACACAATGTTAGGCTTGCTAATTAGCGTTAAGATGAGTACTGAAACCAATATCACCGCTGAGCTCCTTCAGCTGATCATCATCTCCGAATGACTTCAATTTCAAACGAGGGAGATGAATAAACTTTAAAGTAACCAAGTTTCAAATACAAAACAACCCCAAATCTCCCTCCCAGTAATTGTGGGATTCGACAATGATAAAGACATGTACTGCTTTTCTCTTCTCTTTGGAAAATTTATTTGGGAGATGCCATTTATTTGCATCTATTTTAGACATCTAATTAAGTCGGTATGTTCTATTATGGATGTACTGCTTTTCTGTTCTCTTTAGGATTATGGCTCTGCTACGAGGCTATTTGAGGACTAAAGGCGAGAAGTTATCATTCCAATTTAATGATAAGTACACCTCTAAGGTTAGAAACTCTTAATTGGGATTAAATATGACGGGTATAACTCATATAATACCTTTCCGAGTAGAGATCACAGTATATATTGATCTCTATTACCAGCATACCAAACTCTTATATTGATACTCAGGTTCCCATTGAAGTCATAGTATAATTTCTCAACATCTATTTATTGGTTTGACAATTCTTCCTCATGACGACGCTGTTATAAATTATTGGGAGGTGAGCAGGTGATGGTTATCATTTTGTCTTTTACGTGTTTTTCCCTTTCTTCCTCTCTCCTCCCATTTCTGTAGAACCTCCTTTTATCTGTTTGTTTCTGGAAAATCAGTCGGCTGTTTCCTTGGGGGTGGATTAATTGTTGCTTATAAATACACAAAACCCCCTCTTCTCCGACTCTTATTTACGTCCCTTCTTTAGACTGAGTTAGAAAGCTATACATATATCTCTACTATATATATATATATACACACACATAGAGATAGAGATATGGAAGGAGAATTTCTTGTGGGTTTAGATCTTTTTGGTTCCGCGGACCCTTCTCTATCTTTCCGCCTAATTCCCCCAAAGTCTTTTGATGTGTAGAATAACATTTGAATTTCGGTGGGTTTAGATTAAGCTCCATTTTTGATGGGTATTTGAAGAAAAAGGGTTCAATATCGAGCATTGATGTTTGAGAATTTTTCTTTGGTTTTGTGTTTATAAATAAAGGATAGAGAGCTAATTTATGGTTTTATTTTTCTTGGGGTTTTAGAGCTAAATATTTGATTAAAATGGGTACTTTCATTTGTTAGTCTTCAAGTCGCCATGATTCCTTTTTCGTTTCTAAAGAAAAGCAAAAAGCATGAGAAATGTATGGTGGTACCACTTCTACCATTTCACATAGTAGTTTTCCATAGCTATATCAGTATGTTGGGGTTTTAATATTTCCCAAAGGAATATAAAGGTGGAAAAAAAGTATAAAGAAGAATAGTTTATAGAAAATATAATTTATAAATTTGTAGAATTTGGTCACTTTTGAACATAATAATAGGGAAAGGATTAAATACAAGAAAAGAGGAAAAGTATTTGAACCACAAATCTAACACCCAGTCTAAATTTATTGGGAATTTGATGGGATAGCATAAATGTTTTTTTTGTAAGGTAATAAGGGGTAATGTAAGGTTTTTTGTAAGGTAATGTAAGCTTTTTTTTTTTGAAAATTATGCCTATGGAAGGATGTTGTTCTCTTTTTGAATCCTTTTTAGGGTTTCAGATTTGATGGGTCGATGGTGTAATATATTTCTGAGGACTTCAAATTTTCAGTGGTAATTTGTTTGGTTTTATGTTTATAACAGTTTGTGCAACTGTAGTTTAGTGTTGCAATTTCTGTCTTGAGGTATCATGTGCCCATTTCTTTATTTTAGAAATTTGATAGTGGATAATTCTGGTTTAGTTATGTGTCATTGTTTGGTTGCTTCTTGGCTCACTTGAATATTTTTCATTTATTATTACATTTTTGAATAGCTCATAATTAGAATATGGACTACAGTACATGAGATAACCAAATAAATGCACAATGAAATATATTAGTATTTTTAACAAGATAACCTTATATTTTATGGATAATATTTGGCTCTATCTTTGCCCCTAATTCGACCAAGGTATTACTATTACTACTCTCTTCAATTATCATACAAGGGTTTTAGAATATAAGTCTTTTCATTTTAGTTTGGACTTTTTTCTGTTCATTTTATTGTCTCTTCTGCATTTATAGCATGAATTTTTATATTTAATAACCGCTTTTTACATTAATGGGCAACAGTTTAATCCTTATACTATATGTAGACTACTTTTGTTCTCTCTGTGAGAAGTACTTTTTTGCTTTTGCTAAATTTATGAAGCTTTGTAAATTTGATATTATGATTTTTGATGGAGTTCTTTTCAACTTCACCAAATTGGGTGGAAAACAATCATTTGAGGTTTAAGGAGTAATTTATTTTATGGGTTTTTTATTATAGCTCACGCTGCTCACCTAATTGGGAAAAAAGATAAAGGCTTAATTCAGTTTTTTTGTTTAATTTTGAAAATTGTCAACCAGTTAAGTGAATGTAAAACTTGCAATTTGAGTGAGGTGATGTTGTGCATGTTAATGTGAATCTTGCCTTTTGAGTTTCTTTCTAAAGTTTGTATTTCTCTTCGTTTTCATGGACATGCGATTGTTTCCATCCACTCCTCTTCAATTTGTGTTGTATGAAAGGTTTATTTAGTTTAAGATTGGTTACATTTGAGGTTTTGGAAAGGGAATCTGCGGCTCGATGCAGATTGACAAGAAGAAAGACTACGCATAAGGCAAAGCTTGATTGCCAAACCGGAGCTCGTGTTTGTGAAGTCCAAGAGTTCGCTCTGTACTTTGTAATTTCTTTTCTCTTTTATTCACACCGCAAGGTGTAATTCAATTTGTGTCTGGAAAAGATAGTTTCTTTCTTGTTAAATTCATTTGTTGAATTATTGAGTAATGGGAGCTGAATCTTATCCCACTCCCCCCTTTAGTTATCATGCTTACAATTTTATATTGAACCACAAGGCCTTCGCCAACTTTAGAGACAACTTATATTCATTTGTTTCTCTATTTTCTCGCACGCTTGTATTTTTGTATTAAAGTGCTTTTGTAAAGTTAATTATTATACATGGTTATGGCAATTTTTGGGTATAGAATGATGGTTTTTGGTGGTTTGGATATGTATTGATGATTGTAAGGTTTGTAGACAGGTTTATAATTTTCTGAATATCTATTTTTAAAGGAAATTCTACCGAAATTTCTTGAAATTATTACCAACTAGCTGGATGTTTTGGTGGTTGGATATGTATTGATGATTGAGTATGTATTAATTGTTGTGATGGTATGTGGTGGTATTAATTTTCAAAGGAAACTCTACCGACTAGTTTGATTTTTTCGTTACGCCGTGCCTTCAGGCACGGGTTATCGCTAGTATATATATATAGGGCCAGTCCAATAGTTAAGTCATTTAAGCAATGACTTGAGACCCTAAAATTAAGAAGGCCCCCAAATTTTAATAATCCATATATGTTAGAACCCATTAAAAAAGCTCAAATTTTTTTCCCAAGTAAATCAGTAGCCATACAAGAAATCATGTTTGTACAGACTGTACATACATATTTTGTTATATGTATCCAAATCACACCCAAAACACTGTATTATGGAAAAATTTTAGTTCCGTAAAATAATAAAAAAAAATTTAGTTGTTTTAAAAACAAAAAAAGTCCCGTGGGGTACTAAAAATGGGAGTCCTAATTGGAACTGCATTCTCTCTCTCTCTCTATATATATATATATATATATATATATAGTCGGTCCAAACTTTTTGTGGGTCTCAAGTCAAATATTTAATTAGAGTCTTTTTTTTTCTTGTATGGCTACTGATTTACTTGGGGAAAAAATTTGAGCTTTTTAAATGGGCTCTAACATATATTGATTATTAAAATTTGGGGTCCTTAATTTTAGGGTCTCAAGTCATTGCTTAAATGCCTTAACTATTGGACCTACTAATATATATATATATATATATATATATATATATATATATATATAAAAGACCCCAACTTTTATGAATAAATATGAATTTTCTATAAATATCAATTTTGAATATTATGGAATAAATTTGATATAATGTTATAGATTGTGGGTAATATTTATAAATTTTACAAAGTACGCAAGTTGGTATATAATATTCGATTGGTCGGGAATATTCATTTTAAAAGGAATATTCGCATAATGGCACAATCATTGGTGGAGCCCTACAACGGAATTATTATTTGATCGAGAAAACGATTAAAAAATACTTTTTATGAAAATAACGGCGGAAGTTTTACCGTTAACTGTTGAAACACCCGGTGTTAAAAGTATGATGAATACGCTGTGGTTGCATAGTAGCACTACCGGTATTGATTATTGATGCTTATATGAGAAGTCACTCGGTTTTGTTCAATTATTGCTCGAAGAATTTAACTGATAAGATCTCACGTTATTTAATTCAATTATTGTCAATATTTTATATATTATTAAATCAATAATTGAGATGACAAAGTTATTAATATTATTATTTGCAATATTAACGATGTCTAGTAAGTTCGGCACAAGGAGAGGTTTAGTCACCTAATTGTGCGCCAATAGGAGAATCCTTATTCGAAGCCCCCCTCTTCCCAGGAACGACTGGTCGATTAATATTGTGAATTATAATAATGATGATAAATTTTGTTTTATTAGTATTATTAATGTAATAAAATAGAAAAGCTTTTTTTATATAAAACATAATACGTTTATAAAGTTATCTATTTTATTAGACTATAAATAGAATATATTATATTCTATTACGCATATTGTTTTGCATAGTAAAATCTTTTTTATATAAAAATGTAATACTTTTATAAAGTTATTTGTTTTATTAGACTATAAATATAATATATTATATTTTATTATGCATAGTGTTTCATAGTATTCGTGATAGTGTTTCAGATAGTAAATTTTTTTTATATAAAACATAATACTTTTTATAAAGTTTTGTTTTATTTGATTATAAATAGAATATATTATATTTTATTGCATAGTGCAAAGATAGTATCATTTCCATTCTTCTATAAATAGGATGCTTAGTTAGAATTGAAAATCACACCAGAAGTTCAGAGAATTCTCCTTCTATAATCTTGAGCGTATTTCTTTAGAGTTTAAGAAAGCTTTGAGCATAGAAATTAGTATAAGTTTCTTCAAGAATATCCTCGCCCTACCAGTCGGAATACTCTTCTTTTACGGTAAGAGATATTATTTGTTGTACTCGTAAGGGGTATTATTGCTTTCGTTTTCATGAAGAGAACTTCTGTTATTCCATTCTTTATCATTATGTTGGAATAACCTGTCTATGAGAAGTACCGCATACATGGTGAAATTCTTTTGTTATCCCATTCTTTATTATTATGTTGGAACATCCTGTCTATGCGTTTATGCATGACCTGGTTCTGTTCTTTATTATTCTATTAGAACATCTTGTCTGTGCGGATTATGCATGACCTGGTTCCATTCTATATTATTCTGTTGGAATAACCTGTCTATGTGGATTATAACATGCATGGTGAATGATCCTTTGTATTCATTTCTTATTAAATTGTGGAAATGATCTGTCTAAGTGGATTACCGCATGGCGGATAAAAATCCATTTGTAGTTTCATATATTCTCTTATACTCAGTTGGTTAAAGTTTTGGCTTCTATACTCTATGAAATTAGTGGAATATCCTTAATATTTGCGCTTCATCTAGTATCTTTTCATGGAAATATTCTTTTGAGCATTATTGAATTTTACTCCACAAAGTAGTATCATATTGACAATTTGGACGTTATTGAGTTCAGGATAAATTAACTTATAAATCTTTAAAAAAATTTCTTGACCTTGTTTTATTGAATTGTCATCATACTCATGTTTATAATATGTTGAAAGTCATATGTGGCATGTAGTGCATAAATGGACTTGGTATGATTATGACTAGGGGTTATTCGGTATAATCATGACCGTAATATTACAAATGATGTGGTAAAAATCCTCATTGGCCGTAGTGCATTGAAGGACAGTTGTTGGCATGATCATGACCATTGATGAATACACGGATATCATTGGCCTTAAGTGCATGGATAATGTGTGGTCATGATACTTATGAATATCCTTGGCCATAGTGCAAGGATTATGTGGATTATTTATTAAGCTGATTCTCAGCGATAAAAGTAATGAAAAACCTTTTAAATCATAGAAGATAGTAGATTTTATTCTATACTTGACTCTTCTAATAGATTGCTTATTCCGCTGCAGTTAAACTTGATGTTTGTTATATTTTATCAATTTAATACTGTTGAAGGCTAACGATAAATTATTCTGCATTATCTGAGTCATAATATTTCTTACTGGGCTAGTTGAGCTCACCCTTTCTTTCACTGTTCTCTTCAGGAAATAAGAACATAGCTGGGACTAATCGGGGAACGGAGTGACGGTCCAGATGATAGCATTAGTAGTCCTCACTATTCTGTTAAATAGTGTGACAATAAATATAATGAGGACTCCATTGAGTGTGGATATTGTGTGGATGGCAATATTCTTATTAAAACTCTCAGTTATGTCTTGTCGTATTCTACACGCATTATATAGTTGTATTTGAATTTTGTACCATGTATTTCATGCGATTTCGAGAATAGGTGATGTATACCTATTTTGGGGGCGTCATGATTAGTATCAAAGCTTAGGATATGATCCCTGGCCGAGATGTGAGACAAGAAATAGGAGGGGAGAGACGGGAATTCCTTCGCTAGTATGACCTACCTAAGTTTATTTGGTATTTAATTGATCGAAATTCGAGTATAGGGATAATATGTGATATGATAACTAATCCTTGTTTTGTGGAAGTATCTGAAAATGACATCCGAGAATGTTGAGAATAACAATGGAGCATAGGAGACCGTTGAGTCTCCACATATCAATAATCAGGATAATGTGCATCGGGAAGGCGACAATTGTCATGCAAACAACAACACAAACCATATGATGAATGATGGAATGTTCAGAGGATTTATGCAATTCATTCAGCATCAGGCGAGAGCGGCTCCTCTCAAAAATGTAGGTGGAAACACTGCTAACTCCCGGACGGTCATCACTAAACAGTTCAAGGAGCTGGGACCACCGGAGTTTATTGGAGAGCCAAAACCACTTAAAGCAGAGACGTGGATAAAGAAGATCACCAAGATATTTGATGTCTTGGGATGCTCCGAGGAGCAAAAGGTTCCCTTTACCACCTTTATGTTGAGAGAGGCAGACATTGGTGGGAATCGAGAAAAAGCGTACTCAACCTCCCGCACTAAAGATGTCTTGGGAGAAGTTCCAAGAACTATTCAACGACAAGTACTTTCCCGAAAGTATTCTTCACATGAAAAATGTAGAGTTCATCAAGTTGGAGCAGAACAATATGACCATGTCATAGTACGAAGCTAAGTTTGCCGAGTTGTCCCGGTTTACGTCTCACTTGGTTGATAATGAGGAAAGAATGACGCGGATGTTTCTAAGAGGTTTGAAACCCGAGATACGTCAATATCTAATTTCTCATAAACTGTGTTTGTATTCAGATGTTGTAAATAGGGCTCGATTATTGGAGCGCGATAACGAGTTAACTCAACATAGAGAAAGCATCCGACAAAATGATAATACTAGTGGTAGAATTCATTGAAGCGGTGACAACAAACGTGGAGGGAATCAACATGCCAGAAATGGTAACCACTTCGGTGGTAATCATGGCCAAGACAATAAGAATGGACATTTCAATAAGAGGAGATTCAACAATGATGGAAAGACGTCAGATCAAAGACCGTGGTTAAGGAAGGAGAACGACCACCTATTATATGCTTCAAATGCGGAGGGAGGACATATATCGGTCCAAACCGCATAATGCCATCCAAAGCGTGTTATAATTGTGGAAGAGAAGGTCACCTAAGCTTTGATTTTTTGTCGTGCAATCAAGACAAGTCCGGTTGGAACGGTGACACAAAATACCGCCCCTGCATAAGTCAAAATAAGTAGTTCAAGGGAAAGCTTTTGTTGTGACCTTCCAGAAAGCAAGGAACCCGATCGAGGTCATCAGGGGTAAGCTTATCATAAACTCTAGCGAAGTCTATACCTTATTTGATACCGGTTATACCCATTCTTTTATTTCTCCTACTTGCGCTCAACGATTAAATTTGACTCCGGAGAAATTAGACTTTTACTTATCTGTGGAAACCCCGTTGGGAGAAACCTTCAATACATCCACTGTTTATAAGTCTTGTTTGGTTCAAATCGGTACGCTCACATTACTAGTCGATCTTATTTCATTGAAAATACTTGCATTTGATGTGATTCTAGGGATTGATTGGTTAACTACTCATCATGCAAAAATTAATTGTTTTCGTAAGGTTATTAGCTTTCATATTCCTAACCAACCTATTATGCAAATTTAAGCAACCAAACAATTAAAATCAATCACTGTCATCTCAAGCCATAAAGCTATTCGTTTATTGAAAAACGGATGTCAAGCTTTCTTAGCTCATGTCACAGATTTAAACAAAAATATGTCAGATTTGAATGATATTTCTAATGTTAATAAATTTCCTGACGTATTCCCTGAAGAACTTCCTGGCTTACCCCCAGAGCGTGAAATTGAATTTTGTATCAACCTTGAACCCAGTACAAAACCCATTTCCAAAGCCCCATATCGAATGGCTCCTATTGAACTTCAGGAGTTAAAGACTCAATTGTAGGAATTGTTAGACATTGGTTTCATTCATCCTAATACGTCTCCTTGGGTTGCTCCTGTTTTATTCGTGAAGAAGAAAGATGGGAGTATGGGACTTTGTATTGACTACCGAGAATTGAACCATGTCACCATCAAGAATAGGTATCCGTTACCCCACATTGATGACCTATTTGACCAGTTGCAAGGAGTACAATTCTTTTCAAAGATCGATCTTTGTTCTGGATATCATCAGCTGAAGGTTAAAAGTGAGGATATTCCAAAGACTATCTTCAGAACTCAGTACGGGCATTATGAATTCTTAGTCATGTCTTTTGGATTGACTAATGCTCCTGCTGCCTTAATGGATATGATGAACCGAGTATTCAAGGAATATTTGGATCACTTTGTGGTCGTCTTTATTAACGACATCCTCATATATTCCAAAAGCCGTGAAGATCATGAGCAATACTTGAGGCTGATACTCCAAAAGCTTTGTGAAAACAAGCTTTATGCCAAGTTGAAGAAATGCGAGTTCTGGCTTGAGGAAGTAGCATTCCTTGGGCACGTAGTATCAAGTCATGGAATATCTATTGACCCGGCAAAGATTGAAGCTATTCAAAGATGGGAACAACCTAAATAAATGACCGAAGTACGTAACTTTCTCAAATTAGTTGGTTATTATCAGAGATTCGTGGAAGGGTTTTCTCGAATCGCTACTCCATTAACTTAGCTGACCCAGAAAGATATAAAATTCGGTTGGACCGTGGAATGTTAGAAGAGTTTTCATGAACTCAAAAGGAGACTTATTTCAACACCTGTTCTGACAATACCATCTGGCTCGGAGGGATTTGTCATCTACAGTGATGCATCGGGCAAAGGGTTAGGATGTGTTCTCATGCAACATGGGAAAGTCATAGCCTATGCCTCTCGACAACTCAAAGAATATGAGAGGAATTATCCTACTCATGATCTAGAGTTGGCAGCTGTTGTCTTCGCACTTAAATTTGGAGGCATTACTTGTATGTGGAGAAAGTGTAGATCTTTACGGATCATAAAAGCCTCAAATATTTCTTCACTCATAAGGAACTCAATATGCGACAATGATGTTGGCTTGAACTGTTGAAAGATTATGATCATACCATCCAATACCATCCTGGAAAAGCGAATGTGGTAGCTGACGTATTGAGTAGAAGATCATATGCGAGTACGAGTGCGATATTGTCAACGCAAAGACCTATTTTGTGTGACTTGCAAAGGATGGAGATAAAGTTAAAGACTGTGGGGACCCATGTGATGATGGCAAATATACGAGTACAATAGACTTTAATCGATAAAGTTAAAGCTGCTCAAGCTACAGACCTGGAACTGATGCGTATGAGGAAGAAAGCGCAAGAAGGTGTTATGCTGGAAGCAAGAATCGATGAGGAAGGAATAATTCGAGTCAACTCCAGACTTTGTGTTCCTAACAACCCTGATTTAAAGTATAAAATCATGACGGAGGCGCACAACACACCGTTTGCAATCTATCCTGGGAGTACCAAAATGTATCGCGATCTTCGTTATACATTTTGGTGGAGAAATATGAAGAGAGAGATAGCGCTATTTATCTCAAGGTGTCTAACTTGTCAACGAGTTAAGGCGGAGCATCAAGTACTAAAAGGTCCATTTCAACCACTTGAAATTCTAGGATGGAAGTGGGAGCACATTACCATGGATTTTGTTACCGGTCTTCCCAAGGTTTCTCAAGGCATAGATGTGATTTGGGTCATTGTTCATAGATTGACCAAGTCGGCTCATTTCTTACCTGTACAGGAAACTTATACACTTGAACATCTTGCTCGTATGTACATAAACGAGATTGTAAGATTGCATGGTATGCCAGTATCCATAGTTTCTGATCGAGACCCAAGATTCACTTCAAGATTTTGGGTTAGTTTGCAAAAAGCTATGGGCACGGATTTACGATTTAGCTTGGCATATCATCCTCAGACGGATGGGTAGTCGCAGAGGACTATTCAAACTCTTGAAGATCAATTAAGACTCTGTGTCCTTGACTTCAAGGGAAGTTGGGACACGTTCTTACCATTGGTGGAGTTTTCCTACAACAACAGTTATCAATCAAGTATTGGCATGGCTCCATTCAAGGCGTTGTATGGAAGAAAGTGTCGCTTCTCAAGTATCTTTGGGATGATGTGGGTGAACCAACGTTGTTTGGGTTGAGTAATGCGATATGACTCACTGAAAAAGATTCAAACGATCCGACAACGTATAAAAACCTCACAAGATAGACAAAAGAGTTATGCTGATCTTCATCGAAAGGACGTAGAATTCGATATCAGAGATCATGTGTTGTTACGTGTTGCTCCATGAAAAGGAGTTACGAGATTTGGAAAGAGAGGAAAGCTCTATCCTCGATTCATTGGCCCATTTTTAATCCTCGATCGAGTAGGAACTATGACCTATAGACTCGCTTTACCGCCAAGTATGTCTCGTGTTCATAACGTTTTTCACATATCTATGTGTTACGTAAATATGTGAAAGACCCGCACCACATTATTGAGTTAGAACAGGACGAAATAGCGAAAGATTTAACGTATGAAGAGGTTCTTGTTAAAATCTTAGATAAGAAGGAACATGTTCTACACTACAAGGTTATACCTCAAGTCAAAGTTTTATGGAGGAACCACGATGTTGAGGAAATGACCTAGGAGTTAGAATCTGAAATGAAATCAAGGTATCCTTACCAATTCGACATACTAGGTACGTACCCTAATTTCGAGGGCGAAATTTCATAAGAAGGGGAGGTTGTAATACCTCAACTTTTATGAATAAAGATGAATTTTCTATAAATATCATTTTCTATAAAGATTGAATATTACCTGGTGTTAAAATTACAGTAATACGCATGGTTGCATAGTAAAAATACGGTATTGATTATTGATGCTTACGTGAGAAGTCACTTTCGGTTTTGTTCAATTATTGCTACGAAGAATTGCTTTGCATAGTATCTCACGTTATTTGATTCAATTATTTTCAATATTTTATATATTATTAAATCAATAATTGAGATGACAAAGTTATTAATATTATTATTTGCAATATTAACGATGTCAGAAGTTCATCGAGGAGAGGTTTGGTCACCTAATTACGCGCAATAGGGAGAAATCCTTATTGGAAAGCCCCTCTTCCAGGAACGACCTAGTCGATTAATATTGTGAATTATAATAACGATGATAAATTTTGTTTTATTAGTATTATTAATGTAATAAAAGCAGTAAAAACATTTATATAAAATGTAATACTTTTATAAAGTTATACATTTTATTAGACTATAAATAAAATATATTATATTCTATTATGCATAGTGTTTTGCATAGTAAAATCTTTTTATATAAAACAAAATACTTTTATAAAGTTATTTGTTTATCGACTATAAATAGAATATATTATATTTTATTATGCATAGTATTGCATAATTCGCATAGTAAGTTTGCATAGTAAAAACATTTTATATAAAACAGAATACTTTTTATAAAGTTTTGTTTTATTTGATTATAAATAGAATATATTATATTTTATTGCATAGTCCAACATAGTATCCTTTTCATTCTTCTATAAATAGGATCCGTAGTTAGAATTGAAAATCACACCAGAAGTTCAGAGAATTCTCCTTCTATAATCTTGAGAGTATTTCTTCAGAGTTTAAGAAAGCTTTGAGCATAGAAATTAGTATAAGTTTCTTCAAGAATATCATCGCCCTACCAGTCGGAATACTCTTCTTTTACGGTAAGGGATATTATTTGTTGTACTCGTAAGGGGTATTATTTATTTCGTCTTCATGAAGTGAACTTCTATTTTTCCATTCTTTATCATTATATTGGAATAACCTGTTTATGCGAAGAACCGCATACATGGTGAAATTCTTCTGTTATCCCATTCTTTATTATTACATTTGGAACATCACATGCGTGCGTTTACGCATAACTCCGTTCCGATTCTTTATTATACATTGGAACATCTTGTCTTTGCGGATTACGCATTGATTGGTTCCATTCTTTATTATTCTATTGGAATAACTCATGCATGCGGCCTATCGCATGAATGGTGATTTCTTATGTTATTCCATTCTTTATTATTACATTGGAATAATCATCATGTGGATTATCACATGCATGGTGAATGATCCTTTGTATTCATTTCTTATTAAATTGTGGAAATGATCATGCAAGTGGATTACCGCATGGCGGACAAAAATCCATTTGCAGTTTCATATATTCTCTTATACTCAGTTGGTTAAAGTTTTGGCTTCTATACTCCATAAAATTAGTGGAATATCCTTAATATTTGCGCTTCATCCAGTATCTTTTCATGGAAATATTCTTCTGAGCATTCTTGAATTTTACTTCACAAAGCAGTATCATGTTGACAATTTGGACGTTATTGAGTTCAGGATAAAGTAACTTATAAATCTTTAAAATTTATTCTTGAACTTTTTTTATTGAATTGTCATCATACTCATGTTTATAATATGTTGACAGCTACGTATCGTATTTCAGAGTGCATAGATGGACTTGGTATGATTATGACTAGGGATTATTCGGTATAATCATTACTTTAATATTACAAATGATGTGCTAAAAATCCTCATTGGCCGTAGTGCATTGATGGACAAATGTTGGCATGATCATGACCATTGATGAATACATGAATATCCTTGGCCCGTAGTGCATGGATAATTTGTGGTCGTGATACTAATGAATATCGTTGGCCGTAGTGCAGGGATGATGTTAATTATTTATTAAGATAAGTGTCGACGTCGGGATTTTTGGATGTCCCTTTCCGTTACTTGTTCTTTGGTGTTCTCATTTTGGGTGAGATTTGTTTGAAAAAACAAGTGAAAAATGTCTGACATGTATAATGTCGACGATGGACTGATAAGAGTCGCCAGTTGGTTTTTTAAATGGTTGTACCAACACAACCGAGAAAAGGTTTGCACATTAACGCAGTTGATGTGACATTTATTATATCTGGTCGGTGAAAGCGAGATTCGTTTAGGGTTAGGGGACTTGGTTATTGGGGGAAGGTGTTAGGCACCCCGACATCCTTATTATTACTACGGTGACCGCCTCTTTTCAAAAAACTATTATCTGAATGTGTGTGTGTGTGGGTGGGTCAATGTGCTGTTATATGGAAGTTGTACGAGGCCTCGTTCAAACCTATATACATAGGGTTTGAATTTATGTAAAAATTCAGATTTTAACAAGATATGGCAGTGATGTTTTATAAAAGAGGTTTTCAAACCCTGATGCTTAATAGGAATTGAGAACTTTTACACTCCCATTTTTATTAAGTGATCGGCTGGATAGATTTTATTTGACGGATGCGAGGCATCCGTACGAAAATAATATACAAAAATAATGCCGACTTCCTCGTGGGTATGGAAACCATTTGAGGAAATTCAGACACCGCAAAATAATTTACAAGCTGCTTATAGCTGAAAATGTCCATCACGGGAACCGAATCTAGATCCAATGGGATGAATCTGTGATCAGATGATTCCTAGGCGCACATAATGCTGCAATTTGTATAAAAGCAGTAAGCAAATATATATAAAAGTTGTAACAATATATATACATACATGATCACCAACCACGAAGCACCTGCATGGGGGATCAGAAATGTAAATAAAGTCGTAAGAACTATCAACTGCCACGAAGGAAACTCCAAGCAGGACAAAAATAAATAAATATATATATATATAAGCATTAAACGCACCGGATGTAAAATTCAGGCTCATCGAACAGAGTTCGACCACAATTCATATATATATAAGTATAAATATATATATAAAAGCGAATAAATGCACCGGACATAAAATCCAGGCTCATCGAATAGAGTTCGACACACAATTAATATATATATATATATATACATACATATATATATATATATATATATATATATATTAAAGCAGGTAACGCTCTAGACCGAAGTCTAGGCTCATCGAACAAAGTTCGACACACAGTTCATATATATAAATGTATATATATATATATATATATATATATATATATATATATATATATATATAGAAAAAGCAAGTAAACGCTCCAAACCGAGGTCTAGGCTCAATCGAGGCATAACTCGATGATGTTAGTCAATATATATATAAATATGTATATATATATATATATATATATATATATATAGACTGGAATGAAACCACGAACCGAAGTCCGGGCAAAAGCAAGCAACACGACTCTCAACGTGTAGAAGGGTGTGTGCAAAGATGAAGAGAAAGACTCTAAAGTGTGTGAGAAGGCTTACAGCTGACTGCTAAAAAAGTCTACTATATCATTATAGTGGGTAAACACTGGCTTTTGTGGGTACAAAAGAAGCTATATATGAGCTCATAGGTGTTTAAAAGTGGGAAAATACACTGTATGGGCGAGTGTGGAGCAAATTGTGCAGGGTTTCCCCGTCTTTTTTCCTTAGAAAATTAGCACCCCAAGCCCTCTATTTATAGGCATTTTAGTCGCAGGTGTACCTGCGGCTGAGCCGCAGGTGTACCAGAGGTAACCCGGGTTGGCCCGGGTTTGTTGGGTCGGGTCGTCTCGAAGTACGTGCACTCAGGCACTGTAATGTCCACTCGGATTTTCAGAAGTGCAATCTGGGCATCCGTTTGAGGTATACAGGACCTATTTCGGACCGCCGTTGTCGAGAGTTTGTACGATGGCATGGGGTTAGAGTTTGTACGAAGTCATTGAAGATGGGACGATGCCCTCCGGTGTTCAAGCTTCAACTTTCATCCAGTACCCCGCACAATAGTCACTCGGGATTGGTTAGCCTTGTGGGACATCGTTGCGTAGAGACGTGATGTGGCATCGTGTTTGATGAGATGATTATGTTTCCCTCACTTGGGGTGGTATTACGAATTAAGCCGATAAAGTGACGTTGCTCGAGACTTTTTTGCCGAGATGGACTATCGCAATTGTTGAAGGTCCTCATTATCATATTTGAGGTGTGCCTATCTTCCCGATGTTATTGCCGGGTTGGTACAGTGTATCTCATTGGTGAGCGCTAAGATTGAAGCTTGTTGCATTTGAAACAAGCATTTGCGGGGTTATCGCTGAAACTGCATTCCTTAGGGTTATCACCAAGGTTGGTGGCTATTCCATGGTTGGGACTGAGACCGGATACCTCGGGGTTATCTCGTGATTAATCGATCTTCTCCGGTGGTGCTTGGTATTAGATCTCCGCAGCCTCGGGGTTACATCAGAGGTTGAAATCGTACTCGGATCGCGATCCAGGGGTTTGATCTTGAACTTAGGTAATATCCGGTATGGATTTGGATTGTCTTTAGGGTTCTCTCTTAAAATATGAATCATCCTCCTGCAATGTCGATGTGATGAGTACAAAAATTTTGAGTGTCTCATAGATGCCCTCTTTATCATACCCATGCATGGTGATGCATGGGTAGGATAAAGAATCTAGACACTTGAAAGCGCAACAAGATGAAGCGTGGTACTATGGGTAGTAAAATGATGCAAATGTATGATGCATGTATGCACGGGTTGTAGCCCAACATGTCTTTGGGGATGATTATTGAATCCTGTTGCTTCAACTGGGGATTGGCAATACTGACCAGATCTGATGTGTAAGCCGAATTTGTTAGGATGTTGATGTTAGAGTTATCACCAAATTCCTATGTCTTTGATAACGATTTGATTCTGAAGATGTACATCTTATGTGTAAGAGATATATGGGGATAAAGCTTGATCTGTTTGAGGATGTGTATAACATATTCCATCATCTATCCTCTTTGATAACATTGACCTTTTCTGGTTAGTATCGCCAGAACATGTCAAGATCCTGCTGGATTTACTATCAACAGTAAATGTTGTTAGGGGTGCTTCATCGACAGGTGAATCAACGGCTGAAACATCTTGTGGGATATACTGTCATGGTTGCTTGACCTTCGCTGATTCGTGAATCAATGGCTGAGGCTCTGTGAGTAGATTGTCAAGGTTGATTGACCTTCACTGTCGTGTAGATCAATGGAGCATTGCGTTGTGACCCCCGCCGGGGATCCGTTGGGGGAATATGAGTAATCGAACATGAAATCCTTGAACAGCTCTAGAGCTTTGATAGGTTTAATCGCTATCTATTAAGATAACGTTAAGTTTGCTTGGCCTTCATTGATATGTGTGTCAACAGCTTGAATGTACGTTGTAATCCCCGTCGGGGACCTACTAGGGACTCATGAGTACGTACGCAAATATCGAACAGTCTTCAATGGTTCGATAGGTTTACTTGCCATCGACTTGAAATAACGTCAAGGCTGCTTGACCTTCATTGATAGAAATGTCAACGAATGAACGTGTCGCAACCCCCACCGGGGACTGTATTCCTTTGGGTTATCGCTGAAACTGTATTCCTTGGGGTTATCACCAAGGTTGGTCGCTATTCCCATGGTTGGGACTGAGACTAGATACCTCGGGGTTATCTCTGAGATTAATCGGTCTTCTCAAATTGGTGCGGTGTATCAGTATCTGCGCAGCCTCGGGGTTACATCTGAGGTTGAAATCGTTACTCCCAGATTGCGATCCGGGGTTTGATGCTGAACTTCTGGTAGTATCCGGTATGGATTTGGATTGTCTTTTAGGGTTCTCTCTTAAAAGACGAATCTGTCCTCCTGCAATGTCAGTAACAGTAGTACATTAAATTTCGAGTGTCTACACTGAGTCTCAGCGATAAAAGTAATGAAAAACTAGAAGATAGTAGATTTTATTCTCTACTTAACTCTTCTAATGGATTGCTTGTTCCGCTGTAGTTAAACTTAATGTTTGTTATATTTTATTAGTTTAACACTGTTGAAGGCTAACGATAAATTATTCTGTATTATCTTAGTCATAATATTTCTTACTAGGCTAGTTGAGATCACCCTTTCTTTCACTCTTCTCTTCAGGAAATGAGAACGTAGCTAGGTCTAGTCGGGGAACGGAGTGACGGTCCAGATGATAGCATTAGTAGTTCTCACTATTCTGTTAAATAGTGTGACAATAAATGTAATTAGGACTCCATTGAGTGTGGATATTGTCTAGATGGCAATTTTCTTATTAAAACTCTCAGTTATGTCTTGTCGTATTCTACACGACAGTTGTATTATTAAGTTGTATTTGAATTTTGTACCATTTATTTGGCGACTCAGAATAGGTGATGTATACCTATTTTGGGGGCATCATAATATATATATATATATATATATGGGAAAATATATATACACAGTTGTGTAGTGCATAGTCGCCTATGGCGATGGTTGAACCGTCACCATAGATATTCTAGTCTATGGCGACGGTTGAATCAGCGCTATAGTCCAAAACAAATCATCGTCATAACACGACTGTGTACTACACAGCTGTTTATATACATATAACCATATATATATATATATATATATATTCCATTTCTGGTGCATACCCTTTATTTTACATACCATGCTCACCACCTTTAGCGACAGTCCGACGGTTTTGTCTGCGCTATAAAACAGATAAACGATTTATATGTTATGGCGACAGTTTGATGTATCGCTAAAAGCTAAGATGACGGTTCTCTGATATACGTGACGGACTGAACTGTCGCCGATCCGTCGCTAAAGGTGATGAGCAAGGTATGTTAGATAAAAGGGTATGCATTTGATCCTCTCCGTAAATATGGTGCATACCCCTTTATTTTACCTATCCTGCACACCAGTTTTAGCGACAGACCGGACGATGGTTTGGTCCGTCGTTATAAAACAGATAACAATTTATATGTTATGGTGATGGTTCTATTCATCTCTAAAAGCTAAGACGACGATTCTCTGATATTCTCAACGGACCAAACCGTCTTCAGGTCCGTAACTAAAGGTGGTGATCAAGGTATGTTATATAAAGGGGTATGCATTTGATCATCTCCAAAATATATATATATATATATATATATATATATATATATGCAACTGATTTTGAATTTTTACGCTCACTCTAATAAAATCATCTAGACTGTCTAAAATAAGGATAAATCCCATCGCATATAGTGCCACACAACTAATATATATATATATATATATATATATATATATATATATATATATTGACATGACATAATATTGTTATAAAATTTTCAACTGTTAATTAATTTGTTGGGGAACATAACCACTGGTACCCTAATTAGGGAAATGAAGCCCTTTCTTAAATCTACATATGATAGAATTAAGATAAACACCCTAAATATATCTCTATGTGTATGTACATCTCTATCATAGACACAAATCATGAATTCGATCGCCATATAGAAAACACAATCACATGCTATTATAGTCAGATCTAAACCTATAATCCATGTAAGAACCGTGAATTTTATGAATAAATATTAATAATGATATTAATAAGAATGTGAATATTTATGTGTCATGAGATGAGTAGCTCAATTAGATTAAATTGAGATTATGATAATTGAGAAAATATGAAAATATATGATGAGACCTGTGAAATGCCTTGTGTGGCACGAGAATGAAAATTTTGATGGTTTAATTAAATTAAAGAATGAATGAATTAAGAAGTGAATGATTAATCAATATCATGTTATTAATTAATTGTTATTGTGAGTAATAGAATATTAACGAATAAATAATTCGTATAATAAGATTTATATTAATTGTTGTGTGCAAGATATGTGATAATTAATAGTATTATATTTAATACCTACATTCAATTAAAAAGGAAGTGTAATGTGACACTTTAATGTGACTAGATAATATATAAAACTATATAGTAAAAGTGAATGGATTATAAGTTACATAAAGAATGATTATGTGACAACATGTATGTGACACCCCCAAAATAGGTATACATCACCCATTTTGAGTCGCCAAATACATGGTACATTATCAAATACAAACTTCTTTTATACAATACGACAAAAGCGTAGCTTAAAGTTTTTACACGAATATGGTCTCATAGACAGTATTCAAACTCAAAAGAAGTTCTCATTACATTTATTATCACACTATTTCATAAAATTGTGAGGACTACTATAGCCACCATCTCGGACAGTCACTCTGTTCCCCGACTAGTCCCGGCTACGTTCTCATTTTTTAAAGAGAACAATGAAACCATAAGGGTGAGCTCAACTAGCCCAGTAAGAAATATTATGACTAAGATAATGCATAATATATTATCGTTAGCCTTCAACAATGTTAAACTGATAAAATACAATAAACATCAAGTTTAACTACAACGGAACAAGTAATCTATTAGAAGAGTCAAGTAGAGCATGATATCTACTATCTTCTATGATTTAAAAAGGTTTTTGATCAACTTTATCGCGGAGACTCAGCTTAATTAATAAACCACATCATTGAATCATCCCTGCACTACGGCCAAGGAAATTCATACAATCATCAATGGTCATGATTATACCGAATAATCCCTGGTTATAATCATACCAACAACTATCCATCAATGCACTACAGGCCAATGAGGAATTTTACCACATTATTTGTAGCATTACGGGTAATGATTATACCGAATGATCCCTAGTCATAATCATACCAATCAACAGTCCATCTATGCACGTAAGCTAAAGATGACTTTCATCATAAAATAAGCATGAGGATGATGAAAATGTATAAGAATTCAATTAAAAGAAAGCAAATGATTACTTTTTAAAGATTTATAATTTAATTTTTCCAGAATTCAATAACGTCCAAATTGTCAACATGATACTTATTTGTAGAATAAAATTCAAGAATCCTATTGTATAAAAAATGATTTAGACAGCGAAGAAATCAATTTTTGTCATGAATAATTCCCCGAGTGAATAATACTCGAGTGAATAGTACCCCGTGAATAGTACCCTGTGAATAGTACATTATGAATAGTTCTTTATGAATAGTACCCCGTGAATAGTACCCTGTGAATAGTACTTTGTGAATAATACCGTAAAAATGAATACTACTCATGGATAGTACTCTGGCATGAAAAACTTAAAATTTAACAAGAATGTGCAGAAAATATCCTTGTGAAACGATACTAGATGAAGGGCAAATTTCAAGGATACTCTACTAATTTCACGGAGTATAGAAGCAAAACTTTAACAAAATGAGGGTATAATCAGGAATACGAGACGAAATAATATTACTCACATACTATAGAGTATGGAAGAAATATTATTCCTTATGAATACTGAACAAAAATAATATCCCTTACCTCATAAGAAGACTGGATACTAGAATAGTGAAGTAGCAGACTTCTCTTCTTTTTTCTCTCTATAGCTTCTCTCTCTATAATTGCTCTTGGAGTGTTAGTGAATTGGTGAGAATGAAAGAAGAATGAGCTTCTATTTATAGAAAAATATAGTTTCGATAATTACACGTTTTGGTGCTCGAAATATTACAATATAATACCTTCATTTTTAATTTAGTCCTGCAAGTATTATCATACTTGCACCACCTCCCCTAATAGTACATCATGTGAATCAATAGTACATTCATGTGAATCAATAGTTCTATACATGTGAAAAAAATAATTACAGTATAGTACCTTCATCTATACCTCCATTTTTAATTTAGTCATGCAAGTATTATCAATCTTGCACCACATCCCCTAATAGTACATGCATGTGAATCAATAGTATACACATATGAATAAATAGTTATAAGTATGTGAATTAATAGCAATTAATTGCTCATTTATCCGATTAATTACCCGATTTGTCAATATAACCTCCAGACATCCATTATTATTGCAATAGATGTCGATTTCCACTAACACTAATAATCCCAATACAATGGAAATATCAATTTCATCTTTAATCAATACGAACTTATTAATTATTATTATTATTATAACTCACAATATTTAACAACCAGATCATTCCCAAGAAAGAGGAGGCTTTCCGATAAGGATTTCTCCCTATTGGCGCGCAATTAGGTGACCAAACCTCTCCTTGACAGAACTTTCTAGACATTGTCAATATTGTAATATTAATATGAATAACTTTGTTGTCTCAATTATTGATTTAATAATATAAAATATTATGCAGATGATATTGTGACAATAATTGAATCAATAATACGAGAGATATTATGCAGCAATTACTGTAGCAATAATTGAGTATAACTAAGTGACTTCTCATGTAAGCATCAATAATCAATACCGTACTACTACTATGCAACCACGCCAGACATTACATTACTTTTACCACCGGGTAGTTCAACAGTTTAACGGTAAAACTTTCGCTGTTTTTTTTATAAAAAGATAATTCTGTCGTTTTCTAACTCCGACAATAATTCCGTTTGTGGGTTCCACCAATGATTATGTCGTAGTACAAATAATCCCTGTTAAGACGAATATTCCCCGACCAATCTAATATTTTATAACCACTTGCTTACTTTGCAAAATTTGTAAATATTACCCACAACTATAACATTATCTCAAATCCACACCATAATATTCAAAAATATATTTTGAGAAAATTAATCTTTATTCATAAAACTTGGGGTCTTACAACCTCCCATTCTTATGAAATTTCATCCTCAAAATTAGGTTGCATACCTGATATGTCGAAGAGGTGAGGATACCTTGACTTCATTTCATATTCTAACTCCCAGGTCATTTCCTTAACATCGTGGTTTCTCCACAAAACTTTGACTTGAGGTATAACCTTGGAGCGTAGAATATGATCCTTCTTATCCAAGATTTTAACAGGTACCTCTTCATACATTAAATCTTCCCTTATCTCGTCTGGTTGTAATTCAATAATGTTGTTCGGGTCTTTCACATATTTACGTAACATAGATATGTGAAAAATGTTATGAACACGAGACATACTTGGCGATAAGGCGAGTCTATAGGCCACAGTTCCTACTCGATTGAGGATTATAAATGGGCCAATGAATCGAGGATTGAGTTTTCCCCTCTTTCCAAATCTCATAACTCCTATCCATGGAGCAACACGTAACAACACATGATCTCCAATATTGAATTCCACGTCCTTTCGATGAAGATAAACATAACTCTTTTGTCGATCTTGTGAGGTTTTTATACGTTGTCGGATCGTTTGAATCTTTTCCATAGTCATACGTACCAACTCCGGTCCCAACTACGTTGCTTCACCCACCTCATCCTAGCATATTGGAGAACGACACTTTCTTTCATACAACACCTCAAATGGAGCCAAGCCAATACTTGCTTGATAACTGTTATTGTAGGAAAACTCTACCAATGGTAAGAACTTGTCCCAACTTCCTTTGAAGTCAAGGACACTGAGCCTTAATAAATCTTCAAGGGTTTGAATAGTCCTCTCTGACTTCCCGTCCGTTTAAGGATGATATGCCGAACTAAATTGTAAATCCGTTCCCATAGCTTTTTGTAAACTAACACAAAATCGTGAAGTGAATCTTGGTTCTCGATCAGAAACTATGGATATTGGCATACCATGAAATCTTATAATCTCGTTTATGTACATATGAGCAGGACGTTTAAGTGTATAAGTTTTTCGCATCGGTAAGAAATGAGCAGACTTAGCCAATCTATCAATAATGACCCAAATCGCATCTATGCCTTGAGAAACCTTGGGAAGACCAGTAACGAAATCCATGGTAATGTTCTTCCACTTCCATTTTGTAATTTTAAGTGGTTGCAATGGACCTTTTGGCACTTGATGCTCCGCCTTGACTCGTTGACAAGTTAGACACCTTGAGATAAATCCCGCTATCTCTCTCTTCATATTGCTCCACCAAAATGTATGTCGAAGATCACGATACATTTTGGTACTCCTGGGATGGATTGCAAACGGTGTGTTGTGCGCCTCCATCATGATTTTATACTTCAAGTCAAAATTATTAGGAACACAAAGTCTGGAGTTGACTCAAAGTATTTCTTCTTCATCAATTCTTGTTTTCAAAATAGCACATTCTTGCACTTTCTTCCACATACGCATCAGCTCCAGGTCTGTAGCTTGAGCAACTTTAACTTTATCAATTAAAGTTGGTTCTACTCGTATATTCACCATCATCACATGGGTCCCTGGAGTCTTTAACTCTATCTCCATCCTTTATAAGTCATACAAAATGGGCCTTCGCGTTGACAATATCGCACTCGTACCCGTATATGATCTTCTACTCAATGCGTCAGATACTACGTTCCCTTTTCCAGGATAGTATTGAATGGTATGATCGTAATCTTTCAATAGCTCAAGCCATCGTTTTTGACGTATGTTGAGTTCCTTTTAAGTGGAGAAATATTTGAGGCTTTTAAGATCCGTATAAATCTCCACCTTCTCTCCATACAGGTAATGCCTCCAAATCTTAAGCGCAAAAACGACAGCTGCCAACTCTAGATCATGAGTAGGATAATTCCTCTCATATTCTTTGAGTTGTCGTGAGGCATAGGCTATGACTTTCCCATGTTGCATGAGAACACATTCTAACCCTTTGCCTTAAGCATCATTGTAGATGACAAATCCCTCCGAGCCAGATGGTATTGTCAGAACAGGTACTGAAATGAGTCTCCTTTTGAGTTCTTGAAAACTCTTCTCACATTCCTCGCTCCAACCAAATTTTGTATCTTTTCGAGTCAGCTGAGTTAATGGAGTAGTGATTCGAGAAAACCCTTCTACGAATCTCTGATAATAACCAGCAAAGCCGAGAAAGCTACGTACTTCGGTCACTGACTTAAGTTGCTCCCAGCTTTCAATTGCTTCAATCTTTGCTGGGTCAACAGATATTCCGTGATTTGATATTACGTGCCCAAGGAATGCTACTTCCTCAAGCTAGAACTCGTATTTCTTCAACTTGGCATAAAACTTGTTTTCACAAAGCTTTTGGAGTATCATGCTCAAGTATTTCTCATGATCTTCACGACTTTTGGAATAAATGAGGATGTCATCAATAAAGACGGCCACAAAGTGATCCAAATATTCCTTGAATACTCAGTTCATCATATTCATGAAGGCAGTAGGAGCTTTAGTCAATCCAAAAGACATTACTAGGAATTCGTAATGTTTGTACCGAGTTCTGAAAGCAGTCTTTAGAATGTCATCAGTTTTAATCTTCAACTGATGATATCCAGAACGAAGATCGATCTTTGAAAAGAATTTGGTGCCTTGCAACTGGTCAAACATGTCATCAATGTGAGGCAACGGGTACCTATTTTTGTTGGTGACATGGTTCAACTCCCGATAATCAATTCAAAGTCGCATACTTCCATTTTTCTTCTTCACAAATAGAACATGAGCACCCCAAGGAGACGTACTAGGTCAAATGAAATTGATGTCTAACAATTCCTGCAGTTAGGTTTTTAACTCCTGAAGTTTAATAGGAGCCATTCGATATGGGGCTTTAGGAATGGGTTTTTTACCGGATTCAAGGTCGATACAAAATTAAATTTCATGCTCTGGGGGTAGGCCAGGAAGTTCTTCAGGGAATACTTTAGGAAATATATTAACAATAGAAATATCATTCAAATCTGACGTATTTTTATTTAAATCCATGACATGGGCTTAGAAAGCTTGACATCCATTTTTCAATAAACGAATTTCATTATGGCTTGATAAGACAGTGATTGACTTTAGTGGTTTGGTTCCATGAATTCGCATAATAGGTTGGTTAGGAATATGAAAGCTAACAACCTTATGAAAACAATCAATTTTTGCATGATGAGTAGTTAACCAATTAATTCCTAAAATCACATCAAATGCAAGTATTTTTAAGGAAATAAGATCGAAAGGTAATGTGAGGGTACCGAGTTGAACCAAACAAGACTTATAAACAATGGATGTAATGAAGGTTTCTCCCAATAGAGTTTTAACAGATAAGTCAAAGTCTAATTTCTCGGGAGTCAAATTTAAACGTTGAACGCAAGTAAGAGAAATAAAAGAATGCGTAGAACCGGTATCAAATAAGGTATATACTTCGCTAGAGTTTAGGATTAGCTAACTCGTGATCACCTCGTTTGAATTCCTTGCTTTTTGGGAGGTTACGACAAATGCTCTCCCTTGAACTACCGGTTTTATCTTATCTGGGATGGCCTTTGATGCCTCCATCCCAGCTGGACTTGACTTCGGTGCACGACAAAATTGGGCTAGGTGACCTTATCTTCCATAATTATAATATGCCTTGGACTGTTGTGTACAGTTTGGAATGATGTGTCCCTTCCCTCCGCATTTGTAACATACGACCGACAGTCGTTCTCCTTCCTTAACAACAGGTCCTGGTGCTGACGTCTTTCCATCATTATTGAATTTCTTCTTCTTGAAATTTCTACTTCTATTATTGTCGACGTCAGGATTTTTAGTTGTCCCTTTCTGTTACTTGTTCTTTGGTGTTCTCATTTTAGGTGAGATTTGTTTGAAAAAAATAAGTGAAAAAAGGCCCGACATGTATAATGTCGACGATGGACTGTTAAGAGTCGCCAATTGTTTTTTTAAATGGTTGTACCAACACAACCGAGAAAAGGTTTGCACATTGACCCAGTGATGTGACACTGCTAAACGGGTCGGTGAAACCGAGATTCATTAGGGTCCAAGGACTTGATTATGCGGAGGGAAGGTGTTAGGTACCCCCCGACATCCGTGTTACCACAGTGATTGCCTCTTTTCAAGAAACTATTATTTGAATGTGTGTGTGTGTGTGTGGGTTAATGTGTTGTTTATTTGGAGGTGGTATGAGGCCTCGTTCACACCTATATACACAGGGTTTGAATTTATGTAAAAATTCAATTTTAGGAAGATATGGCAGTGATGTTTTATAAAAGAGGTTTTTCAAACCCTGATGCTCAATAGTAATTGAGTCCTTTTCATACTCCCATTTTATTAAGTGCTCAGCTTGATTGATTTTATTTTCGAGATGCGAAGCATCTATAAGAAAATAATGTACAAAATAATGCCGATTTCCTCGTGGGTATGAAAACCATCTGAGGAAATTCAGACACCGCAAAATAATTTACAAGCTGCTTACAGCTGAAAATGTCCATCATGGGAACCGAATCTAGATCCAATAGGTTGAATTTGTGATCACATGATTCCTAGGCTCATATGTTACCGCAATTTATATGAAAGTAGTAACCAGGTATATATATATAAAGCTGTAAGTATATATATATATACAAGATCACCAACCACGAAACACCTCCACGGGGGATCAGAAATGTAAATAAAAGCTATAAAAGCTATCAACCGCCACGGAGGAAACTCCAAAGTGACAAAACATATAATAAAGTTGTATTAAAGTGATCAAGCGCCCACTTAAGTGAACTCCAAGCAAGACGAAATGTAAAGAAAGTCGAAAAGCTTAGCGAATATATATATATATATATATATATATATATATATATATAAAAGCTATATATAAGCATTCATAGGATGTAAAATTTAGGCTCATCGAATGAGTTCGACAACAGTTCATATATATATATATATATATATATATATATAAGTGAGTAAGCGCTCAGAATGTAAAATCTCGGCTCATCGATCAAGAAAGTCCCAGACACAGATTAATATATATAAATGTGTATATATATATATATATATATATATATATATATATATATATTAAAAGCAATAAATGCTCGAATCAAGTTCAGGCTCATCGAATTCATATATATATAGTTATATATATATATATATATATATATATATATTAAAGTAGTAAACTCTCCGCATCAAGTTCAGGCTCATCGAACAAAAGTTAAAATACGCTTAATATATATAAATGTATATATATATATATATATATATTAAAGCAAATAAACACCCCAGACCAAAGTCTAGGCTCAATCGAGGTATAACTCGATAATGTTAGTCCATATATATATATATATATACATATATATATACAAACTAAAAATAAAACCATGGACCGAAGTTCGGGAAAATGCATGCAGCACGACTCTCAACGCGAAAAAGGGTGTGTGCAAAGATGAAGAGAAAGGCTTTAAAGTGTGTGAGAAGGCTTACAGTGGGCTGTCAAAGAAGGATTCTATATCTTTAAAGTGGATGAAACCCGGCTCCCGCCGGTACAAAAGTAGCTATATGTGAGCTCACAAGTGTATAAAATGGGAAATCACTCAGTATATTGCAAGTACGGAGCAAATTTGTAAAGGCTTCCTTGCTCTTTTTTTCTTCTTAAAATGGCCACCCCAAGCCCTCTATTTATAGAGGGGGGAGCAGCAGGTGTACCTGCGGCCAGCTACAGGTATACCTGAGGCTTCCTGGGATGCCCCGGGTTTCTCGGGTCGGGTCGGGTCGTCTCATAGTACGTGTACGTAGGCACTACATATCCGCTCAAACTTTCAGAATTGCAATCCGGGCATCCGATTGAGATATATAGGACCTATTTCGGATCGCCATTGTCGAGAGTTATACAGTGTCATGGGATTAGAGGTTGTACGAAGTTATGAAGACGGGACGGTGCCCTCCGGTCTTCAGGCTTCAAATTCTATCTATTACCCTACCAATATTCATTCGGGATTGGTTTTCCTGGATTCTTGTGGGACATCGTGGTGTAGAAATGTATGTATGGGATGTTGAGACGACGTGATGGCGAGATGATGACTTTGCCCCTCACCAGAGTTATCGCCGGTTTGGGTGGGTAAAGCAGATGTTGATCAGGGTTATTGCTGAGATTGGACTGCTGCAAGTGTTGAAGGTCCTCAATATCATCTCTGAGGTGTACCTATCCTCCCTGCATTATCTCCGGGTATGGTCTTGAGTGCCTCGGTGTGAGTGTCGAGTTTGAAGCTGATTACATGCATTTGAAATAAGCATTTTTCAGGGTTGGTTATCGGTGTTGGACCGAGGAGCGCATTCCTCGGGGTGGGGTTATCTCCAAGGTTGATAGCTGCTATTCTTAGTGTTGGGACTGAGACTAGATACCTCGGGGTTATCTCTGAGATTAATCGATCTTCTCTGGTGGAATATCCGGTGTTGGAACTGCATGCCTCGGGGTTATCTCTGAGGTTGGGCTAATACTCCGATGTGTGTTTCGGGGTTGAGACTGAACTTCCGGTAATATCAGGAACCGGATGTGAGTTATCTTCGTGGTTATCTCTAAAAGATGAATTTGCTTTCCTGCAATGTCAGTGATAGGTGTGCATAAAATTTTGAGTGTCTATAGATGCCCCTCTTTATCATATTCATGAAATGCAATGCATGGGTAGGATAAAGAATCCTAGACACTTGAAAAAATGCAAATAATGCAAATATATGATGCATGTGTGCGGGGTTGTTGCCCAACATGCTGGGGATGATCGCCAAATCCTTATAACTTTTACCGAGGATTGGCAACGATGACCCTATTGGATTTGTGATCCGAATATGTGTGACATTGATGTTGGGGATATCACCAAAGTCCTTAATCCCTGATACAGACTTGATTCTGAAGAGGTGCCTCTTATGTGTAAGAGATATGTGGGGATAAAGTTTTGTCTGTTTTGAGGATGTGTATAACATATTCCATCATTGATCCTCTTTGGTGATGCTGACTTTTTCCTGGTTTGTATCGCCAGGATATGTTAATGTTCTGTTGGATTTACTGCCAACAACATATGCTGTCAGGGTTGCCAAACCTTTGTTGACGTGTACTTCACCGACGTGTGAATCAACGGATGAAAACCATGTATGGTAGATTGTCAAGGCTGCTTGACCTTCGTTGACGCGTGAATCAACGGCTGCTATGCGTTGTGACCCCCGTCGGGGATCCGCTGGGGAATGTGAATACCATAGAACGCAATCATCGAACAACTTTCGATGCCTCAATGGGTTTACTTCCCATCGGCTGAAATACCATCAAGGTTGCTTGACCTTCATTGATACATCAAGGGAAGATAATGCGTGGTGACCCCCAGCCGGGGAATGCATTGTAACCTTGCTGATGCGTGCTTCAATGGTTGATATCATCGGATGGCTCCCGATGATTCATTGGATTTACTTGCCAATGGTCATATTGATGTCAAGGCTACTTGACCTTCATTGATATATGTGTCAACGGATGAACATGTGTTGTAACCCCCGTCGGGGATCCTTTTGATATTGCATTGTGACCCCCGCCGGGGATTTGATTCTCGAGCTTGCGTTGTGACCCCCGCCGGGGAATGTTTGAGAATTAGGGTGTCGACCCTGAATTGGCAGCATTGGACCTGCGTAAGGTATTGCCGATCGTGGCTGATAACATTTGAAATCATCGGTATAGTGTACCCTTTGCTTGGGCGAATACCAATGAATGATGGACATACCCAAGGTTCAATCTAAGAAGACAAGGATTTGTAAGCTATTCTGCTCAATCGCGTAGCGTTTTTATCCCTGATTTGACCTGTTCAGTCTGTAAGAACTCCTTTGCAACTCGAACTGGACCGAGCCTGAGGGGTGGGACCCACATGAGGGTGCCACATGTACACTTGCTTCAGCCGCAGGTGGACCTGCAGCCAACCGTGGATACATATATTCTGCCGGTTGATCTCATAAGTCATTTGCAACTTGCGACGCGAAGAAAAATTCGAGAGTTCTCCTTCAGATCTGCTTAGTTTGGGTGATTTTCTGCAAATTTTGTCACCGTACAATTGTTCTACACTATCCTGGTAATGTATGCATGTACTTTTTTCCAGTTTTAATCCATTAGAAAATGACTTATCATATGAAATGCATCTAAACACATAGTAGTTATTATGTATGCTCAAATGACTTGATAAAAAATATTAAACATAGTAAATGTTAGTATTAAACCATGCTGAACATAATGATGTGAAAAAATTTGACTTTTGAGACAGTTAATGTGGCACCTTTTTCTGCTATTTTTGTTTTATTTGAGGCCCAATGAGGAAAAGGTAAAAGGCAAAGCATCCTGGTATTGAGGTTAACATTATGTATTGATGATTTTATTTTTAATGCATATATTATGTATATGACTTTGGGCATGTGTGCTACTGAATGGCCACCTAGTCATGCTTATGTGCATGTGGATAGTTCGATTTACAAAGGGGACTATGGCAAAAAATTTCAAAATGTAGGCATTTAATTAGTCATGCATTTTTAACTCTACTGTAGATGTATGTTAAAGTAATGCATGCATGCATGTAGTCATAAAATGTATTTTGAAAAGCTCCAAGTCAGGAAATACCACACCCTTTCTGAGGTGATTTAGAAACTTGTTGTCCAGATATTATGGATCCGGATCAGCCAAGTAGTTCCCGTAGGACCACTTCTGGTGTACGGAGGAGGGCTTCTGAAGTGCCTCGACCCCGTTCTGTTAGATAGCCTCGGCGGTTGGTGGAGGCGGTGATACGTCTAGTCCGGGTTGATGTGCCGGACGTTGAGGATTAGGAGGAGGATGTTTCGGTTGCGGATCCCGCTCCTGCTGCACACGTTCCCCGTAGGGACCTCCCAATTATTCAGGTGGCAAACCCAGAGCTTTTGGATGACTTGAGTCGACATCCCTCGATGTATTTGCATGCTAATGAGGTATAACATTAGATCTTGATCTTCCTTCTTTCTTATTGATGAGGAGTAAAGGATTTTGATGTTGATCTGTATTTCATGTAGATTCCCAGCTTCACACAGCCTCGAGGGAATTGGTTTAGTATACACTCCATGTACCAGGCTCTTCATCATGACTACAGAGTGATTGTGCATGACTGGGGTTTTGTAGCATTCTTTTCCATCCTTCCCCGTTGTTGTCCCTGGGGTTATCTCAGGGCATTATCTGAGCGATGGTTCCATCAGACTTAGTCACTCCATCTGTTCGACTATGATGTGATGATGACGTCGATGGATTGGCAGTTAATCACAGGTATGGAGTTTGGAGGGGAGTCAGTGCCTCGCATGGCGAATATTACCCCTACTGCCATCAGATCCTTATTAGGAGTTCCGGCGGAGGTGCTCAAAGGCAGGACGGTGCGTACAGGTCTTTGAGTGTGGATGTTATGAGTGGGCTATTGAGCGAGCCTATGCCTGATGATGTTAGAGTTAGGGATTGCATTCTTCGGCGATTGTTCCTGATGATCATTAGAGGCTGCTTCATAACAGATAACTCTTCTACGGTGTCGTTCGCTTTGGTCAGCACCATGCGTCATGTGGACCATATTGAAGAGTATGATTGGGGTTCCTATACCTTTGCCTACTTCCTCAAGGGCATGCGTATGCACTCGCAGGGTTTGACCGAGGCTTGGTTAGGATTTTACCCCTTCCTTCTGGTGAGTATTTCTCTTGTCGTTTCCCATGTATAGGTTAAGATTTTTTACTGACTGCAGATGTGTACCTTTGTGTTGGCAGTTTTGGGCCTATGAGAGCTTTCGTGTCTACGCCCTGTGAGCGTGTTAGGTTTAGATACCTATCCACAAAGACGACGATGACATCATTCCATACTGGCGAAGGTTTCTGTAGCTGAGGGTTTCACCCATTGTCGCCTGCAGTTGGAGTTATTGACAACTGATATCATCACATGGATTCCCTATTCTGGGGAACATTTGGCCATCGGTTTTGAGGATGGGTACCCGACTGGCATCGAGTATATGATTTCCACTCGGAGAGTTCCTCTCTTTACAAATGGAGGATGGGAGCTCTATTTGGGAGAGCGTGCTATTAGGAGCACCACAAGGGAGATTCGTATACCGATCTTACCTCCTGCCAGGCGTCATTGGCCTATATCACAGTCACCCATCATTGCCATCCCTTTGTAGGGGGTAGACGACTTTACATTATCAGAGGGCCCCTGCACTCAGGAGATATTCCAACGTTGGTGGTTCCCTCGTACTATTGGATCCCAGACCCGCGCCACTTAGTTCATGGGGGATATGGTTCCAGGATTCTTGATGATGATAGATTGGCTAGTCTGTGTCCGAGATCCGACTCATGTGACACAGATTGACAGTTTTACCCATCGGTTGGACCAGGCATATTTCTTTATCTGGCATTTGGGAAGAGATCTGGCAGAGGTAGATTCGTTTAATCCTTCCAGCTTAGGCGCTGGCCCCTCAGATGGCCCATTCGATTTTGTCGGCATAGATCCTCCTCTATATAGGCCTTACATCCCTGTTGATAGAGATCCAGTGACTTAGGAGGAGTTACATCAGGTGGACAGGATTGATGATGTAGACATTGACACCATTGTCTTCTTCTGATCTGTATTCTCATTATATCTTTTGATAGGCCTCTGTTAGCTATTGGGTGGCTGTGCCCCCATTCTCGCTATATCTTTTGATAGGCCTCTATTAGTAGTAGGGCGTTTATGCCCCATTTCCATGTATTCTTAGTTGTACAGAGATGATGTATATAGATGTTGATATACTTAGGAATGTATGCACAGTTTTTCATTCCCTATATCATATTGACATCTATTATCTGTAGTGCATGTATCATGTTATGTATATGTATGTATGTCCAGAGATATTCAGCATTAACCCCTGGATGGTCTTATGACACTACCGCATGATGTCTTCTTTGATAGTTAGCTGTATAGATCATACCCCACCATCCTTGGTTGCATCTGGTATGTGATCATGGTATGATAGCATGTCACCATTAGACAGGGTGACCGTAGATCATTTGTTGCAGCATACTATGACCTTGTTGATGTTTCAGGCTCCTACAGGATTCGTGGATGGCATACTGGAGCACTGGGTATCGGAGATGCAGGTTTTCCGATTTGGGACCCAGGAGTTGACTCCCACCCTGGAGGAGTATGCATGGTTGACGATGCTACCACTAGATAGACCTTGCGTACATATGGCTTTGGGGGACATGAGCCGACGATTCATGACCCTCACTGGATTAAGGGGTAGGGTGGTGCAGCATAAGCTTACATCTGGCCACGTTATATCCCAACATTTTCTATTTGATAGATTTTGCTCTGAGGATAGTTATACACGACATTCTGGGGATTTCACCACACCAGAGGATCATTGGCATCTAGCCAGGCTTGATGTACTGCTATTATGTGTACTATCGTATGTCTATATGCCACGGTACATGGATGAGATAGACATTGGAGTCATCATGGCAGTGAGAGCTCTCAGGGAGGGTCGTACCATCATTCTTATGATTATAGCAGAGACTCTAACGTTAGCTACATACTACTGCACTTATCTGATAGGAGTGTTCATGGGCAGCTCGGTCATGCTATACGTGTGGTTTATGTCACACTTGAGACCGATTGGCACCTTTAGACGGCATGGGTATTATTTTACCCATGACATAGCCATGTCATACTCCTTTCAGCCATCGAAGTGTACAGATGCCATGTCTTGGTCTATGTTCATGGCGGATATCAGAGATCCGTTTGTCATATTGTTGTGCTCAGGGCTTAGCTCACCCTATAGCTTTATTACTCATGCTTCGGGCATGGATTATCTTCCTCTGGCTAGTTTGAGGGGTATGACTACCTATCACCGGATGGCCGTGATGTCGCAGTTTGACCAGTTCCAGGATTTTCATCCTTTGAGGGGGCGCTAGGTCAGCGTTTAGCTTCTCGCTATCTCTCAGCAGAGGATCAATCCCATGTATACGCTTGTTGCGATTAGCGTGATGTATAGGTTTTCTCTATAAGCCATCTGGGATGTTCTCCAGAGTATTTTGCGTGGATGGAGACAGAGATTTCATCAGTTGTACCAGTATCCACAGTACTGGATATTAATTCAGATGATGTAGAGCCCATGGAGGACATTGATTCCCACATCGAGGAGGATCAGACTACTGGGTTGCCATCATTTCCTTTAGATTCTCCCAGTACCAGCACTGTCATGATACAACATTCGACATAATACTTCGAGTAGAGTCTTCATTTGATGACCTTCGAGAGGGACCATGCTAGAGCCTTGATGTTGACTGCCCTTTATTGGAGAGACGCAACTATGTTAGAGATAGACGAGGCATTAGCTCGCAAAGATGTCACTGTCATTGAGCGTGATAAGGCCAGATCAGCCAGAGATGCAGTGATAGTTGAGCGTGAAAGTGCCATATCTGCCCGGGATGTAGCCGTCACAGATAGTATTGCAGTGAGGTCCCTTACCACTAGCATGATCGCAGAGATGAACGCTTACATTGATGAGCATATGATCACTATGCAGATGGTTGTAGATCTATTGGGTCGTGTGGATTTTCTTGTACAATAGACCACAGTTTCACCTCCTTCTTCTGAGAGGGATGCCATGTTGGACTTGTTAGCTCGCATATATCCTGAGTTTTAGCCGGTGCTTTGATATTTTCCTGCACAGACTATCATAACTATTTTTTCATGTACAATTTACATTGTGTATATCAAACAACATTATATATATATGGTAGGGAAATATATTTTTGATTACTTCACTTTTAGATATGCTTTGCTACTTGCTTGATATTTTGTTTGCTGCTTTAGGGCTTGTGATCTTGATGTATTCTGAATTCCTCCTTGAGGGGTGTACATTGAGTTGTCACTGGATAGTTCAGAATGGATCAGTGATCTGTGTGTACCCCTACCATCTTTGGTGTCTTGGGACTAGTTTCTGTATAGATATGTGGAGAGGAGTGTGGCTTTCCTCTTTGAGATTGACCGCACCATAGATGGTCGCCAGTACTTCTATTCTGGAGAAGCCTAGTTAATTCCATCTCTTATGGATTGGTGTTGCTCTTTGAGGCACAATAGCAACTTAGATGGTCGCCGAATCTCCTAGTTAGGAGGAGTTTAGGTAATTCCATCCCTTTGATCTGAAGCCGAATGAAATGTAGTGGATTGAAGGATGATCCCAGTACTAGTTGACAAGGGTTTGTGTTTTGGTAGGGGGGATTAGACCGAACCATAAATGGCTACCTACGTACTGCTATTGAAGAGGAGATTAGGTCTGTGTAGTTCGAACCTAGTGTAAGAGGTTCAACGTCAGATGTGGCGTGAAAGGGTGTAGGAAATTTTTGTTTTTTTTTTTATAAGGAGAAAAGGGTAGAAATGTTTTGTTGTTTTTGTTTTATTCATGATCGGGCCATGTAACATGGTTTCCTACGTACTCCTATTGAAGAGGAGATCAAGTCGGAGTAGTTCGCCCCTCAGGGCGAGTTGAAAAGCGTGATCCCATGGGCAGGTCAGACTGTGGGGAGGAGAAAGTTTGATCCTAGGTTGAGGATAAACTGCTGGCATGAAAAGTTTGATCCCATGTTTGGGGGATAACAAAATATAAACGGGAAAAGGTTCAATCCCTGGTTGGATGACCAAAGTCGTAGGACCGTGAAGAAGCCAGGTTGTTGGATCAAAAAGTATGTTTCCCCGAGGGGCAGAGTGTGGAAAAGTTGTAGGTGGTAAAGGGTTAGAGAACCAGAATGACTGGTGATCTAATTATCCAACACCAGGATGCTTGCTTAATGGCAAGTTCAGATGTAGTACCGTTTCACGGTGTTCGATTTGATGAGTTATGGAAATTCATCACCGTTTATTTCTTGAAATCTGAGAGCAACTCCTGTCAATACTTCCTTGACAATAAATGGGCCTTCCCAGTTAGGAGCGAATTTCCCCTTAGATTGATCTTAGTTGTCAAGGATC
The DNA here is from genome assembly GCA_020205615.1 of Panax quinquefolius. Lineage (NCBI taxonomy): Eukaryota > Viridiplantae > Streptophyta > Magnoliopsida > Apiales > Araliaceae > Panax > Panax quinquefolius. The sequence continues at coordinate 26,056,109 of CM035170.1, forward strand.
TTCTTCAAAACCAAGTCATGTTGTCTAAACTGTTGTAGCCGGACTTTTCTGTTGTAGGATCTGGCAATCCTTTGTTGATATAACTGACCATGGAAGATAGCCGCGGTTCGCCTTTCGTCTATTAGAGACAATTTATGATACCTATCTTGTACCCATTGGTCTTTATTCAGCTGAGTGTCTATCAACACTTTGAGGGATTCCATTTCTACTTCTATGGGGAGCACTGCTTTCGTCCCATAGGTTAATGCGTAGGGGAGTTGCCCCAGTGGAAGTGTGCATTGATGTTCTGTAGGCTAACAGAGTAAAAGGCAATAAGTCAGTCCATTCTTTGTGGTTGGCGGACATCTTTTGCATAATCTTCTTGATGTTTTTGTTAGCCGCTTCAACAACACCATTCATCTTCAGACGATAGATGATAGGGTTAAGATGTTTGATGTGGAATTTATTGCATAATTCCTTCATCATTTTGTTGTTGAGGTTCTTAGCATTGTCTGACACAATCACCTCTGGTTGTCCATATCGACAAATGACATTGTTTCTGATGAAAACAATGATGACTTCTTTGGTAACCCTAGGGAAGGAGGCTGCTTCTACCCACTTGGTGAAGTAGTCGATCACGGTGAAGATAAATCGATGTCCATTACTGGCTTTAGGCTTAATGGGCCCGATAATGTCCATTCCCCACATTGAGAAGGGCCAATGTGAACTCATATTGTGGAGTTCCCGTGGAGGGGCGTGGATAGCATTCCCATGAACCTGGCACTGATAGCATCTCCTGTCGTGGTCATTGCAGTCAACTTTGAGAGATAGCCAGTAATGTCCTGCCCTGAGGACTTTCTTGACAAGGAGGGGGCCAATCATGTGGGGGCCACAGACTCCACCATGGATTTCATCCATAAGCCTTTGAGCTTGATCTTTGTCTAAACATCTGAGGAGACCTAGTCCTGCATCTCTTTTGTAGAGCGCATCTCCACTCAGGTAGAATTTCATAGCAAGTCAATGGATCCGCCTTTTCTCAATCGGGCTTGCCTCAGCGGGTGTAGATCATTCTCGTAGGTATTCCTTGATATGTTGATACCAAGGATGCTGGATGGGAGGTAGCTCATCCGATACTTCTCCAACGTAATTCCCATAAGTTGGGGCCTTGTGCAGGGAAATTGTGACGCTTGGCAAGTGTCCTTTGTCTGATATGCGAATTAAGGAGGCCAAAGTTGCTAATGCGTCTGCAAAGTCATTCCTATTACGAGGAACGTGTAGAAAGGAGATTTCTTCGAACTCCAAAACCATATGTAAAACTTGCCGATGGTAAGGAAGAAAATGTAGTTCCTTGGTTTGATAGATTCTGGTGGATTGTCTGATTACCAACTCTGAATCTCCAAAGATAGTTAACCACCTGATGCCCATTGAACGGGAAAGTTTTAGCCCCATGAGATACCCTTCATACTCAGCTGTGTTTTTAGTGCTGATAAACTAGAATTTGACGGCGACGGGATACTGCTCCCCCGTATTGGATACTACTCCAGCTCCAGAACCTTCCATATTAACAGCTCCATCAAAATACATCTTCCATGCCTGGCGTGTATCATACTGATGGTGTTACTGAATTGTCATTACTCCCTGATCGGGGAAGTATGTCTCCAAGGGTTTGAAGTCCCCTGAGGGTGTGGCGACCAGTTGATCCGCAATTCCCTGACCTTTGACGAACTTTTGAATCACGTAGACGCTGTCAAATTCTTGTAGGATCAACTGCCATCTGGAAAATCGACAATTTAACATGGGTTTGTTGAACACATACTTGAGAGGATCCACGCGGGATATGAGATGGGTTGTGTAACCATGGAGGTAATGTTGTAGCCTCATGGAAGCCCATGCTAAAGCAAAACACGTCTTTTCGATCAGAGTGTACTTGTGTTCACTGATGCTAAATCTTTTATTGAGGTAATAGATAGCCCGTTCATGGCCTCTATAGTCTTTCTGTCCCAGGATGCAGCCCATGGCGTTGTCACTTATGGATAGGTACATGAACAGGGGAACATCATCCCTGGGTGGTACCAAAATGGGAGCTTTGACTATCTGTTCTTTAATTGTGAGGAAGGCATTATGGCACTCATCATTCCATTTCATGGAGGAGTTTTTCCTTAATAGCTTGAAGATTGGCTCATAGGTTGCTGTGAGTTGAGAGATAAACCTGCTAATGAAGTTGATTCTTCCCAAAAATCCCCGTATTTCCTTCTCTGTCTAAGGAATGGGCATTTTCGTAATGGCCTGGATTTTGGTAGGATCCAACGCAATCCCTTTGTGGCTGACTAGAAATCCTAGCAACTTGCATGATCTAACGCCAAATGTGCACTTGGCTGGATTCAACTTCAACTTGTACTTACGCAACCTGTTGAATAGCTTTCTGAGATGGTCTAAGTGGTCTTCCTCCTTCCGGGATTTGACAATGATGTCATCCACATAGATCTCGATCTCTTTGTGCATTAAGTCGTGGAAGAGAGCCATCATAGCTCGCTGATAGGTGGTTCCGGCATTGATGAGGCCGAATGACAACTGTCTATAACAAAATGTTCCCCAAGGGGTGATGAAAGCAGTTTTCTCACGATCTTCCTCAGCAACCATGATTTGATGGTACCCCACTAAGCAATCAACAAAGGAGTACATGTATTATTGAGAAATATTATCAATGAGAATGTGGATAAAGGGTACGAGAAAGCTATCTTTAAGGCAAGCTTTGTTCAAGTCCCGATAATCCACTCAGGCTTGCACCTTTCCCCCAGGGTTAGGCATGTGAACAATATTGGATATCCACTCAGGATATGTGGACACCATGATGATGCCAGCTTGAAATTGTTTCATAATTTCTTCTTTTACCGTCAAACTCCACTCAGGTTTCAATCGTCTGAGCTTCTGTTTGACTGGCTTGAATCCCTCTTTAATGGGAAGGTGATGAAGTACAATGTCAGTGGACAAACCCACCATTTCTTCATGAGACCATGCAAACACATCCTGGAATTGGGTTAGTAGCGTAACCATGTCATTCCGTTTGTTTGGGGGTAAGGTCTGAACCAATCTGGATTAACTTAGGGCTTTCTAAGGTTCCGAGATTGAATGAATTGGTTTGATTAAGGTTAGGTTTAGGTTTGTCTTTGACACATTCTTGAATTTCTGGGGGCACCTCAATGTCCTCACGTATTTCCATCAAGGCTGAATTTGTCTCTACATCAAAGTTACAATCTTTGTGGAGAAGAGGCACCATATCAGCAAGTACATGCAAATCTATATTCAGGGTCCTAAAACAAAATATGTTTTCACTTAGTATATATGAAACGTTTTGATCATACACAGTGTTAGCATATACTGACAAAATAAACTGCTAATACTGTATAGAAAAGTAAGCAGTTATGATATCTACAGGGCAGAAAGAGCTTTTGCCCATTTTACCCTTGTCGACCAATGCAAGGAGTGTTGCTCCAATTGGCAAGGGCAAAGTTAGGGTGGACTGCAGTGACGGAGGGATTGTCATCGTCTTCCCTATCCCGAATGATGGCCATTATATCCGAGCAATCATCGTTCGGGGTGTATCTGTTTGTATGTTCGTCATGAACAATGATGCGCATGTTTGACGTCATTCAGATGATGTCTTATTTAATTCTTTGTTTTTTTTCTCCACGACGGGATCTGGAACAAAGACTTCTTTTGTCTTCACCGGTACCGGCTTGGGAAATAATATAGCCATCACGCTGGCTGGCACCTTTACACGAGGTTGTGCGGACTCCGCAGTTATAAGTGTAGACGAGCATCGTGTAACTGAAGCTGGAAGAATCCGAGGATGTTTATATGGATTCCTATTTCTAGAACTGGCAGAATAACATAGCCCTGTTGTCCTAGTTTGATTGACAACTTGGATGGGGTACTTGATACCCTGATGATCTTTACCCAACCCTTGTCCTGACAGATGACCCAATGACATTATTTTTTGAGTAGCCGACATTACCTCGGCAGAAATCTTGGGTTCGAGAAATGGCATTCCAATAGCATGCTATTGGGTATTGTTTACCTCTAAGGCATGAAAACTGACTGGTTCAACATCTGCATTAGCATTGATGAATGGCATGTCCCCGTGTTGAGGACACTCACGGTTCATCGCCGTTGGTGACTAGCTATTATTGATAATGTATTTTAGGCTTGCGATGAAGGGTGGAGGGACCGCCTCGCCATATGAATCCACGGTCTTCCCAAGAGAAGGTTGTATCCCGAATCTATCTTGAGTATGTGGAAAGATACGCAGAATGTATGGGTACTAATTTCTATTGGCAATTCAACTACTCGACCGAATTCCGGCGGGCTCCATCAAATGCTTTGATGACCGTATAGCTGCTCCAGATTTGGTTGGGATTGATATTCATCTTCACCAAGGCAGCATATGGACAAATATTTAGAGATGAGCCTCCATCTATCAAGACTCCAGCTAGCATGTATCCGGAGGACAAGACCACAATGTGCAACGGCTTGCAATGACCGGTCCCTTCGGGCAAGATGTCGTCATCAGTGAAGGATATCATATTGTTGTTGAAAATGTGATCAACCAAATATTGAAATTTTTTTGCATCTACTGATTTTGGTAGATAGGCTTCTTCTAAAACCTTTAGCAAGATCGTTCGGTGATCCTCGGAAGTTTGGACCAAGTCCAAAATGGAGATTTGGTATGGAGCTTCTTTTAAGATTAAAACCACCTTGGCTTCGTTATGACCCATATTGCGGAGGAATTTTTCCATCTTCTCCATGGGTATTTTCCCCTTTGATTTGATGGTAGACTTCATTACCCGTTGGGGAAGATACATTGGATTTTCCTTCGACACTGTAGCAGTTGTATGTGAGGTGGATCCTTCACCTTCTCCATAATTCCATGGCACTTTATGTTAGCTAACAATAGGATATTGTGCTCTGCATGGCAAGTTGATTTGCTCGGGAGCGGCCACTTTCAAAGGATTATTGCTTCCCCTGAGTTGAATTGTTGATATTGTGAGCGGCTTGGCAATGTCATCAGCCTCAGTAGATAGAACTGCTACCAATCCCTTCCACTTAGTAGGACATGTATTCTCACTCCCACTTAGTACAATATCATCGTCTGCTAGTTGCAGGACAACGATGTCAATGAGATTCTGGATAAGGTGGCCGAGTGCTCAGCATTCTTCTGTGCTGTGACCGAGAAAGTGGGAGTGATATTGACATACTCCATAAGAATTGTACCGTCCTGAACGGGGATTGATTGGAGGTAGAAGGGAAGTGATTCTTCCTTCATTGATTAACATCTGAAGGATTTCCTCCATAGGTTGGCCTAGATATGTGAATTCCCTTCTATTGGCAAAATCCCGATGGGCTTTGGCATTCGCTCTCCTTATCACTTTGTCTTCCAGCATTTCATTTTCTGAAGGTGATGAGAGTATATTCGTGACAAGAGGAAGGAGACTAGCATGCTCTTGGCTGACTAACTGGCGTGTCACTTGATGCTGATAGGTCACCAGTTCTGCCAATTATTCAATCTGTTTGCATAGAGCTTGCATCTTACGTTCCATTGCAAACTAGAATTTGGCATAATCCTACTTGTCAACACAGTCTTTGGGAGTCTGGGAGGATTCACAGTTGAAATTGGAACTCTGTCCATTGCTCCAATTAATCATGTTGACCTCTTCTTCTTTGTATTGAGGAAGAGGATTGTCTTGAACGTGAGGCTGATCTGGTTTGGTGACCACGATCTCACCGTTGTCTATCAGGTCTTGGATCTTGTGTTTTAAGCACCAAAAATCCTGAGTATCATGTCTAGGTGCCCCGGCATGATAAGCATATTTCCGAGCAGCATTGAAACCCCTTCCATTAGGGTTGGCTGGTGGAAGAAGATGCGTGATTTTCTTTTGTGTTGTCAGAAGAGTGAGAATATTCTCATTTGAGTCCCCTAAGGGTGTGAACACTCGATGGCGTTTTCCTTCTCCACCTTTTGGTTTTGGAGGGTTTGAAGACTGTGCTTGAAAGGGAGTGTAACTTCTCATTTGGATTGACATGTTATGATTACCTTTTTGACCCTGTAGTATCAGGGAAATATCTTCCTCTTTCTTTTTATGGACCCTCTGGGGGTTGTTTCCATAATTTTTGAATTGGATGTGATCAGCAACAGCTTTAAGGGCAGCCAGGTCTTGAATTTTTCTAGATTTCAATCCGATCTCAACAATCTCCCCATGTTTGACCATTTCAGAAAATGGTTTACCGATGCCGGCTAAAACTCTTTCATAGAAAGTAGCTTCTTGTATGTCTATAAAAGTCATGACCATTTCTAATTATGTCATGGAAGGAGTAACTTGGGCAGCCAGGCGTCTCCACCTTTGAGCATACTCTCTGAAAGACTCATTAGATTGTTTCTTGATTTGGTAATTTGATACCGATTAGGAGCCATCTGAGACTGAAAGCTGTATTGTTTGAGGAAGGTGTGTGCTAGCTCTTCCCAGCTATGGATCTTTGAGTTGTCTAATCTTGTGTACCACGAACGGGCTTCTCCAGTTAGACTTTTCTAGAACAGCTGCATTTTGAGCTTCTCGTCCTCTGTATAAGATCCAAGTTCTCCAATAAATACCTTCAAATGTGTGTAAGGATCTCCTAACCCGTCATATTTTTCTGGATAATGAACACCAGGGAAAATGCAAAGGTTAACATATGAAACACTCCCGTGTGTTCCAATTCCTTTGATAGCACGAAGGATCTCTTCCATTTGGAGGACTTTCTTTTTGCTGTCACCGGTGTCTGGATCTCCTGTGAGATGTGTGGCATCATAGATTTTGTTGGTCGTATCCAACTGCAGTTTAGGTATTGTAATGACTTGAGCTCCCCGTTGTGTAGAGGATTCAGCATGTACGGGTATCTTTGGACCCTGAGTAAACTTGTGTAGTTCTTTAAGCAGAACAATCAAATCTGTAATTTGTTTGCTTAATCTATTGAATTCTTTGCGATAAACTGGATTAAGGTCAGTCTGGTAAGATGACAACATGATTGAATGTAGGCCAACAACCTTTTTGGATTTTGACCGGGTAGTAGGTCCGATTGGTTCCCTGTGAAAGACTTGCATATTTTAGTCTTTATGGAATGTATAAAATTAACATGCTATGTGATGTTTTCGTTTTTGGAATTTTATCCTGTAACATGGATGTCAGCTGTTTGTAATACATGATATCATGTTAAAAAATATGTATGTGCTCACATTTCTTTATATTTCTTATTACATGGAGATAGATATGGAATGAAATTACAAGTAATTGTGTTTACATGTAATTTAAAATGAGAAAGCATTAAGAGACTTTCCTCCATTTTGGGTTTATCAAAGGCTGACCTATCTTAGGTTACTCTCGCGTCTTTTTGGCATGAAGGTTACCAAATCATCGCAATTTACTCAACGGGAAATTAATCCGGTCTTTCAACTAGAGCGAATTTGGATGGTGCCTTTCCTGAGCCTCGTGGGAAGTAGTCTTCCTACGAGTCCAGTAATCAAACACCGACAGGATAGCCTCCTGGTGGAGGGACCACACAACATACATTCACATACATCGCGTCTTACCGTATGGAAATGATGACATTTGCGAAGCACTAATATCACAAGCAGAAATGGTGCGAAGCACTAAGTGCAATAAATAAATGCATTCATACACATTCATTATAAATGTAAATGCAACATCCACACACAAGAAGATAACAATTTTGAAAAAAATTTGAAATAGCGGCTTAAGTCCTCTTACTGGAGTCCCCAGCAGAGTCGCCAACTGTCGATGTCGGGATTTTTAGTTGTCCCTTTCCGTTACTTGTTCTTTGGTGTTCTCATTTTAGGTGAGATTTGTTTGAAAAAACAAGTGAAAAAAGGTCCGACATGTATATTGTCGACGATGGACTGTTAATAGTCGCCGATTGGTTTTTTAAATAGTTGTACCAACACAACAGAGAAAAAGTTTGCATATTGACCTAGTGATGTGACACTGCTAACCGGGTCGGTGAAACCAAGATTCATTAGGGTCCGGGAACTTGATTATGCGGAGGGAAGGTGTTAAGGCACCCCCTGACATCCGTGTTACCACGGTGACCGCCTCTTTTCAAGAAACTATTATCTGAATGTGTGTGTGTTTGGGTCAATGTGCTGATTATTTGGAAGTGGTACGAGGCCTCGTTCCCACCTATATACACAGGGTTTGAATTTATGTAAAAATTCAATTTTAGCAAGATATGGCAGTGATGTTTTATAAGAGATGTTTTTCAAACCCTGATGCTCAATAGTAATTGAGACCTTTTTACACTCCCATTTTATTAAGTGCTCGGCTTTATTGATTTTATTTTCGAGATGCGAAACATCTATAAGAAAATAATGTACAAAATAATGATGATTTCCTCGTGGGTATGAAAACCATCTGAGGAAATTCAGACACAGCAGAATAATTTACAAGCTGCTTACAGCTGAAAATGTCCATCATAGGAACCGAATCTAGATCCAATAGGTTGAATCTGTGATCACAAGATTCCTAGGCTCATATGATACCGCAATTTATATGAAAGCAGTAAGCATGTATATATATAAAAGTTATAAGTATATATAAAGAGACATGATCACCAACCACGAAGCACCTCCATGGGGGATTAGAAATGTAAATAAAGCTGTAAAAGCTATCAACCGCCACGGAGGAAACTTCAGGAGGGACAAAACATAAATAAAGCTATACAAAGCGATCAACTGTCACGAAGTGAACTCTAAAGCGTGATTTAAACGTAAAGAATCAGTATAAGTTTATCAACCACCACTTAAGTAAACTCTGTGTGGGATGATATATATATATATATAAGCAATAATCGCACAAAGTCCGACACACAGTTAATATATATAAATGTATATATATATATATATATATTAAAGCGATAAATGCTCTGCATCAAGTATAGGCTTATCGAACAAAGTCCCACACACGCATTAATGTATATAAATATATATATATATATATATATATATGTATATATATATATATACAAACTAAAAATAAAACCACGGACCGAAGTCCGGGCAAATGCACGCAACACGACTCTCAACGTGAAGAAGGGTGTGTGCAAAGATGAAGAGAAATGCTTTAAAGTGTGTGAGAAGTCTTACAGTGGGATGCCAAAGAAGGCTTCTATATCTTTAAAGTGGATAAAACTCGGCTCCCGCCGGTACAAAAGTAGCCATATGTGAGCTCACAAGTGTATAAAATGGGAAAGCACTCAGTATATTGCTAGTACGGAGCAAATTTGATAGGGCTTCCTCGCTCTCTTTTTTTTTCTTAAAATGGCCACCCCAAGCCCTCTATTTATAGAGGAGGGAGCCGCAGGTGTACCTGCAGACAACCGCAGGTGTACCTGAGGCTGTCCGGGTTGCCCCTGGTTTCTCGGCTTGGGTCGTCTCGTAGTACGTGCACGTAGGCCTGCAATGTCCGCTTGAAGTTTCAGAATTGCATTCCGGTCATCCGACTGAGGTATATAGGACCTATTTTGGACCGCCATTGTTGAGAGTTGTACAATGGCATGTGATTAGAGGTTGTACAAAGTCATGAATATGGGACGGTGCCCTCAGGTCTTCAGGCTTCAAATTCTATCCGTTACCCTACACAATAATAACTCGGGATTGGTTTTCCTGGATTCTTGTGGGACATCGTGGTGTAGAAATGTATGTATGAGATGTTGAGATGACGTGATGTGGCCTTGAGTTGGTGTGATGATGACTTTGCCTCTCACCGGAGTTATCGCCGGTTTGGGCTTGTAAAGCGAAGTTGCTCGTGGTTATCTTGAGATTGGATCGCCGCAGTGTTGAAGGTCCTCAGTATCATCTCTGAGGTGTACATGTCTTCCCGGCATTATCTCCGGGTATGGTCCTGAGTGCCTTGGTGTGAGTGTCGTGGTTGACGCTGATTGTATTCATTTGCAACAAGCATTTCTGGGGTTATTGCCGGAACTGCATTCCTTGGGGTTATCTCCAAGGTTGATAACTGCTATTCCCAGTGTTGGGACTGAGACTAGATACCTCAGGGTTATCTCTGAGATTAATCGGTCTTCTCCGGTGGAATATCCGGTGTTGGAACTGCATGCCTCGGGGTTATCTCCGAAGTTGGAACTGTTACTCCCGGTGTATGTTCCGGTGTTGAGACTGAACTTCCGGTAGTATCCGAACTTGATATGAGATGTCTTCCAGGGTTATCTCTGAAAGATGAATCTGCATTCCTGCAATGTCAGTGACAGGTGTGTAGAAAATTTTGAGTGTCTACAATTATCTTGGCCATGATTACCACCGAAGTGGTTACCATTTCTGGCATGTTGATTCCCTCCACGTTTGTTGTCACCGCTTCGATGACTGCTATCACTGGTATTATCGATTTGTTGGCTGCTCTCTCTTGGTTGGGTTGAATCATTATCGCGCTCCAATAACTGAGCCATATTTACAACATCTGAATACAAACACAATTTGTGAGAAATTAGGTATTGACGTATCTCAGGTTTCAAACCTCCTAGAAACATCCGCGTCATTCTCTCCTCATTTCAACCAAGTGGGATGCAAATCGGGACAACTCAACAAACTTAGCTTCGTATTGTGACACGGTCATATTGTTTTGCTCTAGCTTGATAAACTCTACTTCCTTCATGTGACGAATACTTTCGGGAAAGTACTTGTCGTTGACCAGTTCTTGGAACTTCTCCCAAGACATCTTCAGTGCGGCAAGTTGAGTACGCTTTATAGATTCCCACCAATAATCTGCCTCTCCTCGCAATATGAAATTGGCAAAGGGAACCTTTTACTCCTCGAAGCATCCCAAGACGTCAAATATCTTGGTTATCTGCTTTATCCACGTCTCTACCTTAAGTGGTTTTGGCTCTCCAATAAACTCCGGTGGTCCTAGCTCCTTGAACTGTTTAGCGATGACCGTCCGAGAGTTGCTAGTGTTTCCACCTGTATTTTGAATAGGAGTTGCTCTCGCCTGATGTTGCATGAATTGCATAAAGCCTCTGAACATCCCATCGTTCATCATTTGATTGGTGTTATTGTTTACCTGAGGATTATTGTCTTCGTGTTGCACATTATATTGGGTATTGATCGTTGGTGCCTCAACGGTCTCATGTGCTTCATTGCTGATCTCAACATTTTCAGATGTTATTTTCAAACACTGCCACAAAACAAGGGTTAATTGACATGTCACATATTATCCCTATACTCTGACCGACCAATTAAATACCAAATAAACTTAGGTAGGTCATACTAGCGAAAGAATTCACCGTCTCTCCCCTCTTAGTTCTTGCCTCACATCTCAGCCAGATATCATATCCCTAAGCTTTGATACCAACTGTGACGCCCCTAAAATAGGTATACATCACCCATTCTGAGTATACAATACAACAAAAGCGTAGCTTAGAGTTTTTACACGAATATTGTCTCATAGACAGTATTCAAACTCAAATGAAGTCCTCATTACATTTATTATGACACTATTTCATAAAATAGTGATGACTACTATAGCCACCATCTCGGACAGTCACTCTGTTCCCCGACTAGTCCCGGCTACGTTCTCATTTCTTGAAGAGAACAATGAAAGCAAAAGGGTGAGCTCAACTAGCCAAATAAGAAATATTATGACTAAGATAATGCAGAATAAATTATCGTTAACCTTCAATAGTGTTAAACTGATAAAATATAATAAACATCAAGTTTAACTACAACGGAACAAGCAATCCATTAGAAGAGTCAAGTAGAGCATGATATCTACTATCTTCTATGATTTAAAAAGGTTTTTCATCAACTTTATCGCTGAGACTCAGCTTAATAAATAAACCACATCATCGAATCATCCCTGCACCACGGCCAAGGAAATTCATGTAATCATCAATGGTCATGATTATACCGAATAATCCCTAGTTATAATCATACCAACAACTGTCCATCAATGCACTACATGCCAATGAGGACTTTTACCACATCATTTACAATATTACGGGTCATGATTATACCGAATGATCATACCAATCAACAGTCCATCTATGCACATAAGCTAAAGATGACTTTCATCACAAAATAAGCATGAGGATGATGACAATGATATAAGAATTCAATTAAAAGAAAGCAAAGGATAAATTTTTAAAGATTTATAATTTAATTTATCCAGAATTCAATAATGTCCAAATTGTCAACATGATACTGCTTTGTGGAGTAAAATTCAAGAATAATATTGCATCAAAAATGATTTGGACAGCGAAGAAATCAATTTTTGTCATGAATAATTCCCCGTGTGAATAGTACTTGAGTGAATAGTACTCCATGAATAGTACTACGGGAATAGTACCCCATGAATAGTACTTTGTTAATAGTACTCGTGAATAGTACTTTGTGAATGGTACCTGTGAATAGTATCCCGTGAATAGTACTTTGTGAATAGTACCCCGTGAATAGTACTTTGTGAAGAGTACCATAAAAATGAATACTACTCAAGGACAATACTCCGACATGAAAAACTTAAAATTTAACAAGAATGTGCAGAAAATATCGTTGTGAAAAGATACTAGATGAAGCGCAAATCTCAAGGATATTCTACTAATTTAACTGAGAGTATAGAAGCAATACTTTAACAAAATGAGGGTATAATCAGAATACTGAGATTTAAATAATATTACTCGATACTACGTAGTATGGAAGAAATATTATTCCTTATGAATCTTGAACAAAAATAATATCCCTTACCTTAGAAGAAGACTGGATACTGGAATAGTGAAGTAACATACTTCTCTTATTCTTTATCTCTATAGCTTCGCTCTCTATAGATTATCTCTCTATAATTTCTCTTGTGAGTCTGAGTGAATTGGTGAGAATGAAACAAGAGTGAGTTTCTATTTATAGGAAAATATAGTTTCGATAATTGCACGTTTTGGGGCTCAAAATATAACAGTATAATACCTTCTTATTTTCCTTCATTTTTAATTTAGTCCTACAAGTATTATAAAACTTGAACCACCTCCCTAATAGTACATCATGTGAATCAATAGTTCTATACATGTGAAAAAAATAATTACAGTATAGTACCTTCATCTATACTTCCATTTTTAATTTAGTCATGCAACTATTATCAATCTTGCACCACCTCTCCTAATAGTACATGCATGTGAATCAATAGCACACACATGTGAACAAATAGTTATAAGCATGTGAATTAATAGCAATTAATTGCTCATTTATCCGATTAATTACCCAATTGATCAATATAACCTCCAGACATCCATTATTATCAAATTAGATGTCGATTTCCACTAACACTAATAATCTAAACACAATGAAAATATCAATTTCATCTTTAATCAACACGGACTTATTTATCATTAATATTATAACTCACAATATTTAACAACCAGATCATTCCCAGGAAAGGGGGGGCTTTTCTATAAGGATTTCTCCCTATTAGCATGTAATTAGGTGATCAAACCTCTCCTTGACAGAACTTTCTAGACATTGTCAATATTGCAAATAATAATATGAATAATTTTGTCATCTCAATTATTAATTTAATAATATAAAATATTATGCAAATGATACTGTGATAATAATTGAATCAATAATATGAGAGATATTATGCAGCAATTACTGTAGCAATAATTATGTATAACCGAGTGACTTCTCACGTAAAAATCAATAATCAATACTGTGTGCTACTATGCAACCACGCATATTACTGTAATTTTACCACCGGGTAGTTCAACAGTTTAACGGTAAAACTTTCGCCGTTATTTTTATAAAAAGATAAATCTGTCGTTTTCTAACTTCGACAGTAATTCTGTTTGTGGGGTCAACCAATGATTGTGTCGTAGTACGTATAATCCCTATTAAAACGAATATTCCCCGACCAATTGAATATTTTATAACCACTTGCTTACTTTGCTAAATTTGTATTTATTACCCACAACTATAACATTATCTCAAATCCACACCATGATATTCAAAAATATTTTTTGAGAAAATTAATCTTTATTCATAAAAGTTGGGGTCTTATAATGTATGTGTGAGAACATTAAAAATGTACTTTAGGTAATATTAAATTAGAATAGATCAATGAGTTGTAAATTAGTAATTATTTCAATAAGTAAGTATAATTGAAATAATAAAGTTTATGATAATGTGGTTATATAATATCCAATTAAATTATATTCGGTATTATCAAAATGTACATGGATTATATAATTATAGGCATGGATACCTACCCTAATTTAACACAATGTAGTAATACATGTAGACACTCAAAATTTTCTGCACACCTGTCACTAATATTGCAAGAGGACATATTCGTCTTTCAAGAGGGAACCCTCGAAGACATTTCATATCCATTCCGAATACTACAGGAAGTTCAGCATTAACCCCAGAACACACACTGGGAGTAACAACTCCAACCTCGGAGATAACCTCGAGGCGTGCAGATCCAATACCAGAACACACACCGGAGAAGACCGATTAATCTCGGAGATAACCCCGAGGTATCCAGTCTCAGTCCCAATCATGGGAATAGCTACCAACCTTGGTGATCACCCTAAGGAATGCAGTTCAGGCGATAACCCCGAAAATGCTTGTTTCAAATGCAACAGACTTCAATCTCAAGGCCACAACGAGACACCCAGTAACAACCCGGAGATAACACCGGGAGGATAGTCACATCTCAGAGTTGTCACTGAGGACCTTCAACGCTTGCAGCAGTCCAATCTCAGCAATAACCCTGAGCAACGTCTACTTTATCAGCCCAAACTTGCGATAACTCCGGTGAGGGGCCAAGGCATCATCTCGCCACTCTAAAGCCATATCACGTCGTCTCAACATCTCATACATACATTTCTACACCACGACGTCCCACAAGAATCAAGAAAAACCAATCCCGAGTGACTATTGTGCAGGGTAACGAATATAATTTGAAGCTTGAAGATCGGAGGGCATCGTCCCATCTTCAATGACTTCGTATAAACACTAATCCCTTTAAAGCCTTTCTCTTCATCTTTGCACACACCCTTCTTCACGTTGAAAGTCGTGTTGCGTGTGTTTTCCCGGACTTCGATCCGTGATTTTATTTCAGCTTTGTATATACATATATTATATTATATATATATATATATATATGGACTAACATTATCGTGTTATTCCTCGATTGAGCCTAGACTTCGGTCTGGAGCGTTATTTGCTTATATATATATATATATGAACTGTGTGTCGAACTTTGTTCGATGAGCCTAGACTTTGGTCTAGAGCGTTTACTACTTTTATATATATATATATATATATATATATATATATATATATATTAACTTTGTGTCGGACTACATTCGATGAGCACGGAATTTACATCCTATGCTTATTCGCTTATATATATACTTATATATATGAATATTTGTTAATCGTGTTCGATGAGCCCGGATTTTATATAAGGTGCGTTTACTCACTTATATATATATATATATATATATATATATATATATATATGAACTGTTGTTTCGAACTCATTCGATGAGCCCTGATTTTACATCACGTATGCGTTTATTGCTTATATATATATATATATATATATATTTCGTCCACCGGAGTTTACTTGTGGTAGTTGATTGCTTTGTACAAATTTTTATTTACATTTTGTCCCACCCACCCAGTTTCCTCCAGTAGTGGTTGATAGCTTTTACAGTTTTATTTACATTTCCGATCCCCCATGGAGGTGCTTCGTGGTTGGTGATCATGTATGTATATATATATATTTACAGCTTTTATATATATATATATATACCTGTTTACTACTTTCATACAAATTGTGGTATCATGTGCGCCTAGAAATCATGTGATCACAAATTCAGCCTATTGGATCTAGATTCGGTTCTCGTGATGGACATTTTCAGCTGTAAGCAGCTTGTAAATTATTCTGTGGTGTCTGAATTTCCTCAGATTGTTTTCATACCCACGAGGAAGTCGGCATTATTTTGTACATTATTTTCTTACAGATGCTTCGCATCTCAAAATTAAAATCAATCAAGCCGAACACTTAATAAAATGGAAGTGTAAAAGGTCTCAATTACTATTGAGCATCAGGGTTTAAGAAACCTCTTTTATAAAACATCACTGCCATATCTTCCTAAAAAAATAATTTTTACGTAAATTCAAACCCTTTGTATATAGATGCGAACGAGGCCTCGCACTACTTCCAAATAACAGCATATTGACCCACACACACACACACACACATTTAGACAACAGTTACTTGAAAAGAGGCGGTCATCGTGGTAACACGGATGTCGGGGGGTGCCTAACACCTTCCCTCCGCATAACCAATTCCCCGGACCCTAATGAATCTTGGTTTCACCTACCCATATATCAGTGTCACATCACTTGGTCAATGTTCAAACCTTTTCTCGGTTGTGTCGGTACAACCATTTAAAAAACCAATTGGCGACTCTTAACAATCCATCGTCGACATTATACATGTTAGACCTTTTCACTTGTTTTTTCAAACAAATCTCACCTAAAATGAGAACACCAAAGAACAAGTAACGGAAAGGGACATTTAAAAATCTCGATGTCGACAGGTGGCGACTCTGCAGGGGACCCAGTAAGAGGACTTAAGCCGCTATTACAATTTTTTCAAAACTGTTATCTGCTTGTGTGTGAATGTTGCATTTACATTTATGATGAATGTGTACGAATGAATTTACTTATTGCACTTAATGCCTCGCACCATATCTATTTATGATATTAGTGCTTCGCACATGTCATCATTTCTATACGGTGAGATGCGATGTATGTGAATGTATGTTGTGTGGTCCCTCCACTAGGAGGTTATCCCATCGGTGTTTGATTACTGAAGTCGTAGGAAGACTATTTCCCGTGAGGCTCAGGAAAGGCACCACCCAAATTCGCTCAACTTGAAAGACCGGATTAATTTTTCGTTGAGTAAATTGCGATGATTTGGGAACCTTCATGCCAAAGAGCCACGAGAGTAACCTAAGATAGGCCAGCCTCTAATAAATCCAAAACAGAGGAAAGTCTCTTCATGCTTTCTCATTATTAATTACTTGTAAGCAAAATTACTTGTAATTTCATCCATATCTATCTCCATGTAATGAGAAATATGAAGAAATGCGTACACATACATATTTAAATTGACATGCTACAAACATCTGACATCCGTTTTGCAGGATAAAATTCCTAAAATGGACACATCACATAGCATGTTATTATAAACACATTCCCTAAAGACTAAACTATGCAAGTCTTTCACAGGGAACCAATCAGACCTACTACCCGGTCAAAATCCAAAAAGGCTGCAAGCCTACAGTCAATCATGTCGTCATCTGACCAGGGTGACCTTAATCCAGTTTCTCGAAAAGAATTTGATGGATTTAGCAAACAAATTACAGATTTGGTTGTTCTACTCAAAGAACTACACTAGTCTGCTCGGGGCCCAAAGAGACCTGTACATGCTGAATCCTCTACACAAGGGGGAGCCCAGGTCATTACAATACCTGAACTACAGTTGGATATGACCAACAAAACTCATGATGCTGCCCATCTCACAGGAGATCCAGACACCGGCGACATTAAAAAGAAAGTCCTCCAAATGGAAGAGACCCTTCATCCTATCAAAGGAGTTGGAACACATGGGAGTGTTTCATATGCTGACCTTTGCATTTTCCCTGGTGTTCATTATCCAGAAAATTTTAAAACTACTAACTTCGAAAAATATGATGGGTTAGGAGATCCTTACACACATTTAAAGGTGTTTATTGGAGAACTTGGATCTTATGTAGAGGACGAAAAGCTCAGAATGCAACTATTCCAGAAGAGTCTAACTGGAGAAGCCAATTCGTGGTAGACAAGATTAGACAACTCAAAGATCCATAGTTGGGAAGAGCTAGCAGACGCCCTCGTCACTCAATACAGCTTTCAGTCTCAGATGGCTCCTGATCGGTATCAAATTACCAAGATCAAGAAACAGTCTAACTAGTCTTTCAGAGAGTATGCTGAAAGGTGGAGACGCCTGGCTGCCCAAGTTATTCCTTCCATAACAGAATCAGAGATGGTCATGACTTTCATAGACATACAAGAAGCTACTTTCTATGAAAGAGTTTTAGTCGGCATCGACAAACCATTTTCTGAAATGGTCAAACATGGGGAGATGGCTGAGATGGGATTGAAGTACAGAAATATTCAAGACCTAGCTGCCCTTAAAGCTGTTGCTGATCACATCTAATACAGAAATTATGGAAACAACCCCCGGAGGGTCCATAAAAAGAAAGAGGAAGATGTTTCCCTGATACTACAGGGGCAAAAAGGCAATTAGAACATGCCTATTCAAAGGAGAAACTACTCTTCCTTTGAAGCACAATCTTCGAACCCTCCAATACTAAAAGGTGGAGAAGTCAAACGCCCCCGAGTGTTCACACCCTTAGGGGACACCCTCGCGAATATTCTCACTCTTCTGACAACACAGAAGAAAATTATGCATCTTCTTCCACCAGCCAGCCCTAATGGACGGGGTTTCAATGATGCTCGGAAATGTGCTTATCATGCCGGGGCACCTGGACATAATCCTCAGGATTGTTGGGCCTTGAAACACAAGATCCAAGACCTGATAGACAACGGTGAGATCGTGGACACCAAACCAGATCAACCTCATGTTCAAGACAACCCTCTTCCTCAACACAGAGAATAAGAGGTCAACATTATCAATTGGAGCAATGGACAGAGTTCCAATTTCAACTATGAATCCTCCATGGCCCTCAAAGACGGTGTTGACAAATGGGATTATGCCAAGTTCTAGTTCACAATGGAACGAACGATGAAAGCTCTATTCAAGCAAATTGAGCAATTGGCAGAACTAGTGACTTATCAGCATCAAGTGACACGTCAGTTAATCAGCCAGGAGCATGCCAGTCTCCTGCCTCTTGTCATGAATATTCCCTCGTCACTTTCAGAAAATGAAATGCTGGAAGACAAAGTGACAAAGAGAGCAAATGCCAAAGGCCATCGGGATTTTGCTAACAAAAGGGAATTCACCTATTTAGGCCAACCTATGGAGGAAATCCTTCAGATGCTAATCAATGAAGGAAGGATTACTTCCCTTCTACTTCTAATCAATCCCCGTTCAGGATTGTACAATTCTGATCGAGTATGCCAATATCACTCCCATTCTCGCGGTCACAGCACGGAAGAATGCTGGGCACTCCGCTACCTCATCCAAAATCTAATTGACAGTGGTGTCTTATACCCAGCAGACGATGATACTGTGTTACGTGCAAGTGAGAATACATGTCCTACTAAGTGGAAGAGTTTGGTAGCTATCATATCCGCTGAAACTGAAGGGGCTAACAAATCACTCACATTGCCAATAATTCAACTCAGGGGAAGCAACAATCCTTTGAAAGTGGTCGCTCCCGAGCCAATCAACTTGCCATTTAGAGCACAATATCCTATTGTTAGCTTGCGCAAAGTTCAATGGAATTATGGAGAAGGTGAAGGATCCACCTCATATACAACTGCTACAACATCGAAGGAAAATCCACTGTATCTTCCCCAATGGGTGATGAAGCCTACCATCAAATCATAGGAGAAAATACCTAGGGAGAAGATTAAAAAAATCCATCGCACTATGGGTCATAACGAAGCCAAGGTGGTTTTAAGCTTAAAAGAAGTTCCACAACAAATATCAATTTTGGACTTGGTCCTAACTTCCGAGGATTACCAGACGATCTTGCTGAAGGTTTTAGAAGAAGCCTATCTACCGACATCAGTTGATACCAAAAAATTTCAACACCTGGTTGTTCACATTTTCAACAACAATGTGATATCCTTCACTGATGATGAAATACCGCCCGAAGGGACTGGTCATTGCAAGTTATTGCACATTGTGGTCTTGTCCTCTGGATACATGCTAGATGGAGTCTTGATAGATGGAGGTTCAACTCTAAATATCTGTTCATACACTACATTGGTGAAGATGAATATCAATCTCAACCGACTCCGGAGTATCAATACTGTCTTCAAAGCTTTTGATGGAGCCCGCCAAAATTCGGTCTGAGTAATTGAACTGCCAATCGAAATTGGTCCCCACACATTCTGCGTATCTTTCCATGTACTCAAGATAGATTCTGGATACAACCAGCTCTTGGGACGACCTTGGATACATATGGCAGGGGTAGTCCACTCCACCCTTCATCAGCAGTTTAAATACATTATCAATAATAGCCTAGTTACGGTCAACGCTAAACTAGAGTGTCCTCAACACAAAAACATGCCATTCATCAATGCCAATGTAGATGTTGAACCGATCAGTTTTTATTCCTTGGAAGTAAGCAATACCCAATACCATGCTATTGGAACGCCATTTCCCGAACCCAAGATTTCTGCCGAGGTAATGTCGGCTACTCAAGAAATGATGTCTTAGGTCATCAACCGGGACAAGGGCTGGGTAAAGATCACCAGGGTATCAAGTACCCAATTCAATTAACCAAGCAAACTGGAACAGTTGGACTAGGCTATTCTGTCAGTTCTAGTCATAGGAATCCTCATAAGCATTAGCAGATTCCTTCAGCTTCAAATGTGCGGCATTTATCTTTGCCTTTAAACACTAAGTTCGCACAACCTCCTGTAAAGGTGCCAGCCAGTATCATGGTTATGTTATTTCCCAAGCCAGTACCGGTGAAGGAGAAAGAAGTCTTTGTTTCAGATCCCGCAATGGAAGAGGAGAAACAAAGAATCAAGCAAGACGTCATCCGAATGATGTCGAGCATACACATCATCGTTCACGATGAACATACAAACAAATACACCCCAGACGATGATTGTCCAGATGTAATGGCCATCATTCGGGAAAAGGAGGACGATGACAACCCCTCCGTCACTGCAGTCCACCCGAATTTTGCACTTTCCAATTGGAGCAGCACTCCTTGCATTTGTCGACAAGGGTAAAACGGGTAGAAACTCTTTCTGCCCTGTAGATATCATAACTGCTTACTTTTCAGTATAATTTTAGTAGCTTATTTTGCCAGTATATGCTAACACTGTGTATGATCAAAATGTTTCATATATACTAAGTTAAAGCATATTTTTTTTCAGGACCCTGAATTTAGATGTGCCTGTACTTGCTAATATGATGCCTCTTCTCCACAAGGATTGTACCTTTGATGTAGAGATGAATTCAGCCTTGATGGAATTATATGAGGACATAAAGGTGCCTCCAAAAATTCAAGAATGGGTCAAAGACAAACCTAAACCCAACCTCAACCAAACCACTTCCTTCAATCTCGGAACCTTAAAAAGCCCTAAGTTAATCCAGATTGGTTCAGACCTTACCCCAAACCAGCGGAATGATATGGTTACGCTACTAACCAAATTCCAGGATGTGTTTGCATGGTCTCACGAAGACATGTTGGGTTTGTCCACTGACATTGTCTTTCATCGCCTTCCCATTAAAGAAGGATTTAAGCAAGTCAAACAAAAGCTCAGACGATTAAAACCTGAGTGGAGTTTAAAGGTAAAAGAAGAAATTATGAAATAATTTCAAGCTTGCATCATCATGGTGTCCACATATCCTGAGTGGATATCCAACATTGTTCCCGTGCCTAAACCCGGATGGAAGGTACGAGTTTGCGTGGATTATCAGGATTTGAACAAAGCTTGCTTAAAAGATAGCTTTCCCGTACCATTTATCCACATTCTTATTGACAATACTGCTCAATACTGCATGTACTCCTTTGCTGATTGCTTTGCGGGGTACCATCATATCATGGTTGCTGAGGAAGATCGTGATAAAACTGTTTTCATCACACCTTGGGGAACCTTTTGCTATAGACGGTTGTCATTCGGCCTCATCAATGGCAAAGCCACCTACCAGCGAGCTATGATGGCTCTCTTCCACGACTTAATGCATAAAGAGATCGAGATCTACGTGGATGACATCATTATCAAATCCCGGAAGGAGGAAGACCACTTAGACCATCTCAAAATATTGTTCAACAGGTTGCGTAAGTACAACTTGAAGTTAAATCCAGCCAAGTGCGCCTTTGGCGTTAAATTAGGCAAGTTGCTAGGATTTCTAGTCAGCCACAAATGGATTGAGCTAGATCCTACCATAATCCAGGCCATCACGAAAATGCCCATTCCTCAGACAAAAATGGAAATATGGGGAGTTTTGGGAAGAATCAACTGCATTAGCAGGTTTATCTCTCAACTCACAGCAACCTGTGAGCCAATCTTCAAGCTATTAAGGAAGAACTCCTCCATAAAATGGAATGATGAGTGCCAGAATACCTTCCTCACAATTAAAGAACAGCTAGTCAAAGCTCCCATTTTGGTACCACCTAGGGATGATGTTCCCCTGTTCATGTACCTGTCCATAAGTGACAATGCCATGTGCTGTATGCTGGGACAGAAAGACGATAGAGGCCAAGAATGAGCTATCTATTACCTCAGCAAAAGATTCAGCAGCAGTGAACACAAGTACACTCTGATTTAGAAGACTTGTTGTGCTTTATCATGGGCGTCCATGAGGTTACAACATTACCTCCATGGTCACAAAACCCATCTCATATCCCGCATGGATCCTCTCAAGTACGTGTTCAATAAACCCATGTTAAATTACCAGCTGTCCAGATGGCAGTTGATCATACAATAATTTGACATCGTATATGTGACTCAAAATTTCATCAAAGGTCAAGGAATTACGGATCAACTGGCTGCCGTACCTTCAGGGGATTTTAAACCCTTGGAAACATATTTCCCCGATGAAGGAGTAATGGCGACAAAGAACACCATCGATGATGATCTGGCGCCAATAATGGAAGATGTATTTTGATGGAGTTAATATATGGAAGGTTCTGGAGCTGGAGCAGTTCTAGTATATGGTACGGGGTAGCAGTATCTCGTCGCCGTCAAATTACAGTTTGTTAACACCAACAACACAACTGAGTATGAAGGCTATCTCATGGGGCTAAAACTTGACCGTTTAATGGACATTAGGCGGTTAACTGTCTTTGGAGATTCAGAGTTGGCAATCATACAATCCACTGGAATCTATCAAACCAATGAACTACATTTGTTGCCTTACCATCGGCAAGTTGTATAGATGGTTTTGGAGTTCGAAGAAATCTCCTTTCGACATGTTCTTCGTAATAGGAATGACTTTGTGGACGCGTTAGTAACTTTGGCATCCTTGATTCGCATATCAGATAAGGGACACTTGCCAAGCATCATAATTTCCCTGCACAAGGCCCAACCTATATGAATTACGTTGGAGAAGTATCGGATGGGCTACCTCCCATCCAACATCCTTGGTATCAACATATCAAGGAATATCTATGAGATGGATCAACACACGTTGAGGCGAGCCCGACTAAGAAAAGGCGGATCCATCGACTTGCTATGAAATTCTACCTGAGTGGAGATGCGCTCTACAAAAGAGATGCAGGACTAGGTCTCCTCAGATGTTTAGACAAAGATCAATCCCAAAGGCTTATGGATGAAATCCATGGTGGAGTTTATGGCCCCCACATGAGTGGCCCCCTCCTTGTTAAGAAAGTCCTCAGGACAGGACATTATTGGCTATCTCTCAAAGATGATTTCAATGACCACGTCAGGAGATGCTATCAGTGCCAAATTCATGGGAATGTTATACACGCCCCTCCACGGGAAATCCACAACATGAGTTCACCTTGGCCCTTCTCAATGTGGGGAATGGACGTTATCGGGCCCATTGAGCCTAAAGCCAGTAATGGACATCGATTTATCTATACCTTGATCGACTACTTCATTAAGTGGGTAGAAGCAGCCTACTTCCCCAGGGTTACCAAAGAAGTCATCATTGCTTTGATCAGAAATAATGTCATTTGTCGATATGGACAACCAGAGGTGATTGTGTCAGACAATGCTAAGAACCTCAACAACAAAATGATTGAGGAATTATGTAGTAAATTCCATATCAAACATCTTAACTCTGTCATCTATCGTCCAAAGATGAATGGTGATGTTGACGCGGCTAACAAAAACATCAAGAAGATCATGCAAATGATGTCCGCCAACCACAAAGATTGGCCTGAACTATTGCCTCTTACTCTGTTAGCCTACAGAACCTCAATGCGTACCTCCACTAGGAAAACCCCCTACGCATTATCCTATGGGATGGAAGAAGTTCTCCCTATAAAAGTTGAAATGGAATCCCTCAGAGTGTTAATAGACGCTCAGCTGGAGGAAGACCAATGGGTACAAGAAAGGTATCACCAATTGTCTCTAATAGACGAAAGGCAAATCGCGACTATCTTCCATGGTCAGTTATATCAACAAAGGATCGCCAGATCCTACAACAAAAAACTCGGGCTAAGGCAGTTTAAACAACATGACATGGTTTTAAAGAAGATCCTTGACAATCAAGATCAATCTAAGGGAAAATTCGCTCCTAACTGGGAAGTGTGAGACCCCAAATTTTATGAATAAAGATTTAATTATCTCAAAATAATTTTTTTTTATTTTGGTGTAGATTTGATATAATGTTATAATTCTGGATAGTATTTATAAATTTTGCAAGGTAAGCAAGTGGATAAATAATATTCGATTGGTCGGGGAATATTCATTTTAACAGGGAATATTGTACAACGGCACAATCATTGGTGGACCCCACAACGAAAGTATTGTCGTAGTTAGAAAACCACAAAATTATCTTTCTATAAAAATAACGGCGAAAGTGTTACCGTTAAAACTGTTGAACTACTCGGTAGTAAAAGTACAGTAATACGCGTTGTTGCATAGTAGCATACGGTATTGATTATTGATGCTTACGTGACAAGTCACTCAGTTATACTCAATTATTGTCACAGTAATTGCTGCATCATATCTCTCATATTATTGATTCAATTATTGTTACAGTATCATCTGCATAATATGATATATTATTAAATCAATAATTGAGAAGACAAAGTTATTCATATTATCATTTGCAATATTGTGATGTCTAGAAGTTACATCGAGGAAAGGTTTGGTCACCTAATTGCTGGCGCCAACAAGGAGATATCCTTATCGAAAAAGCCCCTCTTTCTCTAGAGCGACACGGTTGTTAAATATTGTGAAATATAATATTAATGATGAATAAGTTTGAGTTGATTAAAGATGAATTATATAGTTCCATTGTGTTGGAATTATTTATGTTAGTGGAAATTGATATTTCTTTCGATAATAATTGATGTCCGGAGGTTATATTGTTCAATCGAATTATTGGGACACTTTTTTCGTCGAGTACTATTCATGAGTTACTATTTATGAGTTACTATTCACGAGTTACTATTCACGAGTTACTATTCACGAGTTACTATTCACGAGTTATTATTCACGGGATACTATTCACACGTAAGATATATTTTTTTTCGGTCCAAATCATTTTTGGGTACAATATTATTCCATGAGGAGATGTGTTAATTTTTCAAACCATTGGTTGAAGATATAATAGTAAATCAATATGGACCACTGGTGGAAAGTTATAATAGTGAATCAATATGGATCGTTGGTTTAAAGTTTTAATAGTAAATTAGTTTTGACCGTTGCTTTAAGTTTTAATAGTAAACCAATATGGACCGTCCGTTTAAAAGTAAATCAATCTGGACCGTTCATTAATTAGTTACTATTCAGTCCATTCTCATATAAATAGAAGCTCATTCCTTCATTATTTCTTACGAATTCACTGAAACTCTAGAGAGAGAAACTATAGAGAGAAAGAAGAAAAGTGTTCTGCTACTTCACTACTCCAATATCCAGTTTCTTCTAATGTAGGGAATATTATTTGTTGTACTCGTAAGGGGTATTATTTCTTTCGTATTCATGAAGAGAACTTCTGTTATTCCATTCTTTATTATTATGTTGGAATAACCTGTATATGTGAAGTACCGCAAAGATGGTGAAATTCTTCTGTTATTCCATTCTTATTATTATGTTGGAATAACATGTTTATCAAGTAACCGCATACATGGTGAAATTCTTCTAATATTCCGTTCTTTATTATTACGTCGAATATCACATTCATGCGTTTCTGGGACCGTGTTCCATTATTTATTATTACTCGTTGGAATAACTTATACATTGCTCTGGCCTATCGCATGCATGGTGAATTCTATTGTTATTCCATTACGTATTATTCGTCGAAGAATATCCTATCTCATGCGTTACGCTGGGACTGGTTTAATTATTTATTATCACTCTGGAATATATCACATAAATGCGTTCTGTTGGACTGGTTCCATTATTTATTACTATGTTGGGAATAACCTGTCTGTGCAGTCTATCGCACACATGGTGAATCCTTCTGTTATTTCATTCTTTATTATTCTGTTGGAATAACACGTCTATGTGGATTACCACATGCATGGTGAATGATACTTCGTATTCATTCCTTATTAAATTGTGGAAATGATTCGCTCACGTGGATTACTGCATGGTGGTGAAAATCCATTTGTAGTTTCATATATTCTATTATATTCATTTGGTTAAAGCTTTGGCTTCTATACTCCATGAAATTAGTGGAATATCCTTGATATTTTGCGCTTCATCCGATATCTTTTCATGGAAATATTCTTCTGATCATTCTTCAATTTTACTCTACATAAGCGATATCATGTTGACAATTTGGACGTTATTGGTTCCTGGATAAATTAATTTATAAATCTTTAAAATTTATTCTTGAACTTGTTTTATTGAATTATTATGTCATTGTCATCATCCTCATGCTTATATTGTGATGAAAGTCATCTTTGGCTTACATGCATAGATGGACTTGGTATGATTATGACCACAGATTATTCGGTATAATCATGACCGTAATGTGACGAATGATGTGGTAAAAGTCTTCATTGACCTGTAGTTCATTGGTAGACAGTTGTTGGTATGATTATGACCAGTGATTATTCGGTATAGTCATGACCATTGATGATTACATGAATATCCTTGGCTGTGGAGCAGGGATGATTCGATTTTATTTATCAAGCTGAGTCTCAGCAATAAAGTTGATGAAAAACATTTTAAATCATAGAAGATGGTAGATTTTATACCTTACTTGACTCTTCTAATGGATTGCTTGATCCGCTGCAGTTAAACTTGTTGTCTATTATATTCTATCAGTTTAACATTGTTGAAGGCTAATGATAATTTATTATGCATTATCTTAGTTATAATATTTCTTACTGGGCTAGTTGAGCTCACCCTTTCTTTCAATGTTCTCTTTAAGAAATGAGAACATAGCTGGGACTAGTCGGGGAACAGAGTGATGGTCCTAGATGTTGCATTATTAGTCCTCACTATTCTGTGAAATAGTGTGATAATAAATGTAATGAGGACTCCATTGAGTGTGGATATTGTCTAGATGACAATATTTGTATTAAAACTCACAGCCTATGTTTTATCGTATTTTACACGATTGTTGTATAATTAAGTTGTATTTATATTCAGTACCTTGTATCTGGCGACCCAAGATAGGTGATGTATACCTGTTTTGGGGGCGTCACAGTTGGTATCAAAGCTTAGGGATATGATCCCTGGTGAGATGTGAGACAAGAACTAGGAGGGGAGAGCGGGAATTCCTTCGCTAGTATGACCTACCTAAGTTTATTTGGTATTTAATTGGTCGGTCAGAGTATATGGATAATATGTGACATGTTAATTAACCCTTGTTTTGTGGTAGTATTTGAAAATGGCATCCAAAAATGTTGGGATAAGCAATGAAGCACATGAGACCGTTGATTCACCAACGATCAATATCCAGGATAATGTGTAACAGGAAGACAATAATCCTCAAGTAAACAATAACACCGATGAAATGATGAACGATGGGATGTTCGGAGGCTTTATGAAATTCATGCAACATCAGGCGAGAGAGACTCCTGTTCATAATGCAGGTGGAAACAATGGCAACCCATGGTCGGTCACCGCTAAGCAGTTTAAGGAGCTGGGACCACCGGAGTTTTTGGGAAAGCCAGAACCACTTAAGGCGGAGACGTGGTTAAAGAAGATCACCAAGATATTTGATGTCGTGGGATGCTCTGAGGAGCAAAAGGTTCCCTTTGCCACCTTTATGTTGCGTGAAGAAGCGATTATTGGTGGGAATCGTAAAAGCGATACTTGACTGGCCTTTTCAAGATATCTTGGGAGAAGTTCAAGAGGCATTTAACGACAAGTACTTTCCCAAAAGTATTCGTCACATAAAGGAGGTGAAGTTTATCAAGTTGGAACAAAACAATATGGCCAGGTGTCGCGATGACGAGGCTAAATTTTTGAGTTATCCCGATTTGCATCCCATTTGGTCGATAATGAGGAGGCGAATGACACGAATGTTTCTAAGAGGTTTGAAACTTCGATATCGTTAATACCTCATTTCTCACAAACTTTGTTTATATTCGGATGTTGTGAATAGGGCTAGAGTTATTGGAGCGCGATAATGATTCAAACACAACAAAAAGGTAACGACCAACAACACGACGATAATAATCGTGCGGTGGTAGCGACCATCGAACAATGATAACCATCGTGGGGAAATTATCATGCCAGAGAATGGTAACCACTTGGTGGTAATCATAGCCAAGATAATAGATGTGGAAATTTTAAGAAGAGAAGGTTCAATAATGTTGGAAAGACAACACCACCAGCACTTATTAAGGAAGGAGAACGGCCATTGGACGGTGCTTCAAATCGTATGCTTAAAAATCTTGGAGGGGAGGGATATTACAATTGTGGAAAAGAAGGTCACTTAGCCCTATTTTGTCGTACACCAAAGTCAAGTCCAGCGGGGACGGTGGCACCAAATGTGGATACGGACAAAACAAAGTCGGTGGTTTCAGGAAGAGCATTTTTTGTGACTTCTCAAAAGGCGAGTAACCTAACGAAATTTACTTACGGGTTAGTTAATTATAAATTTTTTTGAAGTCTATACCTTATTAGAATCTGGGGTTCTACCCATTCTTTTATCTCTCTTGCTTGCGTTCAACGTTTAAATTTGACTTCAGAGAAATTAGACTTTAACTTATTGGTTGAAACTTCGATAGTAGAAACCTTCATTACATATACTATTTATAAATCTTGTTTAATTCAAATCGACACTTTCACGTTACCTGTCGATCTTATCTCTTTGAAAATATTTGCCTTTGATGCGATTTTAGGAATCGATTGGTTAACTACTCATCATTCTTTTTGTAAGGTTGTTAGCTTTCATATTCCTAACCAACCTGTTATGCGAATCCGAGCAACCAAACCACTAAAGTCGATCATTGTTATATCAAGCCATAAGTAAAGAGCCCCGGTCCTTTCGTTGGTGACTTCCTTGTGTGGAATGCACCGAAGCCGAACTTTTCGTAGGGGACGTTGTGAATAACAGTGGCAAGTTGATAGGTATCAATGTGATGTGTTATCCAAGTCTTGGATAAGAGTCACAGTTTTGAATGATATTAATATTGTTAATAAATTTCGTGACGTATTCTTGAAGACTTCTTAGCCTACCCCTAAAGCATGAAATCGAATTTTGTATTGACCCCAGTACAAAACCTATTTCTTAAACCCTCAAATATTTTCTTTATCTAAAATGAATGTAACATGTGCCAAAAACGTTGACTCGAGCTGTTGAAGATTACGATTGCACCATTCAATACCATCGTAGGAAAAGCGAACACGGTAGCTGACGCGTTGAGTAGAAGATCGTATACGTTTACGAGTGCAATGTTGTTAACATAAAAACCTATTTTGTATAACTTACAAGTGATGAAGATAGAGTTAAAGACTCTAGGGACCCATGTGAAGATAACAAATATACGAGTAGGATAGACTTTAATCGATAAAGTTAAAGTCGTGCAAGCTACATACTCAGAGTTGATGAATGTGAAGAAGAAGGTTTAAGAGGGCGTTATTCTAGAAGCAAGAATCGATGAAGAGAGGAAATCTCACTCGATTTTATTGGCCCATTTGAAATCCTCGATGAAGTAGGAACTGTGGCTTATAGACTCGTTTTACCGCCAAGTATGTTGCGTGTTCAGAACGTTTTTTTTACGTATCGATGTTACGTAAATATGTGGATGACCCGAACCACATTATTAATTTAGAACCGGACGAGATAGCGGATGATTTAATGTATGAGGAGATACGTGTTAAAATCTTGGATAAGAAGGATTATATTCGACACTCAAAGGTTATACCTCAAGAGTTAGAATTTGAAGTGAAGTCAAGGTATCCTCACCTATTCGGCATACCGAATAAGTAAATAACGTAAAAGGGGTGAAATTTCATAAGGAAAGGAGATTGTGAGACCCCAGATTTTATGAAAAAGATTTAATTTTCTCGAAATATTTTTTTTTATTTTGGTGTAGATTTGATATAATGTTATAGTTGTGGATAGTATTTATAAATTTTGCAAAGTAAGCAAGTGGTTATATAATATTCGATTAATCGGGGAATATTCGTTTTAACATGGAATATTGTACGGCGGCACAATCATTGGTGGACCCCACAACGGAAGTATTGTCGTAGTTAGAAAATGACAAAATTATCTTTCTATAAAAATAACGACGAAAGTGTTACCGTTAAAACTATTGAACTACTCGGTAGTAAAAGTACAGTAATACGCGTGATTGCATAGTAGCACACGGTATTGATTATTGATGCTTACGTGATAAGTCACTTAGTTATACTCAATTATTGCCACAGTAATTGCTGCTTCATATCTCTCATATTATTGATTTAATTATTGTTACAGTATCATATGCATAATACGATATATTCTTAAATCAATAATTGAGACGGCAAAGTTATTCATATTATCATTTGCAATATTGACAATGTCTAGAAGTTCTGTCAATGAGAGGTTTGGTCACCTAATTGCGCACCAATAAGGAGAAATCCTTATCGGAAAGCCCCCTCTTTCCTGGGAACGACCTGGTTGTTAAATATTGTGAATTATAATATTAATGATGAATAAGTTCGTGCTGATTAAAGATGAATTTTATAGTTCTATTGTGTTGGAATTATTTATATTAGTTGAAATTGACATTTGTTTCGATAATAATTGATGTCTGGAGGTTATATTGTTCAATAGGGTATTCGGGACACTTTTCGTGTCGGAGTACTATTCACGAGTTACTATTCACGGGATACTATTCACCCGTAAGATATATTTCTTTTCGGTCCAAAGCATTTTTGGGTACAATATTATTCCATGAGGAGATGTGCTAATTTTTCAGACCATTGGTTGAAGATATAATAGTAAATCAATATGGACCGATGGTGGAAAGTTATAATAGTGAATCAATATGGATCGCTGGTTTAAAGTTTTCATAGTAAATCAGTATGGACCGTTGCTTTAAGTTTTAATAGTAACCCAATATGGACCATCCGTTTAAAAGTAAATCAATCTGGACCGTTCATGAAGTAGTTACTATTTAGTCCATTCTCCTATAAATAGAAGCTCATTCCTTCACTATTTCTTACGAATTCACTAAAACTCTAGAGAGAGAAACTATAGAGAGAAAGAAGAAAAGTGTTCTGCTACTTCAGTACTTCAATATCTAGTTTTTCTAAGGTAGGGAATATTATTTGTTGTACTCGTAAGGGGTATTATTTCTTTCGTATTCATGAAGAAAACTTCTGTTATTCCATTCTTTTTTATTATGTTGGAATAACCTGTATATGCGAAGTACCCCATACATGGTAAAATTCTTCTGTTATTCCATTCTTATTATTCTGTTGGAATAACCTGTATATGTGAAGTACCGCATAGATGGTGAAATTCTTCTATTATTCCATTATTATTATGTTGGAATAACCTGGTTATGCGAAGTACCGTATACATGGTGAAATTCTTCTAATATTTCGTTCTTTATTATTCTGTCGGAATATCACATGCATGCGTTTATCTGGGACCTAGTTCCATTATTTATTATTCGTTAGAATAACACATCGTGTGGTCTATCGCATGCATGGTGAATTACATTGTTATTGCATTCTTTATTATTTTGTCGAGAATATCCGGCCGTGCTTTTACTACCTTGGGACTGGTTCCATTATTTATTATCCCGCATCGGAATATCACATGCGTGCTTTTCGCGTACTGGTTCCATTATTTATTATTCTATTGGGAATAACTTGCCTGTGCAGTCTATCAAACACATAGTGAATCCTTCTGTTATTCCATTCTTTATTATTCTGTTGGAATAACCTGTCTATGTGGATTACCACATGCATGGTGAATGATTCTTCGTATTCATTCCTTATTAAATTGTGGAAATGATTTGTCTACGTGGATTACCGCATGGCGGGAGAAAATCCATTTGCAGTTTCATATATTCTATTATACTCATTTGGTTAAAGCTTTAGGTTTTATACTCCATGAAATTAGTTGAATATCCTTGATATTTGTGCTTCATCCAGTATCTTTTCATGGAAATATTATTCTGAGCATTCTTGAATTTTACTCTACAAAGCAGTATCATGTTGACAATTTGGACGTAATTGGTTCCTAGATAAATTAATTTATAAATCTTTAAAATTTACTCTTGAACTTGTTTTATTGAATTATTATGTCATTGTCTTCATCCTCATGCTTATATTGTGATGAAAGTTATCTTTGGCTTACGTGCATAGATGGACTTGGTATGATTATGACCAGGGATTATTCGGTATAATCATGACCGTAATGTGACGAATGATGTGGTAAAAGACCTCATTGACCTGTAGTTCATTGGTGGACAGTTGTTGGTATGATTATGGCCAGTGATTATTCAGTATAGTCATGACCATTGATGATTACATGAATGCCGTGGAGCAGGGATGATTCGATTTTATTTATTAAGCTGAGTCTCAGCGATAAAGTTGATGAAAAACTTTTTAAATCATAGAAGATGGTAGATTTTATACCTTACTTGACTCTTCTAATGGATTGCTTGATTCGCTGCAGTTAAACTTGTTGTCTATTATATTCTCTCAGTTTAACATTGTTGAAGGCTAATGATAATATATTACGCATTATCTTAGTCATAATATTTTTCTTCTTGGGCTAGTTGAGCTCACCATTTCTTTTCTTTGTTCTCTTGAGTGAAATGAGAACATATAAATTTGGGACTAGTCGAGGAGCAGTGATGGTCCTAGATGGTGCATTAGTAGTCCTCACTATTACGTGAAATAGTGTGATAATAAATGTAATGAGGACTCCATTGACTGTGGATATTGTCTAGATGACAATATTTTTATTAAAACTCATAGCCTATGTTTTGTCGTATTTTACACTACTGTTGTAGAATTAAGTTGTATTTATATTCAGTACCTTATATCTGGCGACCTAAGATGGGTGATGTATAACTGTTTTGGGGGCGTCACAGGAAGGCCCATTTGTTGTCAAGGAAGTATTGATAGGAGGCGCTCTCAGATTGCAAGAAATTGACGGCGATGAATTTCCACAACTCATCAACTCGAACGCTGTGAAACGATACTATGTCTGAAGTTTCCATCAAGCAAACATCCTGGTGTTGGATCATCAGATCACCAGTCATTCCGGTTCTTTAACCCTTTACCACATATAACTCTATTTCACACTTTGCCCCTCAGGGAAACATACTTCTCAAGCCAGCAACCTGGCTTCTCTGTGTTCCTACGACTTAGGTCATCCCACTACGGATTGACCCTCTCGCGTTTGAAGTTTGGCTACCCATACATGGGATCAAACTTCTCATACCTATAATTTATCCTCAACCTAGGTTTAAACTTTCTCCTCCCCCCAATCTGACATGATCATGGGATCACTCTTTTCACCTCGCCCTGAGGTGCGAACTACGTCGACCTGATCTCCTCTTCAATAGAAGTACATAGGTAACCATGTTACATGACCCGGTCGTAATAAAACAAAAACAACAAAAACATTTCTACCCTTCTCCTTACAAAAACAAAAACATTCCTACACCATTTCTGCCACATACAACGTTGAACCTCTTACACCAGGTTCGAACTACGCAGACCTGATCTCCTTTTCAATAGGAGTACGTAGGCAGCCATTTATGGTGCTTTCTCACCCCCTTCCAAAACACAAACTATTATCAATTGGTACCGGGATAATCGTTCAATCCACTATATTTTATTGGCTTCAGACCAAAGGGATGGAATTACCTGAACTCCTCCCAAATAGGAGATTTGGCAACCATCTAAGCTGCGGTCATACCTTGAAGAGCAACACCAATCCATAAGAGATGGAATTAACTAGGCTTCTCCTAAATAGAAGTACTGGTGACCATCTGTGGTGCGGTCAATCTCAAAGAGGAAAGCCAAATTTCTCTCCACATTTCCATGCAGAAACCAGTCCCAAGACACCAAAGATGGTAGGGATACATAGAGATCAATGATCCATTCTGAACTGTCCAGAGACATCTCAATGTCCATCCCTCAAGGAGGAATTTAGAATACATCAAGATCACAAGCCCTGAAACAGCAGACAAAATATCAAGCTAGTAGCAAAGCATATCTAAAAGGGAAGTGATCAAAAATATATTTCCCTGCCATATATAAAATGTTGTTTGATATACACAATACAAACTGTACATGACAAAATGGCTAAGCTAGTCTGTGGAGGAAAATACAAGCCCATCTACAAGTCAGGTATATGCGAGCTAATAACCTTAACATGACATCCCTCTCAAAAGAAGGAGGCGAAACTGTGGTCTCTTGTACAAGAATGTCCACACGACCCAACAGATCTGCAGCCATCTGCATGGTGACCATATGCTCATCAATGTAAGTGCTCATCTCTGCAATCATGCCAGTGGTAAGGGACCTCACTACAGTACTATCAGTAACGGCTACATCCCGAGCAGATATGGCAATATCTCGCCCAAATATCACTGCATCTCTGACTGATCTGGCCTCATCCTGCTCAACAACAGTGACATCTCTGCGAGCTAATGCCTTGTCTCTCTCTACCAGAGCTGCGTCTCTCCTATCAAGGGCAGTCAATATCAAGGCTCTAGCCTGGTCTCTCTCGAAGTTCATCAGATGGAGACTCTGCTCGAAGTAATGTGCTGAATATTGTATCACAACAATACTAGTACTAGGAGAATCAAAAGGAAATGCTGGCAACCCGGCAACTAGCTCCTCCTCAAAGTGGGAATCAACGTCCTCCCTGGGCTCTCCGTCATCTGTCTCACTATCAGGTATTGTGGTTACTACCGCAGCCGATAAAATCTATGTCTCCATCCATGCAGAATACTCTACAGAATAACCCTGATGGCTCATAGAAAACGCAGCTATCTCATGCTGATCCCAACAAGCATACACACGGATCGGTCCTCTATTTGAAAGATAGCGAGAAGTCGAAAGTCGACCTAACGCCCTCGAAAGGATGAAAGTCCCCAAATCGGTCAAGCTGCGACATCACGGCCATCGGGTGATAGGTAGTCATGCCCCAAGCCCGACCCGGAGGAGATAGTTCATGCCGGAGCATGAGTAATAAAGGCTTTGTAAGGTGAGCTAAGCCGAAGCACGCGCAATATCTTTGAATGGATCTCTGATATCCGTCATGAACATAGACCAAGACATATCATTTGTACACTCTGATGGCTAAAAGGAGTATGACATGGCTATATCATGGGTGAAACAATACCCATGCCGTCTAAAGGTGCCAAGTGGTCTCAAGTATGACATAAACCACATGTATAACATGACCGAGCTGCCCGTAAACACTCCTGTCGGATAAGTACAACAGTATGTAGCTGACCTCAGGGTCTCTGCTATAATCATCGGTATAATGGTATGACCCTCCCTGAGAGCTCTCACTGCCATGATGACTCCAATGTCTATCTCATCCATGTATTGTGGCATATAGACACACGACAACACGCACAATAGCAGTACATCAATCTTGGCTAGACGCCAATGATCCTCTGGTGTAGTGAAATCCTCAGAATGTCGTATATAACTATCCTCAGAGCCAAATCTGTCAAACAGAAAATGCTGGGATATAACGTGGCTCGATGTAAGCTCATCCTGCACCACCCTGCGGCTCAATCCAGTGAGGGTCTTGAACCGTCGACTCATGTCCCCTAAAGCCATATGCACGCAAGGTCTGTCCAGTGGCAACATCGTCAACCGTTCATACTCCTCCAAAGTGGGATTCAACTCCTGGGTCCCAAATTGGAAAACCAGCCTCTCCGATACCCAATAATCTAGTATGCCATCCACAAATCGTGTGGGAACCTGAAACATCAATAGGGTCATAATATGCTGTAAAAAATGATCTACGGTCACCATGTTTGTTGGTGACATGCTATCATACCACGATCGCATACCCGATGTCACCAATGATGGTGGGGTTTGATCAATACGGCTAACTGTCGAAGAAGACATCTGTACGGGCTGAGTCATAAGACCATCCAGGGATTAATGCTGAATATCTCTAGACATACATACATATACATAACATGATACATGCACTACAGATAATTGATGGCAATATGATATAGGGAATGATAAACTGTGCATATATTCCTAAGTATATCAACATCTAATACATCATCTCTGTACATCTACAAATACAGGGAAATGGGGCACAGACGCCTTACTACTAACAGAGGCCTATCAAAAGATATAGCAAGAATGGGGCACAGCCACCCAATAGCTAACAGAGGCCTATCAAAAGATATAACGAGAATACACATCAGAAGAAGACAATGGTGTCAATGTCCACATCATCAATCCTGTCCACTTGATGTAACTACTCCTGAGTCACTGGATCTCTGTCAACAGGGATTTCAGGCCCATATAGAGGAGGATCTGCGCCGACAAAACCAAATGGGTTGTCTGAGGGGCCAGCGCCTGAGCTGGAAAGATCAAACAAATCTGCCTCTGTCGGATCTCTGCCCAAATGCTGGATAAAGAAATGTCCATGGTCTAGTTGCTGGGTCAAACTGTTAATCTGTGTCACATGAGTCGGATCTTGGATACAAGCTATCCAATCCGTCATCATCACGGATTCTGAAACCATATCCCCCATGAACTGAGTGGCGCGGGACTGGGCTCCAATAGTACGAGGTAACCACCAACGCTGGAATATCTCCTGAGTGCAAGGACCCTCCTATAACGCAAAGCCGTCAAACCCCAACAATGGGATATCAGTGACGGGTGACTGCGATAAATG
Organism: Panax quinquefolius; assembly: GCA_020205615.1. Lineage (NCBI taxonomy): Eukaryota > Viridiplantae > Streptophyta > Magnoliopsida > Apiales > Araliaceae > Panax > Panax quinquefolius. The sequence goes on from CM035170.1 coordinate 26,093,338, forward strand.
CCAATAACGCTTGGCATGAGGCAAGATCGGCATACGAATCTCCCCTGTGGTGCTCCTAATAGCACGCTCTCCTAAATAGAGCTCTCATCCTCCATCTGTAAAGAGAGGAACTCTCCGGGTAGACATCACATACTCGACGCCAGTCGGGTACCCATCCTCAAAACCGATGGCCAAATGTTACCCAGAATAGGGAATCCATGTGATGATATCAGTTGTCAACAACTCCAGCTGCATGCGGCAGTGAGTGAAACCCTCAGCTACAGGGACCTCGGCCAAAATGGAATGTTTCCATCGTCGTCCTCATGGATAGGTATCTAAACCTAACACACTCACAAGATGCAAGCATGGTAGCCTCTTCTAGGCCCAAAATTGCCAACACAATGGCAAAACATCTGCGTTCAGTAAACACTCTTAACCTATAAATGGGAAATGACAAGAGAAATACTCACTAGCAGAAATGGGTAGAATCCTAGCCAAGCCTCAGTCAAACCCTGTGAGCGCATACGTATGCCCCGGAGGAAATAGGCAAAGGTGTAGGAACCCCAATCATACTTTCCAATACGGTCAACATGACATGTGGCGCTGATAAAAGAAAACGACACCGTAGAAGAGTTATCTGCTATGAAGCAGCCTCTAATGATTATCAGGAACAATCGCCGAAGAATGCGATCCCTGACTCAAACATCATCATGCATGGGCTCACTCAAAAGCCCGCTCAAAGGACCTGCACAGACAGTCCTACCTTTGAGCACCTCTGCTGAAAATCCTAACAATGATCTGACAGCAGTAGGGGTAATATTCGCCATGTAAGGCGCTGGCTTCCCTCCAAACTCCATACATGTGATAAACCACCAATCCATCGGCGTCATCATCACCTCACAATCCAACAAGTGGAGTGACTGGGTATGATGAAACCATCTCTTAGAGAATGCCTTGAGGTAACCCCAGGGACAATGACGGGGAAGGATGGAGAAGAATGCCTCGAATCCCCAATCATGCACTACTATTCTGTAATCAAGATAAAGAGCCTGATACATGGAGTGTATACTAAACCAATTCCCTCGAGGTTGTGTGAAGCCGGGAACCCGACTTCATATTATTATTTGAAAAGTTATTCATATTATTATTTGCAATATTGACAATGTCTAGAAGTTCTGTCAAGGAGAGGTTTGGTCACCTAATTGCGCGCCAATAAGGAGAAATCCTTATCGGAAAGCCCCCTCTTTAATGGGAACGACCTGGTTGTTAAATATTGTGAGTTATAATATTAATAATGAGTAAGTTTGTGTTGATTAAAGATGAAATTGATAGCTCCATTATGTTTGGATTATTAGTGTTAGTACAAATCGACATCTATTTCGGTAATAATGGATGTCTGGAGGTTATATTGATCAATCGGGTAATTAATCGGATAAATGAGCAATTAATTTCTATTTTTTCACATGCTTATAACTATGTGTTCACATGTGTGTACTATTGATTCACATTCATGTACTATTAGGGGAGGTGGTGCAAGATTGGTAATACTTGCATGACTAAATTAAAAATGGAGGTATAGATGAAGGTACTATACTGCAATTATTTTTTTCACATGATTGTACTATTGATTCACATGATTGTACTATTGATTCACAAGATGTACTATTAGGGGAGGTGGTGCAAGTTTGATAATACTTGCAGGACTAAATTAAAAATGAAGAAAAAGATGAAGGTATTATACTGTAATATTTCGATCCCCAAAACGTGCAATTATCGAAACTATATTTTCCAATAAATAGAAGCTCATTCTTCTTTCATTCTCACCAATTCACTAAGACTTACAAGAACATTTATAGAGAGAGAAGCTTTAGAGAGAAAGTAGAAGAGAAGTATATTACCTCATTATTCCAGTATCCAGTCTTCTTCTGAGGTAAGGGATATTATTTTGTTCAATATTCATAGGAATAATATTTTCTTCCATACTTTGTAGTATGTGAGTAATATTATTTCATCTCGTATTCCTGATTATACTATCATTCGGTTAAAGTATTGCTTCTATATTCCGTGAAATTAGTAGAATATCATTGAAATTTGCTCTTCATCTAGTATCGCTTCATAAGGATATTTTCTGCACATTCTTGTTAAAATTTAAGTTTTTCATGCCGGAGTACTGTCCATGAGTACTATTTATTTATACGGTACTATTCATGGGTATTATTCATAAAGTATTATTCACAAGTACTATTCATGGAGTACTATTCCAGAAGTACTATTCACGGGGTACTATTCACCCGGAGTACTATTCATAACAAAAATTGATTTCTTTTCGGTCCAAATCATTTTTGATACATTATCATTGTTGAATTTTACTCCACAAAGAAGTATCATGTTGAAAATTCGTACAATATTGAATTCTGGATAAATTAAATTATAAATCTTTAAAAATTTATCCTTGAACTTGTTTTATTGAATTCTTATATTATTGTCATCATCCTCGTGTTTATATTATGTTGAAAGTCATCTATGGCTTGTAGTGCATATATGGACTTGGTATGATTATGACTAGGGATTATTGGGTATAATCATGACCATAATGTTACAAATGATGTGGTAAAAGTCCTCATTGGCCTGTAGTGCATTGATGAAAAGTTGTTAGCATGATTATAACCATTGATGAATACACGCATATCCTTGGCCCGTTATTTATTAAGTTGAGTCTCAACGATAAAAGTGAGGAAAAACCTTTTAAATCATAGAAGATAGTAGATTTTATGCTCTACTTGACTCTTCTAATGGATTGCTTGTTCCGCTGCAGTTAAACTTGATGTTTGTTATATTTTATCAGTATAACACTGTTGAAGGCTAACGATAAATTATTCTGTATTATCTTAGTCATAATATTTCTTACTGGGCTAGTTGAGCTCACCCTTTTGCTTTCATTGTTCTCTTGAGGAAATGAGAACATAAATTTGGGACTAGTCGGGGAAGCGGAGTGGCGGTCGGATGATAGCATTAGTAGTCCTCACTATTCTATGAAATAGTGTGATAATAAATTTTTGAGGACTCCATTTGAGTTGAATCATATGCAGAAGACAATATTCGTATTAAAACTCTCAGTTTATATTTTGTCGTATGTTACACGACAGTTGTATTATTAAGTTGTATTTGAATTTTGTACCATGTAGTTGGCGACTCAAGATGGGTGATGTATACCTATTTTGGCGGTGTCACAATGTACATGACTTGAGTATGTATACAAATGAGTATAAGATGTGGCTTAATGTTGCCTTGCATATAATAGGTTGAATATCTTTGTTTAATATATGTTTTTAAAGAAAATTTAAGAGTTTGGAAAACTAATTTGGTTGATGACAACCTTGCATGTATTCTGCGATTTTGATTATCATGTTAAGTTAAGAATATGCATGTAGACATGATTGACATGCATGCTAGCTTGTCATATGCATCGTAAACTAGTTAAGTATGGTTTAGATCAAGTTTAAATGAAATAGAACTATACAACTTGAAATACATGACTAAGATGATGCGAGCATGTATAGTTGAGACTTGTTGACCCCATTGTAGGTATATAAAGACTAACATGAGAGACTTTGTTAAAATGAACACTTAAAACCTTGATTGGTAGGAATGGATAACAAACCATGTTAAAGGATAAGATATAAGATCGAACCTAGTTATAAACATCATGACATGTATATTCTGCAAGTGACATCATGAATGTATATGGGTGTCCAAGTCTGGCCATGCGCCACTCCCTAAATCAATTAAAGCGCGACCGCGTAGTTCTAGTCTCACATCTTAGCCAAGGATCATATCCCTAAACTTTGATACCAACTGTGACGCCCCCAAAATAGGTATACATCACCCATCTTGAGTCGCCAAATACATGGTACATAATTAAAATACAAACTTCATTATACAACTGTCGTGTAAAATACAACAAAACATAGCTGAGAGTTTGAACAGGAATATTGTCTTCTAGACAATATCCAAACTCAAATTCAATCCTCATTACATTTATTATCACACTAAATAGTGAAGACTACTAAAACAACCATCTTGGACCGTCACTCCATTTCCCGACTAGTCCCGGCTACGTTCTCATTTCTTAAAGAGAACAATGAAAGCAACAGGGTGAGCTCAACTAGCCCAATAAGAAATATTATGACTAAGATAATGCAGAATAAATTATCGTTAGCCTTCAATAGTGTTAAATTGATAAAATATAATAAACATCAAGTTAAACTGTAGCGGAACAAGCAATCCATTAGAAGATTCAAGTAGAGCATGATATCTACTATCTTCTATGATCTAAAAAGGTTAACATCAATTTTATCGCTGAGACTCAGCTTAATAAATAATGCACATCATCGAATCATCCCTACACTACGGGCCAAGGATATTCATTAGTATCACGTCCACGAATTATCCATGCACTACGGGCCAAGGATATTTGTGTAATCACCAATGGTCATGATCATACCAAAAACTGTCCGTCAATGCACTACGGGCCAATTAGAACTTTTACCAAATCATTTTGTTACATTACGGACATGATTATACCGAATAATCCCTGGTCATAATCATACCAATCAACAGTCCATCTATGCACTACGGGCCAAAGATGACTTTCATCATAATATAAGCATGATGATGATGACAATGATATAAGAATTCAATTAAATGAAAGCAAATGATAAATTTTTAAAGATTTAAAATTTATTTTATCCATAATTCAAAAACGTCCAAATTGTCAACATGATACTACTTTGTGGAGTAAAATTCAAGAATAATATTATATCAAAAATGATTTGGACTGAAAATAAATCAATTTTTATCATGAATAGTACTCCAGGTGAATAGTAACAGAGTGAATAGTACCCTGTGAATAGTACTTCGGGAATAGTACCCCCTGAATAGTACTCTGACATGAAAAAAATTAAAACTTATCAAGAATGTTCAGAATAATATTTCCATGAAAAAAATATTGGATGAAGCGCAAATTTCAATGACATTCTACTAATTTCATGGAGTATAGATGCCAAAACTTAACAAATGGAGTATAGAATTCAGAATCTGATATGAAATAATATTACTTAGATACTAAAGAGTATGAAAGAAAATATTATTTCATATGAATAGTGAACACAAATAATATCCCTTACCATAAAAAGAAAACTTTCACTGTTTTCTACGCTCAAAGCTTCTTAAAACTCTAAAGAAATACACTCAATATTATAGAAGAAGAATTCTCTGATTCTGGTGTGATTTTCAATTCTAACTAAGCATCCTATTTATATGAGAATGGAAGGGGTACTGTGTAAGAAATTTTCACGGGTTGCAATTCGAATTCGTTCAAAAATTTTCTGATATAATATGCAACACTATGCAAATATTATGCAAATACTATGCAGACACTTTGCATAATAAAATATAATATATTCTAATTTTTCATAAAAAAACAAAACTAATATAATATATATATATATATATAATATTCCTTACCTTCACAGTAAAAGGTACTTAACATATATATATACTAACTTTCTTATATATATATATATATATAATACTCCCTCTAGTCACTTTTTTTTCTCCACCTGTGACTTTTCATTTCTCCCCCCACATTTTTCATCCCATATGTGGGCCCCACCCACATGTCACTTTCACACACCTCCCCCCACACACAAATATTATATATATATATATATATATATATATATATATATATATATATATATATATATATATTGAATCTTCTGGAATTATTTTGAAAAATGGGTAAATGGGGTTCATAAAATAAGAAATATTTACATCAATTACTTCATAAAATCCACTCAATATTTTTAACATCATTTATTCATCATTATTATAACTCATAATATTAACAAACGGATCATTTGCATGAAGAGGGGCTTTCCGATAAGGATTTCTCCTATGATGGTAGCAATTAGGTGACCAAACCCCTTTCCTTGACTGAACTTTATAGACATTGTTAATTATGCAAATAATAATATGAATAACTTGTCATCTCAATTATTGATTTAATAATATAAAACATTGACAATAATTGAATCAAATAACGTGTGATACTATGCACCAATTCTGCAAAGAATAATTGAGTATAAGCGGTGACTTCTCACGTAATAATCAATACAGTGTCTTCTTATGCAACCACAGCAGACATCGTATTTTTAACACCAGATATTTCAATAGTTAATGGTAAACCTTTCGCCGTTATTTTTATAAAATTATATTTCTATCGTTTTCTAACTCCAACAATAATTTCGTTGTGGGGTCCACCAAAGATTGTGTCGTCGTACGAATATTTCCTGTTAAACCGAATATTCCTCGACCAATCGAATATTTTATAACTTGCCTATTTTGCAAATTTTATAAATAATACCCAAAACTAAAACATTATATCAAATCCACACCATAATATTCAAAAATGATATTTAAAGAAAAATTCATCTTTATTCAAGAAAGTTGGGGTCTTACAACAATCTTTTCCAAGATGCGCTTGACCTCTCTCTTGGATATCTCAGCTAGGCCACTTGTTTACGGATGATAAGCAGTGGCTATTTTATGGGTCACCCCATACTTAGCGAGAAGGGCTTCAAAATATTTGTTGCAAAAATGTGACCCTTCATCACTGATTATTGCCTGAGGTGTGCCGAAACGAGTGAATATATTCTTCTTTAAGAAATTGAGCACCACCTTAACATCATTAGTAGGCAGGGCGACTGCTTCTACCCACTTGGAGACATAGTCAACCGCAATAAGGATATACAAATTATTGTAGGAAGACGGAAATGGACCCATGAAATCAATTACCCAAACATCAAACAACTCCACTTCAAAGATATTTTGCAGAGGCATTTCATGCCTCTTGGAGATGGTTCATATCCTTTGGCATCTATCGGAACGCGATACATATATGTGAGCATCTTTGAACAGGGTAGGCCAGTAGAAACCAAATTGGAGTACTTTACCCATTGTTCTTTGGCCCCCAAAATGTCTTCCATAATTTGAGGAATGACAATGATGGAGCACACCTTCGATTTCCTCGTATGGCAAACATCTTCGCAGAATTTGATCTTAACACTACTTGAATAGGAAGGGCTCATCCCACAAATATTGCTATGCACCATTTAAGAATTTCTTCCTCTGTTGATAGCTTATGTTGGGAGGAAGCACTTGACAAGCGACAAAATTAGCAAAGTCCGCATACAAAGGGGCTTCGCTTTGGACAACTAAGAGCTGTTCATCCGGGAAGAAATCATTTATACCTATTTTTGTATGTCCCGAATGAGGAGGGTTTTCCAACCACGACAAGTGATCTGGTACCTGGTTTTCAGTCCCCTTTTTATCACGGATCTCCAGATCAAACTCCTGGAGAAGAAGGACCCACCTTATCAGCCTAGGCTTCACATCTTTCTTTTCTATCAGATATTTGATGGCCGAGTGGTCTGTGTACACGATCACTTTGGTTCCAATGAGATAGGAACGGAACTTATCAAAAGCGTAAACCAGTGCCAGCAGTTCCTTCTCAGTTGTGTGTAATTTTACTGAGCATCAGTTAATGTTTTGCTGGCATAGTAGATCGTGTGGAATTGTGACAACCCGAGAATTTGGATATTTTATAAAATCTTAAAATATTGAATTAAGGTTAAATAATAAACCTAGAGAGAAAATAAGTGAATGGATTTGATATTTCCGAGAAGGAATTCTACGAATTTAAAATTTTTATGATGAATTATTCAGAATTAAGTATATACGTGAATATGTTCTGTGTATAATGTATCTTTGTGTACCATATGTGGTTAAGGGTCAAGGGTTGACCAGATAAACTATATTTGTGACAAACCCTAAGTATATGTTAAGAACGTCAACGTTCGGTTAAAAAAACCTAGCGATTAACAAGAAACCCTAATATCGGTTTTAGAAACCCTAATTTCAATTCCGGGAATCTGAAACCCTAATTCGGAAGTTGAAACCCTAATTTGGGAATGCGGATGTTAGTATAAGGTTTAACGTTATTAATACTAACCTATATAGGGATAACCCTAATTGATTTAGAAAACACTAATTTCTGGATTAGAAACCCTAATTTATAATTAGAAAAAACCTATTTGTTAATTTAATAATTTAAATGTTAATTAGGAAATATTAATCCTAGTTTTCAAGTTATAAGTAATTAGGAAACCCTAATCTAATTAGGAAACCTAATTTCTAAATTAGAAAAATTATTTTTCTATTTAAAACACTAATTCAGAAGTTATAAACCCTAATTTACAATTTTGATCCTAATTGCTAAATTAGCAATTTTAATTAGGAAATACTAATCCTAATTAGCAAGATTAAAATTATGATTAAGAAATTTTAATATAATTAGAAAATCCTAATTATAATTTAGAAATATTAATTTTCTATTATGGAAACCTAATTTGGAAATTCTAGAATTTATTTTTTAAACCGTAAGGGTTAGGGCAATTGACAAAAATGCCATTAAAATTAAATGCTAAAAGACAATTTTACCCTTTATGCATTATTTAGTAAGTTGAGTGCAAATCTTGCCAAATGAGAGTTGGTGATCAACTCCAACAACTCATTGACTTAAAATCTCAGCAACCTAGCCCTTTTCATCAGCCATATAGCTGCAATATATCTAAATATAGAGTATGAGAGAGAAAAGGTCCACTTTAATTTCATTATCTCCAAAACCCTTCTCTTTCTAAAATTCGGGAATGTAGAGTGAGAACGTGAGAAAAGTTAAGCTAAGATCATGTGTTAGATCTCTAAGAACAAACATCAAGGATCAGAATCAAAAATCAAGTGTAAAAGAGGTATAAACCCTAATCCTAGAAATCTTTTAATTTGATGTTGTTGTATTGGTTAAAGTTATGTGAGAGGGTGTCATTTAATGATCTGGGTTGTTAAAACTTAGATCCATATCATTTTGATGCTCAAAATTAAAATTTTTAGCACTGATCTATGAACCCTAAATTTTGGTATGACAACTGAATGTCAAGGCTCATAGATCTCTCTGTGTTAGGTGTTAGTGGTGTTTGATGTTATAGAACCGGTATTTGTAGCAAGGGCTTTAATCTGGGACTTGAAGCAAGCCCATATCATGTTTATATTTCAAGATATGATCAATCAAAGTCCGTTGACCGAGCACGAAAATTTGAATCTGGGCAACCCAGAATTTTTCCAAGTGGTCTGACAAGATTTTCGAGGCTTTGATCTTACTTCTGTTACTTGTGTTAGCCATGTTGTTGTATTAAAGTTGTTCTCTGACATGTAGTCTTCATATATATGCATCTAGAACCCCAAGATAATACACTGAATCAAAGATGGGATGTGTGAAAGTAGGGTTGACCGGCTGTTTTTGCAGGTTTCTGGAAAACCCAGAAATCTTCATGAGCGAAATTTCTGACATGGTTTGACTATCACGGATCTTGTATGGGTTATGATTTTAGACTGAAATGATAGCATGTTTTTGTACCCTGACATCTCCTTTACATGTTTGAACCTTTATAACATAAATTGAAAGTCCAAATTGTAAGATATAAGGAGTTGAATATAGCACCTTCGACTGTTCTTCATTTTTTGGAAAAACCCAGAAATGAAGAACAGTGTTGTCAGATTGTTTAGAAGCTTCGATCTGACTGATCTGATGTGTTATGGCCATGAACTAGGTTTTCTGTTGTAGTGTTACATAAGTACTACAACTTTATCACAAAATCCAACCCAGAAAGCAACAGGAACATAACATTAAAGTTGGTCAAAGTGAGTACCTTGTTGTCTGACTTGAACTTTCTGGGCAGCTCAAGTACGGCTCAAGAACACCTATAGCGACAGTTATATCGCTATAGGGCTATTTTAATAATTATTAAATTTCGAAAATTTATTATTTTAATTAATAAATCAAAATAAATGATTTTTAATTATTAAAAATACAAAATAAATTACTAAAAATTATTTTAAGGTCTAAAATTTAGTTTTTAATTATTTAGAGTATATTTCATAAATATTTAATATTTTAGAATATAAATAGTATTTAATTTATTTAATTATAATATTAAATAAATTATTTAAAATGATTTTAATACATGAAAAATCATGAAAAATCATATTATGGTATACTGAAAATATTTTAAGTTATTTTAAATGACTTTTAATATTTTGTGATAAATTTCAATAATTAATTAATATTAATGATAATGATAATTAATTTATTTAATAACTATATTAAATAAATTGTGGGAAAATAGAATTAATGTTTTATAAATCATATAAAAATGATTTAAGTGTTATAAAAATATTTTAGGTTATAAAATATAACTTTTGATATTTTGTCATGAAAATATTAATATTTTAATATTAATAGCAATTAATGGATAATGAATTAACTTTTTAAAATCATATAAAGGTGATTTTAAAGTATTAAAAATACTTTGTGATATTATAAATATATTATAATATTATATGATGATTTTCATTAATATTTAATAATAAATAAATATTAGGAATAAAGAGAATAATGGGGTATTTATATTAATAATGAGTTATTGAATAATGTTTTAATTACTTTAAAAACATTTAAAGGAAATAATAAAGTATTAAAAATACTATGAGATATTATAAATATATTATAATATTTTGGCATGTATTTCATTAATATTTAATATTAAATAATTATTAATGATATTAGAATATTGTGGTATTTAAATTAGATAAATACGATATTAATTATTGGAAAATTATTTTAAATGATAATAATTATTTAAAAATTATTATGAGACTTGGAAAATTATTTTCACTGATATTAAAATTATCTGAGATAATTGTTAAGTGTTAGATAGAGTTTAATTGAACTTAAATTCGATGATTATCCGACTAGACCGTCGGGATGTTAGAATTGTACCGAACTCAACTCGAACTGTAAAAGTTTGACTTGAGATTAAGTCTTATGTGCTGTATAGACTGATAGGGTTATGTGATAATAAGTTTAGGTTATTTTAAATATTGTGAAGATACTATTCTATATTTTATATTGATATTATTTATATATTAGGTTCAAGCAAAGCTTATTAATTACATAGCGGTAATCAACAGTTCGGGCAAGTTTTACTTAACTCTACTTAGAGTTGTTTCATTCGGATATACTTATGGATAATCATTGTTGATTTCCATTGGAGAATTGTACTCTGTACATATTGCATGTATAAGTCATGTATGAAAAGTTGATCACCTTCATTACCTTTCGGTCCAGATATATTTGTTCATGTGTAATACTTGTTCAGTCAAAAGTTTGTTCGTGCTAATTCACAACTATGCAATCATGATATATCGTTAAATTATTGAACTTAAACTTGCTGGGCAAACTTATGCTCACCCTTGCTATATCATGATAAACATTGCAGATTAAGATGAATACGTCGGATTGTTGGGTAAAATCTAATTACGCACAACATGCAAGTATACGTGGTCAACAAGTAATAAAGTGAAAGTAGAGTATAGTTCCCACGAGGAATTCTTAATACAAATCACCAAGTACTAACCCGTAACCAACTCAATCTTATTTAAACGAATGAATTTCAAATTATATAAATTAAACTACTATTAAATTCTACTAGTTAAATTAAGATTACGGAGATTTAAGATCACAACTTCACTTATTACTTTATTTAAGTTAACACACTTCTCATCAATTATTCTCTATCATGAATTATTAATCAAGAACATTAGCGAGATAAAACCATCTCTAAGTGCATAATACCCATACTCACTTAAATCCATGAGATGATAGAATTAAGCAAGACACCCTAATTAACTAATCAACTATATCTCTATGTGAATTAAAATTAAAAAGGATTTAAAGCACAAGCTCTTTATATTCGGAAAAAGGCTACAACTCTCGCATCCGAACTCCGATTGGGATAATTCAAGATATTCGAAAAAGCTAAGAAGTAGATCTACAATAAATTCAATGTTTCAAGCCAAGATCATGCATCCAACTTTGTGTTAAAAGTCCTTCAATATTCTCTTCTTGTATTTGCTTGCATATTTTTGTCCACAGGATGTTTTAATTTCTTTTCCTCATGCCAATGTTGTGTCACTCTACATCCCAATTCCAAAATATGTTCCTCATATTCTCCCAACATCCGATCCTTAAAGGTAGCCTCGTCGGAGTTCTCCATAGGCTTAGATTCCTCCTCCACAGGCTCCTCCTCCGGATCAGACTCCTCGGGTAAAGGCTCCATCTCCTCCTCCTCATCATCCTCATCAACAGGGGCCACTATCGATATGGGCTCCGCTATCTATGGTGCCTCATATACCACGTGGATATCACGCAGCTCCTCCTCTACTACTCGGCTATGTCCTCCCATGTCAATCATCCTACAATCACCAACATAAGACAAAACAACCAATAACTCCATTAGAATGTTAAATAACATAAGTTCATTATATAGAATGAAGTTATATTCTGTAACTCACTAAGTCTCTTTATACGAAAACTCTATATGAGTTTCATCCATCTCTACCTCTTAAGTTTTCCTAAGTTATAATCTAAGGACTCTCGTTCCTAAAGTTTATAACTATAGCTTTGATACCAACCTGTAACACTCCCAAATTTGGACCGCCACTTGGTCACTCGAATTCGGTTCATCACGTGCTCATGGTAATATAATAGTAACTAAAATTACACATTCACAGCAGAAGTTCTAATCTAGAATAATATACAATGATTTATTATAATTATTCCCCCAGATCTCGTAACCTATAGTACTTAATAGATTACATAATAATATTGAATAAAGACTTATTACATAATCCTACTTAAGCTTAAACATAGTCTGAAGACAATCTTAATATAACATAACAATTTTAAACATAAAGGAACAAGCTAGTCGGTAGCCTTGCCCTTGGCCTTGTCTTTCCCTGAGACACTTCTATATTCCGCCTTAACTAAAAGGTTTTAAATAAGCAAGAATGAGCACAAATTGCCCAGCAAGTAATATACAATAAGGGTGATGAGTATAATATCACGAGTTTGAAATATCAACGTATAGTCTCCAAGATAGTTCAGAGTTTTAGAATAATATCATGAACAATGAGTATCAATAATTCTCTAATCAAATCATTGGAATATGAAATGATAGTTCAATATAGATCAACAGATATATATAAATTCAAGGCTGTCACGTATCCAACTGGATAAAACAATTTATATTGAGCAGTCACTAAAGACTATTGAACATCTACTAGAATACTAATATTAAACTGATAACCCAAAAGAATTTAAGTACGATAGATGATTAACCTGCAATACTCTATGTTATGCGTAACTACATAGTAATATTCACGCGTATGTTGGGGCTTCAAACAATATACACTCCCTTTACCATAAGGGTTGTTCAACTCATTTTTCAAGATTTCCTCACCAGTCAATTGGTCTGGACAGTTTTATAAACATGCATATAGTCTAGCCGAATCAAATGGCATAGACACTTTCATAATATTCAAGAAAAATTCCAAGTTCAACATGAATAATAGTTTTCACAAGAGTTTTAACATACTAGCATAATAAAACGAGAAATTAAGATAACTTTCATTCAAAGAGATAAGGTTTAGATACTTGCTTACGATATTCGTTGAATAAAGTAATGCAACGGTTTAGGATACTTGCCTCAAGCGTAGTTTACCAAAGTAAAGCTTAATACCCTCTTTCGGATCCTAACATAATTTATTTACACGTATAGGATATTCATTAGTTTCACAAACTCATATATGTAAGTCCAAACGTACACATAGACGTCTAACTTAGTTATATGCTTTATACATACTATATCACATATCTGACATCATCAACGCACAAAATCAGATTGTATGACACCATAAAGTCAAATAACGCATTTTTCAAATCATTGCCTTATAGTTTGCAAATACCTTTTCGAACTTCATTCTTGAAATTTATAATTATTCGTTAAGTATTTAACTCTAGCATCTAACATGTTTCTTAACACATTGGATAGCACACTGGTCACATAAGATAAGTTAATCTATTCTAACAAGCATTCTTTGAACATTAGATTAAAAATAGAACCTAAACTTGACTGCAGGATGGCGCAGCTGTGCTCTCCCTTGGCCAGACCAGGGTTGAGCTACTGCTCTCCTGATTTCAGTTCCACTCTAACATACCACTACACTTATACTTTAACATACATGCACGTTAGAAGTTCTCAGATAGCACATAACCATTCTTGAGTTCATTCTTACAAGCTTTAACTTACAATTTTCATGGTATTAAGGTATAGAAAGGCCAGGTGGTTACCATGCTTTATAACTTGGCTATATGTCTACATAGAGGACACATAACCTGTTAATACACATGCTCGTAGAGTTTGTTCCATTAATTCATAACTAACATTGGTATTGCCTTAAAAACATACCTATACTCATGCTTGGTTTACTACCGTTATATCAAACATATAAGAGTCATTCTTAGAGACATAGTGAATGCTAACATGTCATTTTAGATTCTAAGAACTTAACTACCCATACTTAATGCACTTGACTTAAAAACATATCCATATTTTCTTTTGAAACCATTTTAACATGAATGTTGAAATCCAACACATGCAAGATAACTTTAAGGCTCTAATCATATGTAGTCAAGTCATGTTAACATGTTCGCAAGATCAAAATGTATATCATATAGTATTCATGCATGTTAGCTTTAACATATCAAGCTTTTTCTTGAAAACTTCTCTAACACAAGGTCTAACAAGTTTGGTCATGAGTAAAGACACTATAAACATTATATGATCATGCTCCTTTATATATGAAATTAATCATGCGTATGAATCACTAAGTTCAGAACTTTTAGAACAAGTATTAATTCAAAGTTTGTTTGTTAACACTTTAAGTTTTTATTAAAAATCTCTCATTAAATCATGTTGATCACCTAATACTACATAAGAAAACCTTATACCTCATGTTATACCCCTTTTTAGGTATATATATATAAGTCATGATATCATGTTTTTCAGAAGAAAACGTGTTAAGATGATTATCTGGAAATTGACTATATCGTAATTGATTAAATGAGGTATCAGGTTTAAGAATGAATTTAGTAGTTGGGGGAAGTGACTACAATTATCTCAGGTCTTATGGATGTGAAGGGTTCATCAATTGTGGGTGTAAGATTGGGGAGTTTCATTCGCTTATTTTCAGTCAAGTGGACATTATGCGTTTAATGATTTCCGAATTCAAAATTAAAATATGAAAGTAGTATGCGCACAAGCCAATCATGTTTGATGATAAAGCATATACTTTGTAACAATCTTATTCATTTATTAATAAAAAGTATTAATTTATTAAAGGCTTTTAATTATCTACATGATGTTGCTGTATAATATGTGATGAACACATAGTTTTAAGAAATGCTTTTAGAATAATGATGATGATCATTTTAATGAGATCTAAATTATTAGAAAGCTTAAAAACTAAAATAATTAATAATCATTGGATTACTAAATTGGGGATTAGTAAATCCGAATAGATTGATACATACATTACTCGCTCATTGGATGAGGATGACTGATCTCATGATCATTTGTGTGGAGACACTAAAGCAAGTATGTTGGTGCTTATTGGAGAATAAGTACACTGAACATGACTCGTTAAGGAATACTTAATGGAGTTTTATTTGTCTGTCAATATGAATTCTTGAAGTGATAGTAGTACAAGTGATCCTTGGACTTGAAATCATCATAGTATCTTGTGTATGATGAATTATACTTTGACTTATTCATTAAGACCCTTAGGGTATATCAAATGGTATGCTTAGGTATAATAAGTTGTACATGGAGATAATGCATGATCAATAAAGAATCTACCGCTTCTAGTAAAAGAAGAGAAATGTCATATGTGATTCGATAAATGACAACCCAAAGAGTCTTTGGCGAAGCGCGAATGAAATTAAAAAGGAGTTTCTAATTTGCATTATTTGGAGTTGTGCATTTAAGAATCGAAATACATATAATTAAATAAAGTAAGACTTAACAGTAATTCCATGTCTTATATTTAATTGGGACATTGTATGGTGGAAGGATTGAATTGTACGGTAACTATTTACTCAAAGGTTCTTTTATGATTAATGTTAAAATCTATATTATCTGGAAAGCCGTTAATCGCTAGGGAGGCTTATCCCTATTGTAGAATAAATAATATTTATTTAAATAAATTAATAATTTAATTTATTTATTTAAATAAGATTAGAATTGTTCTAATTGATTTATTCACAACTAGTTTAATAAGGAGAACCTAAAGGGTCACACCACAATTGGAATAATAATTATTTAAGAAGTTCATGACATAATCATAATAGTAAGTTAAGTAGCTTTAATTTAATCTATGGTGATAGAATAAATTAAAAAGCTTAATATTTTGAAAATATTAAATATAAATTAATGAGAGGAGTCTTATTATTATTATTATTACTATTACTATTATTTAATTCCTAAAGGAATTTGAGAATTAATTAATAAAAGTACTCTCATATATTCCTAATAAGATTAGTAGGTTAAATTAATTAAAAGAGTTTAATTAATTATCCCTAATAAGATTAGGGAGCTTAATTAATTAAAATAATTAAATTAATTAAATAATATCCTAATTTTCTAATTAAATTAAAAGGGTTAACTGATATCTTTATAAGAAGAGTCTTATATCAGAAATCAAGTAGACGTGATTCCAATTGTTGGACAATACACTCTTTTTCTATAGAGATAGAAAACTAGGATTTTACCAAACACCTATTTTCTTGAATCTTTCTTCTTCCTTGGTGGATCACCTCTAGAGGCCAAACACTTGCGTGACTTTCATTTATCAAAGGAAGGAACCAAACCTGGTGGATTCAAGTTGAACGCGAAAGGGATTGGAGGTGAACTTGTACCCGAGGAAGCTCGAATCTTCATGGATATAATTCTTATTCTTTATCTTTTTGTTTAATTAATAATTGTACATAAAGGATGATCCGGGTATATGGTTTGTAAAATTTTAAAACTCTATTTTCATGCTTCCGTTTTACTTTGTGCAATTTGATTGAGTCCATGAATCTTTTAAACCTAACAGTGGCATCAGAGCCAATCCTTTATGCGAATTATTAATTGTTCAAATTCGATATGTATGTTGATATGTGTTTAGAACAATTTTTTTGAGCATAATTATTTGTATAAATCATGTTTTTGGAGAAAAAGCGCATAATTCACTTGAAAAAAATATATACGGACATTGGCGTCAATATACTTTGATCTTAAGAAATTAGCTAAAAGCGGCAAATAGTCATTTATATAGAAACATATATTTTTTATTTTAATTTTTATTAAGATAAAAGGTTTATTTTAATTAAAATTAAATTAAATATTTTTTCCAAGAATTTAGATTAAAAATAAAGGAGTTTATTTTGATTTGGAATTGGATTAAAATAAAGTTGTTTATTTTAATTAGAATTGGAATTCACATTTTTTGAATAAAGAGTTTATTCAAAAGTTTTATAATAACTTGAAATTCGATTTCACGTTTGTTTGAATAAAAGAGTTTATTCAAAAGTTTTATTTTAATTGGAATTAGATTCCACATTTCTTTGAATAAAAGAGTTTATTCAAAAGGTTTTATATTAACTTAGAGTTGGATTCTACGTTTGTTTTTGAATAATAGAGTTTATTCACGTATAGAATTGAATTACGTGTTTCCTAGAATAAAGAAGTTTATTCACATATGGAATATGATTCTATGTTTCCTAAAATTAAAGGTGTTTTATTTTAATAAGGAATATGATTTAACATATTTTATTTTCCAGCAATTTTAAGTTAAATTAAAGGAGTTTATTACTTGAAATTGGATTCCTTGTTAATTAAAATAAAGGAGTTTATTTTGATTGGAAATTTGATTAAAATAAAGGAGTTTATTTTTATTCAAAATTGGATGAAATAAAATTAAGAAATTTATTATGATTTTGATTAAAAAAAGATAGTTTATTTTGTTTCAATATTAGATTTTATGCTAATTAAAATTACCCATTAAATCGATATCAATGTATAAATTGAATGTTTATTATTCATGAGATGAATGTTATTTATCGATGCATATGATGATGTGTATAATAATCAATCAAGGGTATAATATAGTATTCTATATGTGCATGTTTATACTATATATATATATATAGGGAGCCCTTCCATAGCAACCGGTTGCTATGGGTACTGTGCAACACCCCCTTTTTGGACCGTTGATAAACTTATTGGAAGGTGAGATTGAAACATAATATACCCACCGGTAATAACTTGTATCAAGCTTTTATTTTAATATGAGGACCCCACCATAGTCAACATGTTGTCGGTTTGTTTAACTAAAACGAATTTTTAATATTAATAATACGAAGCATGCGACAGACTTCTAAACGTATAAAAAAAAACAAAAAAAAAAAATTCCAAACCGTAACAAGCTCTTACGGCTTATAAAAAAAAAATTTGATTTTTTTTACAAATGTAATATAATATATATATTATATGTACTGCAAACATGCTTCGCATGTTAATTAATATGACACATATTTTATATATATATATGTTCATGTGCGCTAAACAACATGAGACAAATTAATAACAAACCCCTCAAAGATTTTATATTAAGTCCTAAGCGTTCAAAGATATTTGGAATATCGAACATCGCCTTCTAGCATGATAAAAAATAATAGAGTATCAATTAATTATTAGAAGTTGGTTGTGTCACCACAAGGCTTATCTTAATTTTTTGAGATGTTAATTTTATCACATTTGTTGCTTATAAAGAAAATTGAACAATGTTATTTTGTTGTCTCACCACAAGGACAATGTTTTTTTTGAATATATGGAAGTTCTAGGTTGGACTCAACTTAGATAATTTTGATTCGGATGTACCACCACTTGATCAAAATAATCTAAGAGGCAAAATAAAAGGAGTTACATGATGATGTAATTAAAAAGAGTTGTCTACCTATTTAGTTATATATAGTTTGTTGTATACCTTTGAAATGGGATCCTTATTCTCACTAGCAAATCTTTAATTAGATTTTGCTGAACTATATAAGTGAGGGTAATATAGTTTGATGAAAAATAGTGGGAGATACCAATTTAAAACAAGACCTAAACTATTTTGGTAATTAATAAAAAAATGTATGATATAATGTTATTAAATTACAAATTAATTTACAGAATTTTACAATGTCTAAAATTACTATCACTGCGTAGCATATTAGATGCTAAATTAATCGGATCAAATTAAACGGATTGGTTAAGGAATTTGAGAATAGTTCTCACGGCTGGAAAGCTATCTTATGTCCTTAATACGCCTATCCATGCAATAGTTGCAGGCAATGCCTATGAGGAAGACATTGCTGCTTTTAGAAAGTGGCAAGATGATGAAAAGTTTGCTCAATGCATGATGCTCGCATCCATGAGTAACGAGTTTTAGCTTTAACATGAAACTATGGATGCTCCTAATATACTCATGCACATCAAGTAGTTGATGGTGAGAAAAGTAGGACTAATAGATATAAGATATCTAAGGAGCTCTTCCGATCTAAAATGACCAACGACACTACAGTACAGACACATGTCCTAAACATGATCAATTTGATTTAACAATTAGGATAACATGTTTTGTCATGGATGGAGAGTTGAGCCAAGATTTTATCTTGCACTCACTCTCGGACTCCTTTCACAATTGTTGTGAATTTTTCATATGAACAAGCTAGATATCAGCTTCGCTGATTTGCTTAACATGTTGAAAAATAGCCAAGAGTCACTTTCCAACTAAGAAAGACCAAGTCTTACTGGTAGGGGCCAAATGATCTTCTAAAAAGAAGAACGATTCAAAGAAGATAAATAGAAAGGCAAAAACAAAGGATAATAAGAACAAAACTGATACAGATAGCAAAGGAGTTTGCTTCCACTGCAATAAGCCTGGACACTAGAAAGAAACTACAAGAAGCATCTTGTAGAGGCTAACTAGAAGAAGCTTAGTGAAGTTTCGGTTACAAATACAATTTTGTTCATGATTTAAAATAAATTTTTCTTTAAGTCAAGGTTCTACTTGGGTATTGGATCTGAGCTTTGGTTAGCATAAATATAGATTTATGAAGGACCAAGCGAAGTAGAAAGCTAAACAAAGATAAGTAATCCTATGTGTGGGAAATGAAGCAAAGGTTCTTTGCGATTAGCCATAGAAACTTATAGTTTAGCATTGCATACTTGCAAATCTATTAAGTCAATAAGTTGTTATTGTATTCCAGTTCTCGTTAGAAACATTATTTCCATTTTATTGTTGGACAATGAAATCTTTGGTATTATATTTATGAACAATTGTTGTTCTATTTATAATAATAATGTTTTGTATAGAATGAAATATTACTTAATGGATTTTGTATACTTGACTTACGTGAAAATAATTTTGCATATTGAACAAATTAGTATAAGAAAATGAGATGATCATTCAAATAGTTGAATGTGAGTATTTGCTGAAATACAAGTGTTAATTATTTGAAAGGTTCAAAGAATTCAGAAGTGAAACAAATTGGCAAAGTATTAGGATTTTTTTATCGGATCAAAGATGGAATTAATACTTGTGCAATGAGTTTCTAGATCATCTCAAATGGTTTTCTCACAATGGACACCTCTTGATACGTAATAATTAATTGATGTATCTTAAAGGATAAATCATACTTTGTTGGACATGGTGCAGTCCATGATGATTTTACCGACATTCCAGTATCCTTCTGGGGTCATGTAAAAACCAGATATTTTCTATAAAATAAAATAAGAAATTTTGTGTATAAATTTTTTATTTATTTTAAAGGTGTGAATATGTGCCAGATAATGTGTATGCATTTATGTGATAAATATAAATTTTATTTATTTCATGAATGATTACAATTAATTTTATTTTAGAATTATTGATTATTATAAATTATATTCTTATAATAATTAATTTTATAGTAAAAATGTTTTTTACTAATTATTTTCCATGAAAACATGATTATTATATTTAAATAATATATGAAATGATTATAGAATTATTATAATAATTATTTTATTTTATTATATGAAGTTATTTTTCAGAGTAATTAAGTTATTTATTTTAACTTAATTATTAATGTTATATATGCCAGATAAATTGTGACGCCCCCAACATAGGAATACATCACCTATTCTGAGTTGCCAAATACATGGTACATAATACAAATACAACCTTAAATATATAACATGAGCTGTGAGTTTTAATACAAATATTATCTTCTAGACAATATTCAAACTCAAGATAATTCCTCAATACATTTATTATTACACTATTTCATAGAATATGAGGACTACTAATGTCTTTATAAATGACGGGCCACTCCGCTTCTCCGACTAGTCCTTGCTACGTTCTCATTTCCTGAAGAGAACAATAAAAGCAAAAAGGGTGAGCTCAACTATCCCAGTAAGAAATATTATGACTAAAATAATGCAGAATTAATTATCATTAGCCTTCAACAGTGTTAAACTTATAAAATATAACAAACATCAAGTTTAACTGCAGCGGAACAAGCAATCCATTAGAAGAGTCAAGTAGAGAATAAAATCTACTGTCTTCTATGATTTAAATGGTTTTTCATTACTTTTATCACCGAGACTCAGCTTAATAAATAGTCCACATCATCCCTGCACTACGTCCAATGATATTCATTAGTATCACGACCACAAATTATCCATGCACTACGGGCAAAGGATATTCGTGTATTTATCAATGGTCATGATCATGCCAACAACTGTACATCAATGCACTACGGACAATGATGATTTTTACCACATCATTTGTAATATTACGGTTATGATTATACCGAATAATCTCTGGTCATAATCATACCAAGTCCATCTATGCACTACAGGCCACAAATAACTTTCAACATATTATAAACATGAGGATGATGACAATTCAATAAAACAAGTTCAAGAATAAATTTTAAATATTTATAAGTTAATTTATCCTGAACTCAATAACGTCCAAATTGTCAACATGATACTACTTTGTGGAGTAAAATTCAAGAATGCTCAGAAGAATATTTCCATGAAAAGATCTTTGGATGAAGCCTTAAATATAGAGGATATTCCACTAATTTCATGGAGTATAGAAGCCAAAACTTTAACCAATTTG
The DNA here is from genome assembly GCA_020205615.1 of Panax quinquefolius. NCBI lineage: Eukaryota > Viridiplantae > Streptophyta > Magnoliopsida > Apiales > Araliaceae > Panax > Panax quinquefolius. Next base: position 26,115,586 of record CM035170.1, read on the forward strand.
AGTATAATAGAATATATGAAATCACAAATGGATTTTTTTCCGCCATGCAGTAATCCACTTGCATGATTATTCCAATAGAATAATAAAGAATGGAATAATGAAGATTTCACCAGGCATGCGTAATCCGCACATACAGGTTATTCCAACAGAATCATAAAGAATGGAACTAGGTCATGCGTAACCCGCACAGACAGGATATTCCAACAAAATAAGAAAGAATAGAACCAGGTCATACGTAATCCGCACAGGCAAGATGTTCCAACAGAATAATGAAGAATGGAATAACAACAGAATTCACCAGGTATGTGATAGACCGCACAGACAGGTTATTCCAACATAATAATAAAGAATGGAATAACAGAAGAATTTCACCATGTATGTGGTACTTCGCATAGACAGGTTATTCCAACATAATAATAAGGAATGGAATAACAATTCTTACGAGTATTGAAAGAAAATAACTCTCTTCATGACTACGAAAGAATAATATCCCTTACCTTAAAAAGAAGAGTAGTCAGACTGGTAGAGCGAGGATATTCTTGAAGAAAACTTATACTGTTTTCTATGCTCAAAGCTTCTTAAAACTCTAAAGAAATACGTTCAACATTATAGAAGAAGAATTCTCTGAATTTCTAGTGTGATTTTCAATTCTAACTAAGCATCCTATTTATAGAAGAATAGAAAGGATACTATGCTACACTATGCAATAAAATATAATATATTCTCTTTATAATCAAATAAAATAAAACTTTATAAAAAGTATTCATTTTTTATAAAAAGTTTTACTATGCAAACACTATGCATTACCACTATGCAAACACTATGCATAATAAAATATAATATATTGTATTTAAAATCTAATAAAACAAATAACTTTATAAAAGTATTACATTTTGTGTATAAAAAGATTTTACTATCTGAAACACTATGCAGAGTAACTATTCAAAACACTATGCATAATAAAATATAATATATTCTATTTAAAATCTAATAAAACAAATAACTTTATAAAAGAATTATGTTTTTATATAAAAGTTTTTGTTTTATTACATTTATCATAATAATAAAACAAACTTTACCATCATTATTATAATTCACAATATTAATCGACCGTGTCGTTCCCGGAAAGATGGGGCTTTCAATAAGGATTTTTTCCCTATTGGTAGCGCAATTAGGTGACCAAACTTCTCCTCTTGATGTAACTTCTAGACATCGTTAATATTGCAATTAATAATATTAATAACTTTGTCATCTCAATTATTGATTTAATAATATATAAAATATTGACAATAATTGAATCAAATAATGTGAGATACTATGCATCAATTACTGTAGCTATAATTGAACAAAACTGAGTGACTTCTCACGTAAGCATCAATAATCAATACTGTGTGTTACAATGCAACCACGCCAGACGTATTACTGTACTTTTAACACCGGGTGTTTCAACAGTTAAGGATAAAACTTTCGCCGTTATTTTTATAAAGTATTTTTGTCGTTTTCTCTATTCGACAATAATTCCGTTGTGGGGTCCACCAATGATTGTGTCGTTGTACGAATATTTCCTGTTAAAATGAATATTCCCCAACCAATCGAATATTATATAACAACTTACGTACTTTGCAAAATTTATAAATATTATCCACAACTATAACATTATATCAAATTCATTCCATAATATTCAAAAATGATATTTATAGAAAATTCATCTTTATTTATAAAAGTTGGGGTCTTACAACCTCCCCTTCTTATGAAATTTTGCCCTCAAAATAAGGGTATGTACTTGGAATGTCGAAGAGGTAAGGATACCTTGATTTCATTTTAGATTCTAACTCTCAGGTCATTTCCTCATCATCGTGGTTCCTCCACAAAACTTTGACTTGAGGTATAACCTTGGAGAATAAAATATGCTCCTTTTTATCCAAGATTTTAACAGGAACCTCTTCATACGTTAAATCTTCCGCTATTTCATCTGGTTCTAACTCAATAATGTGTTGCAGGTCTTTCACATATTTATGTAACATAAATATGTGAAAAATGTTATAAACACGAGACATACTTGGCGGTAAAACGAGTCTATATGCCACAGTTCTTACTCGATCGAGGATTAAAAATGGGCCAATGAATCGAGGATTGAGCTTTCCTCTCTTTCCAAATCTCGTAACTCCTTTCCATGGAGCAACACGTAATAACACATGATCTCTAATATCGAGTTCTACGTTCTTTTGATGAAGATCAACATAACTCTTTTGTCGATCTTGTGAGGTTTTTATACGTTGTCGGATCGTTTGAATCTTTTCCGTAGTCATACGTACAAACTCTAATCCCAACAACGTTGCTTCACCCACCTCATCCCAGCATACTGGAAAACGACACTTTCTTCCATATAACGCCTCAAATGGAGCCATGTCAATACTTGCTTGATAACTGTTATTGTAGGAAAACTCCACCAATGGTAGGAACTTATCCCAATTTCCATTGAAGTCAAGAACACAGAGTCTTAATAAATCTTCAAGAGTTTGAATAGTCCGCTCTGACTGCCCATCCATCTGAGGATGATATACCAAGCTAAGTCATAAATATGTGCCCATAGCTTTCTGCAAACTAACCCAAAATCGTGAACTGAATCTTGGGTCTCGATCAGAAACTATGCATACTGCATACCATGCAGTCTTACAATCTCGTTTAAGTACATACGAGCAAGACGTTCAAGTGTATAAGTTTCTCGTATCGATAAGAAATGAGCAAACTTGGTCAATCTATCAACAATGACCTAAATCCCATCTATGCCTTGAGAAACCTTAGGAAGACCTGTAAGACCCCAACTTTTATAAATAAATATGAATTTTCTATAAATATTATTTTTGAATATTATGAAATAAATTTGATATAATGTTATAGTTGTGGGTAATATTTATAAATTTTGCAAAGTAAGTAAGTTGTTATAAAATATTCGTTTGGTCGAGGAATATTCTTTTGTTTGGGAATATTCATACGACTTTACTCAATCATTAGTGGACCCCTACAACGGAAGTATTGTCGTAGTTAGAAAATGACAAAATTATCTTTCTATAAAAATAACGGCAGAGGTGTTACCGTTAAAAGCTGTTGAACTACCCGGTAGTAAAAGTACGATGTAATGCGTAGTTGTATAGTAGCAGTACACGATATTGATTATTGATGCTTATGTGAGAAGTCACTCAACTATGCTCAATTATTGCTACGAAGAATCACTCGCATCATATCTCTTATATTATTGATTCAATTATTGTCACAAGATCATCTCGTATAATATGTTATAGTATTAAATCAATAATTGAGACGACAAGTTATAAATGATTAATAATTGTTGAATGATTAAATATGTGTTGATTAAAAATAAAATGATTTGTGGTAATATTTATTCAATACTTGATGTATATAAAGAGTCTGTTATGAGACGTTTATGGTAAGTTTGATTATTTTATGGGGGGCCCATATGTCATCATCTAAGAGTCTCTTCGCCAATAGTAATTACCTTTGTGAATAGTAATTACCTTTACCAGACGTCGAACCACTTGTCGTTTCACATTACAGGCGTTGAACCACTTGTCGTTTCACATTACAGGCGTCGAACCACTTGTCGTTTCACATTACAGGCGTCAAACCACTTTTCTTTTCACATCACCAGTCATCAAGCCACTTGCCTTTTTTCATATGGCGGTGCTAAGCTAGAAATCTTCTATAAATAGAGGCCTAGTGCTTCATTATTTTCACTTAATTCATTCAAGCTTATAGAGAGAAAGTATAGAGAGAATAAGAGAGAAAGAAGAAGAGTATTTTGTTACTACACTATCTTTGCAGATTCAATCTCCTACCAAAAGTAAGGGGTGTTATTCTTTCTTATTCATGAAGAGAACTGTTGTTATTCCATTGCTTATTATTCATTGGAATAACTTGTATACTGCCGGTTTACCCTATACTTGGTGACATTCTTCTATTACTCTGTTGGAACATCCACGTCATGTGTTTTACAGGACCGGTTAAAATCTTTATTATTATTATATTGGAACATCCCATGCATGTGTGTTTTACACAGGACTGGTTCGTTCCGCCTTTATTATTATTCATTGGAACATCCTGTCGTGTGTTTAACGCTGGGACTGGTTCCATTCTTTATTATTTCGTTGGAATATCCTGTCTGCATGCATTTTACTGTGGGACTGGTTCCGTTATTTATTATTCTGTTGGAATAACTTTTTGCTGTCTTGCGGTCTATCGCATTTATGGTGATTTCTTTTGTTATTCCATTCTTTATTATACCCGGTTTGTTAAAACTTTGACTTCTATACTCCATGAAATTAGTGGAATATCCTTGATATTTGCGCTTTATCCAAAGATCCTTTCATGGAAATATTCTTCTCAAGTATTCTTGAATTTTACTCTACAAAGCGAGATCATGTCGACATTTTGGATGTTATTGGTTCCTAGATAAATTAATTCTTGAACTTGTTTTATTGAATATCATTGTCATCATCCTCATGTTTATATTATGTTGAAAGTCATTTGTGGCTTGTAGTGCATAGATGGACTTGGTATGATTATGACCAGAGACTATTCGAAGTAATCATGACCGTAATGTTACAAATGATGTGGTAAAAATCCTCAGTGGCCCGTAGTGCATTGATGGACAGTTGTTGGCATGATCATGACCATTAATGAATACACAAATATTCTTGGCCCGTAGTGCATGAATAATTGTGGTCATGATACTAAAGAATATCCTTGGCCGTAGTGCAGGGGTGATTCGATGATGTGGAATATTTATTAAAGCTGAGTCTCAGCTATAACAGTGATGAAAAACCTTTTAAATCATAAAAGATAGTAGATTTTATTTTCTACTTGTCTCTTTTAATGGATTGTTGGTTCCGCTGTAGTTAAACTTGATGTTCATTATATTTTATCAGTTTAACACTGTTGTAGGCTAATGATAATTTATTCTGCATTATCTTAGTCATAATATTTCTTACTGAGCTAGTTGAGCTCACCCTTTCTTTCACTGTTCTCTTCGTGAAATGAGAATATATTGGGGACTTAGTCTGGGAACACGAGTAATGGTCCAGAGGATAGCATTAGTAGTCCTCACTATTCTCGTGAAATAGTGTGATAATAATTGTAATGAGGACTCCTTTTGAGTTTGTATGATCTCTAGTAGACAATATTTGTATTCAAATTTACGGTTTATGTCGTATTGTATACCTACAGCTTATATTAGTAAGTTGTATTTAAATTACGTACCATGTATCCGACTATCCAAGATGGGTGATGTATACCTAATTTTGGGGGCGTTATAGATTTGGTATCGAGCTTAGGGATATGATCCATGGCTAAGATGTGAGAATAGTACTAGGAGGGGAGAGCAGGGAATACCTTCGCTAGTATGACCTACCTAAGTTTATGTGCTATTTTGTTGGCCTCGATTAGAATATAGGGATAATATGTTACATGTCAATTAACCTTTTGTTTTTGTGGCGAGATCGAAAATGACATCCGAGAATGTTGAGAATAGCAATGGAGCACAAAGCGATCGTTGATTCACAACATATCAATAATCGGATAATGTGCATCGAAGGCGATTAATCGACCAAATGATGAATGATCAAATGTTCGGAGGCTTTATGCAATCGATGCAACAAAGAAAGCGTGAGCGACTCTATCCAAAACATAGGTGGAAACACGGAAAACTCTCAAGTGTCACCGCTAAACAGATTCAAGGAGCATATTACCAAGATATTTGATGTCTTGGGATGCTCTGAGAGAGCAAAAGGTTCCCTTCACGCATTTATGTTCTTGCGGAGAGGCGGACATGGTGGGAATAGGTAAAAGCATTACTCAACTCATTGCATCAAGATATCTTGGGAGAAGTTCCAGAGTCATTCAATGACAAATACTTTTCCGAAAGTATTCGCCACATGAAGGAGGTGGAGTTTATCAAGTTGGAACAAAACAATATGACCGTGTCGCAATACGAGGCAAAATTTATGAGTTATCACGGTTTCGCCCCACTTGGTGGATAATGAAGAGAATGGCGCGAATGTTTTTAAGAGGTTTGAAGTCGAGATACGCCAACATCTTATTTCTCATAAACCGTGTTTGTATTCAGATGTTGTAAATAGGGCTCGATTAGTGGAGCGCGATAACGAGTCAACGCAACTAAAAGAGAGCGGTACCGACAAAATTATAATACCAAATGAGAGTAGTCATCGAGCGGTGACAACAAGCGTGGAGGGAATCAACGGGCGAGATATGGTAACCACCACCGGTGGTAATCGGGGCCAAAACAATAAGAATGAACATTTCAAGAAAAGGAGATTCAACAATGATGGAAAGACGTCAGCACCAACACCCGTTGTGAAGGAAGGAGAAAGACTACTTATCATATTCTTCAAATGCGGAGGAGAGGGAGACATCAGTCCAAACTGTGCCATGTCGTCCAAAGCATGTTATAATTGTGGAAGAGAAGGTCACTTAGCTCGATTTTGTCGTTTACCGAAGACAAATTCAGCTAGGATGGATGCACCAAAGGTCAGTCCCAGTAAAAGTCAAAATCAGAAGTGCAAGGAGAGCCTTTGTTGTGACCTCCCAGAGAGCAAGGAATTGAATGAGGTCATCACGGGTAAGCTTATCATAAACTCTAATGAAGTCTATACTTTATTTGATACCGGTTCTACCCATTCTTTTATTTCTCCTACTTGTGCTCATCGATTAAATTTGACTCAGGAGAAATTAGACTTTGACTTATCTCGTGGAAACTCCGTTGGGAGAAACCTTCATTACATCCATCGCTTATAAGTCTTGTTTGGTTCAAATCAGTACCCTCACATTACTCGTCGATCTTATTTCATTAAAAATACTTGCATTTGGCGTGATTCTGTGGATTGATTGGTTAACTACTTATCATGCAAAATTGATTGTTTTTCGTAAGGTTGTTAGCTTTCATATTCCTAACCAACCTATTATGCTAATTCAAGCGACCAAACCATTAAAATCAATCACGGTCATCTCAAGCCATAAAGCTATTCGTTTATTGAAAAACGGATGTCAAGCTTTCTTAGCTCATGTCACGATTTAAACAAAAATACGCCGGTTTTGAACGATATTTCTATTGTTAATAAATTTCCGACGTATTCTAGAAGAACTTCCCGGCCTACCCCGAGCGTGAAATTGAATTTTGTATCGACCTTGAACCCGAGACAAAACCTATTTCCAAAGCCCCATATCGAATGGCTCCTATTGAACTTCGTGGAGTTAAAGACCCAATCGCAGGAATTGTTAGACATTGGCTTTATTCGTCCTAGTACTTCTCCTGGGGTGCTCCTCGTTTCTATTCGTGAAGAAGAAAGATGGGAGTATGCGACTTTTTGTATTGATTATCGGGAGTTAAATCATGTCAACATCAAAAATAGGTATCCATTGCCACGTATTGATGACCTGTTTGACAAGTTGCAAGGAGCCAAATTCTTTTCAAAGATTGATATTCATTCCGGATATCACCAATTGAAGTTTAGAACCACCGACATTCCAAAGATGGCTTTTTAGAACTCTTAAGACGGGCATTATGAATTCCTAGTCATGTCCTTTGGATTGACTAATGCTCCCCGCCGCCTTCATGGATATGATGAACCGAGTATTCAAGGAATATTTGGATCACTTTGTGGTAAATCTTTATTGATGACATCCTTATTTATTCCAAAAGCCATGAAGATCATGAGCAACACTTGAGGTCGACACTCCAAAAGCTTCGTGAATATAAGCTTTATGCCAAGTTGAAGAAATGCGAGTTCGGCTTCAAGAAGTAGCATTCCTTGGGCACGTGGTATCAAGTCGTGGAATATCCGTTGACCCAAAGAAAGATTGAAGCTATTCAAAGTGGGAACAACCTAAATCATTGACTGAAAAGCACGTAGCTTTTCGGTTTCATTTGGTTATTATCGGAGATTCGTGGAAGGATTTTCTCGAATTGCTACTCCATCGACTCGGTGACTCGGAAAGATACAAAGTTTGGTTGGAGCGAAGAATGTGAGAAGAGTTTTCAAGAACTCAAGAGGAGACTTATTTCAAAGACTGCTCGACAATACCATCCGGCTCTGGGAGGGATTTGTCATCTATAGTGATGCTTCGCAAAGGGTTGGGATGTGTTCTCATGCAACATGGAAAAGTTATAGCTTTATGCCTCGCATGACAACTCAAAGAATATGAGAGGAATTATCCTACTCATGATCTAGAGTTGGCAGCTGTTGTCTTTGCACTTAAAATTTGGAGGCATTACTTGTATGGGGAGAAAGTGGAGATCTTTACGGATCATAAAAGCCTCAAATATTTCTTCACTCAAAAGGAACTCAACATGCGACAACGACGTTGGCTTGAACTGTTGAAAGATTATGATCATACCATCCAATACCATCTTGGAAAAGTGAATGTAGTAGTCGACGATTGAGTGTAAGATCATATGCAAGCACGAAAAGCGATATTGTCAACGCAAAGGCCCATTTTTATGACTTGCAAAGGATGGAGATATAGTTAAAGACTCTGTGGACGCATTTTATGATAGCGAGTATACGAAAGTAGAATCGATTTTAATCGATAAAGTTAAAGTCGCTTCAAGCTACGCACTGGAGCCGATGCGTATGAGGAAGAAAGTACAAGAAGGTGCTATGCCGGAAGCAAAAATCGATGAAGAAGGAATACTTGAGTCAACTCTGCACTTTGTGTTCCTAATGAATACGATTTAAAGTATAATATCATGATGGAGGCGCACAATACACCATTTGCAATCCATCTTGAAAGTACCAAAATGTATCATGATATTCGTCATACATTTTGGTGGAGCAATATGAAGAGAGAGATAGCGTTGTTTATCTCAAGGTGTCTAACTTGTCAACGAGTTAAAGCTTGAGAGCATCAAGTACCAAAAGGTCCATTGCAACCACTTGAAATTCCGAGAATGGAAGTGGAGCGCATTACCATTGATTTAAGCATCGGTCTTCCTAAGGTTTCTCAAGGCATAGATGCTATTTGGGTCATTGTTGATAAATTCACTAAGTCTGCTCATTTCTTACCGATCCGAGAAACTTATACACTTGAACGTCTTGCTCAGTATGTACATAAACGAGATTGTAAGATCGCATGGTATGCCCGGTATCCATAGTTTCGATTGAGACCCAAGATTCAGCCAGCGATTTTGGGTTAGTTTGCAAAAAGCTATGGGCACAGACTTACGATTTAGCTCAAAGATATCATCCTCGAAGACGGACGGACAATGGAGAGGACTATTCAAACTCTTGAAGATCTATTAAGACTCTGTGTCCTTGATTTCAAGGGAAGTTGGGACATGTTCTTACCATTGGTGGAGTTTTCCTACAACAACAGCTTATCAAGCAAGTATTGGCATGGCTCCATTCAAGCGTTGTATGGAAGAAAGTGTCGTTCTCCAAAGATCTTTGAGATGAGGTGGGTGAAGCAACGTTGTTGGGACCGGAGTTGGTACCTATGACTACGGAAAAGATTCAAACGATCCGACAACGATGTAAAAACCTCACAAAATCGATAAAAGAGTTATGCCGATCTTCATCGAAAGGACGTGGAATTCGATATAGAGATCATGTGTTGTTAAGAGTTGCTTCTATGGAAAGGAGTTACAAGATTTGGAAAGAGAGAAAACTCAATCCTCGATTCATCGGTCCATTTTAATCCTCGATCGAGTAGGGCGTGGGCCTATAGACTCGCCATGACCAAGTATGTCTTGTGTTCATAACGTTTTTCACATATCCATGTTACGTAAATATGTGAAAGACCCGAATCACATTATGGAGTTAGAACCGGACGAAATAGCGGAAGATTTGACGTATGAAGAGGTTCCTGTTTAAATCTTGGATAAGAAGGAACATATTCTACGCTCCAAGGTTATACCTCAAGTCAAAGTTTTGTGGAGGAACCACGATGTTGACAAAATGACTTGGGAGTTAGAATCTGAAATGAAATAAAGGTATCCTTACCTCTTCGACATACCAGTGCACGCATTCTAATTTCGAGGGCAAAATTTCATAAGAAGGGGAAGTTGTAAGACCCCAACATTTATAAATAAAGATGAATTTTCTATAAATATTATTTTGAATATTATGGAATAAATTTGATATAATATTATAGTTGTGGGTAATATTTATAAATTTTGCAAAGTAAGCAAGTTGTTATAAAATATTCGTTTGGTGGGAGAATATTCTTTTGTTCGGGGAATATTCGCACGACTACTCAATCATTCAGTGGACCCCATAACGGAGTAGTATTGTCGTAGTTAGAAAACGACAAAATTATCTTTCTATAAGAAAAACTAGCAGAGGTGTTACCGTTAAAAAGCCGTTGAACTACCCGGTAGTAAAAAAAGTACGAATGTCCAGCGTAGTTGTATAGTAACACACGATATTGATTATTGATGCTTACGTGAGAAGTCACTTAGCTATGCTCAATTATTGCTACAAAGAATTATCGTGATCATATCTCTTATATTATTGATTCAATTATTGTCACAAAGATCATCGTATAATATGTTATAGTATTAAATCAATAATTGAGACGAAAAGTTATAAATGATTAATAATTGTTGAAAGATTAAATATGTGTTGATTAAAAGTAAAATGATTTGTGGTAATATTTATTCAATCCTTGATGTATATAAAGAGTCTCATATGAGACGTTTGTGGTAAGTTTGATTATTTTATGGGGGCCCATATGTCATCATCTAAGAGTCTCTTCATCAATAGTAATTACCTTCGCTAATAGTAATTACCTTTGTGAATAGTAATTACCTTCACAATAGTAATTACCTTTACCAGACGTCGAACCACTTGTCGTTTTCACATTACAAAGGCCGAACCACTTGTCGTTTCACATTACAAAGGCCGAACAACTTGTTGTTTCACATTACAGCGCCGAACAACTTGTCGTTTCATATTACAAAGGCCAAACCACTTTTCTTTTCACATCACCTACCGTCAAGCCACTTGCCTTTTCACATGGCGGTCTTAAGCTAGAAATCTTCTATAAATAGAGGCCTAGTGCTTCATTATTTTCACGCAATTCATTCAAGCTATAGAGAGAGAAAGTATAGAGAGAATAAGAGAGAAAGAAGAAGAGTATTTTGTTACTACACTACTGCAAAGATTCAATCTCCTACCAAAAATAAAGGGTGTTATTCTTTCTTATTCATGAAGAGAACTGCTGTTATTCCATTGCTTATTATTTCATTGGAATAACTCAGATATATGGTTTACCCTATACTTGGTGACATTCTTTATTATTCATTGGAACATCCACATGCGTGTGTTTTTACATCGGACCGGTTCCGCCTCTTTATTATTATTCTATTGGAACATCCTGTCAGGTGTGTTTTACACCGGACCGGTTAAAATCTTTATTATTATTTTTTGGAACATCCCATGCGTGTGTTTTTACGCGGACCCGGTTCCATTCTTTATTATTATTGGAATATCTTGTCTGTGCATTTTGTGGGACCTGGTTCCGTTATTTATTATTCTGTTGGAATAACTCGCCTCGCTGTGGCCTATCGCATTTGCATGGTGATTTCTTTTGTTATTCCATTCTTTATTATACCCAGTTAGTTAAAACTTTGACTTCTATCTTTGCATGAAATTAGTTGAATATCCTTGATATTTGTGCTTTATCCAAAGATCCTTTCATGGAAATATTCTTCTCAAAGATTCATGAATTTTACTCTACAAAGCGAAGATCGTGTTGTCGATTTGGATGTTATTGGTTCCTAGATAAATTAATTCTTGAACTTGTTTTATTGAATATCATTGTCATCATCCTCATGTTTATATTATGTTGAAAGTCATCTGTGGCACGTAGTGCATAGATGTACTTGGTATGATTATGACGAGAGACTATTCAAAGGTAATCACGACCGTAATGTTACAAATGATGTGGTAAAAATCCTCGTGGTTTCTGTAGTGCATTGATGGACGCTTGTTGGCATGATCATGACCATTAATGAATACAGAAATATTCTTGGCCCGTAGTGCATGAATAATTGTGGTCGTGATACTAAAGAATATCCTTGGTCGAAGTAGTGCGGGGGTGATTCGATGATGTGGAATATTTATAAAATTCGAGTCTCGGCTATAACAAATGATGAAAAACCTTTTAAATCACAAAAGATAGTAGATTTTATTTTCTACTTGATTCTTTTAATGGATTTGGTTGGTTCATTTGTAGTTAAACTTGATGTTCATTATATTTTATCGGTTTAACATCACAGAGGCTAATGATAATTTATTCTCGCATTATCTTAGTCTTAATATTTCTTCATCGAGCTAGTTGAGCTCACCCTTTCTTTCAATTTTTCTTCGTGAAATGAGAATATAGTTTGGGACGAGTCGTGGAACGGAGTAATGGTCCGAGAGGATAGCATTAGTAGTCCTCACTATTCGTGAAATAGTGTGATAATAATTGTAATGAGGACTCCTTTTGAGTTTGTATGATCTCTAGTAGACAATATTTGTATTCAAACTCACAGTTTATGTCGTATTGTACATGACTGTTATATTAGTAAGTTGTATTTAAATTCTGTACCATGTATCTGACTATCCAAGATGGGTGATGTATACCTAATTTTGGGGGCGTCACAAGACCGGTAATGAAATCCATGGTAATGTGCTCCCACTTCCATTCTAAAATTTAAAGTTGTTGCAATGGACCTTTTGGTACTTGATGCTCTGCCTTAACTCGTTGACAAGTTAGACACCTTGAGATAAACAGCGTTATCTCTCTCTTCATATTGCTCCACCAAAATGTATGACGAAGATCACGTTACATTTTGGTACTCCCAGGATGGATTGCAAACGGTGTGTTGTGCGCCTCCATCATGATTTTATACTTTAAATCAGGGTCGTTAGGAACACAAAATCTGGAGTTGACTCAAAGTATTCCTTCTTCATCGATTCTTGCTTCCGTTATAACACCTTCTTGCACTTTCTTCCTAATACGCATCAGTTCCAGGTCTGTAGCTTGATCAGCTTTAACTTTATCGATTAAAGTCGGTTCTACTCGTATATTCGCCATCATCATGTTGGTCCCTAGAGTATTTAACTCTATCTACATCCTTTGCAAGTCATCTAAAATGGGCCTTTGTGTTGACAATATCGCACTCGTACCCGCATATGATCTTCTACTAAATGCGTCAGCTACTACGTTCGCTTTACCAGGATGGTATTGAATGGTATGATCATAATTTTTTAACAGTTCAAGCCAATGTCATTGCCGCATGTTGAGTTCCTTTTGGGTGAAGAAATATTTGAGGCTTTTATGATCCGTAAAGATCTCCACTTTCTCCCCATACAAAAAATGCCTCCAAATTTTAAGTGCGAAGACAACAACTTCCAACTCTAGATCATGAGTAGGATAATTCCTCTCATATTTTTTGAGTTGCCGAGAGGCATAGACTATGATTTTCCCATGTTGCATGAGAACACATCCTAACCCTTTGTCCGATGCATTACTGTAGATGACAAATCCCTCCGAGCCAGATGGTATTATCAGAACAGGTGCTGGAATGAGTCTCCTCTTGAGTTCTTGAAAACTCTTCTCACATTCCACACTGCAACCAAATTTTATATCTTTTTGAGTCAGCTGAGTTAATGGAGTAGCAATTCGAGAAAACCCTTCCACGAATCTCCGATAATAACCAGCTAATCCGAGAAAGCTACGTACTTTGGTCACTGATTTAGGTTGCTCCCAGCTTTAAATAGCTTCAATCTTTGTCGGGTCAACAGATATTCCATGACTTAATACTACGTGCCCAAGGAATGCTACTTCCTCAAGCCAGAACTCGCATTTCTTCAACTTGGCATAAAGCTTGTTTTCACGAAGCTTTTGGAGTATCAGCCTCAAGTGTTGCTAATGATCTTTACGGCTTTTAGAATATATGAGGATGTCATCAATAAAGATGACCACAAAGTGATCCAAATATTCCTTGAATACTCGGTTCGTCATATCCATGAAGGCAGCAGGAGCATTAGTCAATCCAAAAGACATGACTAAGAATTCATAATGCCCGTACCGAGTTCTGAAGGCAGTCTTTTGGAATATCCTCAGTTCTAACCTTCAGCTAATGATACCCAAAACAAAGATCGATCTTTGAAAAGAATTGTGCTCCTTGCAACTGGTCAAACAGGTCATCAATGCGAGGCAAAGAGTACCTATTTTTTATGGTGACATGATTAAACTCCCGATAATCAATACAAAGTCGCATACTTCCATCTTTCTTCTTCACGAATAGAACAGGAGCACCCCAAGGAGAAGTACTAGGTCGAATAAAACCGATGTCTTACAATTCCTGCAGTTAGGTTTTTAACTCCTGAAGTTCAATAGGAGCCATTCGATATGGAGCTTTTGAAATGTGTTTTGTACCGGGTTCAAGGTCGATACCAAACTAGATTTCACGCTCCGGGGGTAGGCCAAGAAGTTCTTCGGGGAATACGTCAGGAAAATTATTAACAATAGAAATATCATTCAAATCTGATGTATTTTTGTTTAAATCTGTGACGTAAGCTAAAAAATCTTGACATCCGTTTTTCAATAAATGAATAGCTTTATGGCTTGAGATGACCATGACTGATTTTAATGGTTTGGTCGTTTGAATTCGCATAATAGGTTGATTAGGAATATGAAAGCTAACAACCTTACGAAAATAATCAATTTTAGCATGATGAGTAGTTAACCAATCAATCCCTAGAATCACATCAAATGCAAGTATTTTCAATGAAATAAGATCAACATGTAATGTGAGGGTACCGATTTGAACCAAACAAGACTTATAAACAGTGGATGTAAAGAAGGTTTCTCCCAACGGAATTTCCACAAATAAGTCAAAGTCTAATTTCTCCGGAGTCAAATTTAATCGTTGAGCACAAGTGGGAGAAATAAAAGAATGGGTAGAACCAGTATCAAATAAGGTAAAGACTTCTCTAGAGTTTATGATAAGCTTACCCGTGATGACCTCGTTCGGGTTCCTTGCTTTCTAGGAGGTCACAACAGAAGCTCTCCCTTGAACTACTGGTTTGGACTTGTCTGGGATGATATTTTGTGTCACCATTCCAACTGGATTTGTCTTCGGTGCACGACAAAATTGGGCTAGGTGACCTTCTCTTCCACAATTATAACACGCTTTGGATGGCATCGCGCAGTTTGACCGATATGTCCCTCCCTCCGCATTTGAAGCATATATGATAGGTGGTCGTTCTCCTTCCTTAACCACAGTCTTTGATCTTTCGACGTCTTTCCATCATTGTTTGTACCTCCTCTTCTTGAAATGTCCATTCTTATTGTCTTGGCCATGATTACCACCATCAAGTGGTTACCATTTCGCATGTTGATTCCTCCACGTTTGTTGTCATCGCTTCGATCGCTACCATCGGTATTATCATTTTGTTTACCGCTTTCTCTTGGTTGAGTTGACTCGTTATCGCGCTCCAATAACTGAGCCCTATTTACAACATCAGAATACAAACACAGTTTATTAGAAATTAGATATTGATGTATCTCGGGTTTCAAATCTCTTAGAAATATCTGCGTCATTCTTTCCTCATTATCAACCAAGTGAGACGCAAACTGGGACAACTCGGCAAACTTAGCTTCAGTCGCAACACGGCCATATTGTTACGCTCCAACTTCATCGAACTCTACCTCTTTCATGTAATGAATACTTTCAAGAAAGTACTTGTCGTTGAATAGTTCTTGGAACTTCTCCCAAGACATCTTCAATGTGGCAGGTTGAGTACGCTTTACCGATTCCCAACAGTAATCTACTTCTCCTCGCAACATAAAGGTGGCAAAGGGAACCTTTTGCTCCTCGGAGCATCCGAAGACATCAAATATCCTGGTGATCTGATTTATCCAAGCTTCCGCCTTAAGTGGTTTTGGCTCTCCAATAAACTCTGGTGGTCCCAGCTCCTTGAACTATTTAACGGTGACCGTCCGAGAGTTTCCAGTGTTTCCACCTACATTTTGGACAGGAGCCGCTCTCGCCTGACGTTGCATGAAATGCATAAAGTCTCTAAACTTTCCATCATTCATCATTTGGTCATTCTCTCCCCTCCTAGTTCTAGTCTCACATCTTAGCCAGGGATCATATCCCTAAGCTTTGATACCAACTGAGACGCCCCCAAAATAGGTATACATCACCTATTCTGATTCGCCAAATACATGGTACAGAATACAAATACAACCTTAAATATACAACATGAGTTGTGAGTTTTAATACAAGTATTGTCTTCTAGACAGTTTTCAAACTCAAAATAAGTCCTCAATACATTTATTATCACACTATTTCATAGAATCGTGAGGACTACTAATGCTGTCCTCTGGACCGTCACTCCATTCCCCGACTAGTCCCTGCTATGTTCTCATTTCCTGAAGAGAGCAATGAAAGCAAAAGGGTGAGCTCAACAAGCCCAGTAAGAAATATTATGACTAAGATAATTAGGAATAAATTACCATTAGCCTTCAGCAAATTGTTAAACCGATAAAATATAACAAACATCAAGTTTAATCTGCAATGAACAAGCAATCCATTAGAAGAGTCAAGTAGAGAATAAAATCTACTATCTTCTATGATTTAAAAGGTTTTTCATTACTTTTATCGCTGAGACTCGGCTTAATAAATAGTCCACATTATCCATGCACTATGGCCAAGGATATTCATTAGTAGCATGACCACAAATTATCTATGCACTACAGGCCAAGGATATTCGTGTTTCATCAATGGTCATGATCATGCCAACAACTGTTCATCAATGTACTACGACCAATGAGGATTTTTACTACATCATTTGTAACATTACAGTCATGATTATACCGAATAATCCCTGGTCATAATCATACCTGGTCCATCTATGCAATACAGGCCACATATGACTTTAAACATATTATAAACATGAGGATGATGAAAATTCAATAAAACAAGTTCAAGAATATATTTTAAAGATTTATAAGTTAATTTATCTTGAACTCAATAACGTCCAAATTGTCAACATGATACTGCTTTGTGGAGTAAAATTCAAGAATGCTCAGAAGAATATTTTCATGAAAAGATACTGGATGAAGCGCCAATATCAAGGATATTCCACTAATTTCATGGAGTATAGAAGCCAAAACTTTAACCAACTAAGTATAATAGAATATATGAAACCACAAATGAATTTTTTTGCCGCTATGCGGTAATCCACGTAGATAGATTATTCCAATGTAATAATAAAAATAGAATAATGTAAGAATTCACGGTGATGCGAATCCGCAGACATACAAAGTTATTCCAATGAGAACCATAAAGAATTGAACCGGTCATTCAGAATCTCCGCATGTATAGGATATTCCAATAGAATAATAAAGAATGGAACCAGGTCATACGTAATCTGCATAGACAAGGTGTACCAACAGAATAATGAAGAATGGAATAACAACAGAATTCACCAGGGCATACGATGTAATCGCATGCACAAAAGTTATTCCAACATAATAATAAAGAATAGAATAACTGAAGAATTTCAATATGTATGCGGTACTTCGCATAGACATGTTATTCCAATATAATAACAACCCTTATGAGTATTGAAAGAAACACTACTACAAAACAGTAAATAGATAACGCTTAAAAGACAACGTTTTTTATAAAAATGTTGTGGTATTTTTTTTACAACGTTTTTAAATAAAACGTTGTAGATACATATGAAAAAACGTTATGTATTTTATAAGGGTAATTTTTGGTTTTAAATAGATAACATTTTTAAAAACAAAACATTATCTATCTACAAAAACACGGAGCAAAAATAAAAACACGGAGCTCTCATACAATCCAACACTTCGTTTCTTCCTCTAATTTTTCTCTCCCATTTTCTCTCTCCAGTAGCAGCGGCGACAAACCTTCCTCCTCTCACTCCTCTTTTCGGCAACCTCATCCCTTCGTCGCTCCCTCACCAGCGACCTCCTCCTCTTCCCCCTCCTTTATCTCGCTCTCTTGCTCTCTTATAGTAGATCGATAGTCACCTCGGATTTCGAGACTTCAGCGTCGTCCGCCAGATCGGTAGCAGCGACATCGGAAAAGTGTACCGCTGCCGTCTCCGGAGCGACGAGAGCTGCTATTACGCCATGAAATTGGTGAACAAGGAAGTTTTAGCTCTGAAAAGGAAGCCTCGCCAAGTCCACATCGCCCGTTCACTCATCGTGAGTTCATTTCTATCAATTGATTTTTTTATTATTTATTTTTACAATTTGTGTATTTTTGATGGGATTTGATTGTTGAATCATTTTGGGATTTTGGGTATGTTATTGGGGAAAGGACAGTGAAGAAGTTGAGGCTGTCAAAAGCCCTAACAATTCCTGAGGGGACCACAGTTTATGATGCTTGTCGAAGGATGGCACCTCGTCGGATTGATGCGGTTCTATTAACTGATGCTAATGCTTTACTTTCGGGCATTGTTACAGACAAGGTTGATTCCTTTGCATATCAAACTCAATTGAATGACTGCTATTCTTAATCAAGGGACTTAATATTTGTAAATATTTGTACATGGTTAACCTTTTCATGCAGTGTTAGTATGAATGAGTAGTGCATCAAATCATAATCAGTTTCTCTTGCTTCGTCATATTCAGTATGCAGTTTCTCATTTATTTATTTTTCAAGGTTTTATTAACTAATTGCATACTTCAGTTACATTTCCTTTTCTTGCTAAAACTCTTAAACCAATTATTAAAAACTATGCTATTTTTTTAACATAACTGTTCTTCTCATGTGCAAGCATTATTGGAGGAATGAATATCTGATGAGTGAGTTTTATACACATGAAATGGATACATTCGGGCTTAATTTATTGTTGTTTCCAAGTCTTTTAGACTATTTTTTAAGTGTTTGTGTCAAGTCATGCATGTTTTACATTGTTTTGTAGGATTTGGGATAAAAGTTACTTGGATCGACGTTCGGGGTGGCTAGATTCGCGTTTTCGGCTTGCCATTTATATAACAGTCACTTCAGAGCCAATTTGAGTATTGCTACCAACCTTATTTCGAAACACTTAAAGAATGAAAGTTGTAGATCTACTTCTCCTCTTTTCGGATCATCTTGAATCATTGAAAACGAAGTTCGGACGAAGAAGTTATGGCCATTTTCCCGAAGGACGTCGTAGCAGAAAATGTCAGAACATGTGGTAGCGCCGGGGCGCCAATTTTTTGCCTTTGCCCAGTGCCGGGGCGCTGGGGAGCAGTGTTTGAGCATCGTGCCCAGCGCTAGGGCATTGGGGGAAGAGGTTGGTGCGGCCTGGACACGTTTTGGGGCGAATTTTGTCACCTTTTTGACTCCAAATTAGATTGGGTTTGTTCCTAAGCTAAAAATTGGACTTGTAACCTATAAATACACGATGTAAGGCATATAATAAAAGGAGATTACATAGATTAGACTAGAAAAAACACTCCAGTAAATTAGAACATAACCCTAGTTCTTAATTAGCCATTGAAGATTGAAGCAACTTGGAGACCATTGAAGATCAAGAGCAAGAGAGGGGGAGCATCGAGTTCTACGACAACAGATTCTATTCTCTTCTCTTATCATACTTTTATCGTTTAATATTAATTCTGTTGTGGATTCTTGGTTTCAATTTATTAATTATGAACTAACTCTTTTGCTAAGATTCCAATGGAACCTTTTATGATTATGAATTGATTATTTGATTTGTTCCAATTATTAATGTTGAAGTGAATTGTTCATCTTGCTTTGTGCTTATTGATTAATTGTCTGGCCAATAATTACCTTGTTACTCTAGAAGGAATTGGGAAAGGAATTCTAGGGTTAGAACTGGGCTTGGTGACATGTGACTTAGTTATTTGTACAATGAATAATTAGGTTTGTGAATAGAATGAGAATATCTATTTGCCGCATGTAACACATAAGGAATTGGGATTGTAGTGAGTTTAATTCAATTGTTTTGCATAGGGATATAGCAAAATTAACTTGGATTAAATAGAAGGCAAATGATCACTTGAGAAAGGGCTTTTGGCATTTGAGAATTCTTATTAACTATTCAATAGACATAATAATTGGGATAATTGGATAATTGGTTTATAGTTCATAATTGGAGATATTGGAGTCTTAATCTTTATTTATCTGAATTGATTCGTTAAAATTTTAGTTTTAATTAGTTAATTTAGTTTTCTTAATTAGAAAAATCATGATTTGAGATTGTTTAAATAAAATTAGTTTGGTTAAGAATTAGTACTTGGTGATTTTTATTAAATAATTCGCGTTAGAACGATACTCTACTACTTTCACTTTATTACTTGTCAACCGCAGATATCTTTTGGCGTATTCATTGATTGCGAAATCGATCAACAATATCCACTCGGTCATTCAGCGACAAATATCCAATACAGGTATCATGGTTTAGTAAGCTCTCTGTATTAGCTTTTTTTTCTAGATAGAACCTTGTATATAAGCATTTGAACCAGTTCGCCACCAGTTTTAGTTAAGAGATCACCAGTTTTAGTTAAGAGATCATTTTGGAATGAAAAGTTGTGATATTAAGAGCTTCATCTAGTTTAGCTATATTTGTGTTAGGTGTTATTTCTGAATTGGTTTGTATTTTGTTTCTCTGCTTAACTCAAAGGGATCCCACTGATGGCAGAATACAGAACAATCAAGAGGGAGGGAAAGCAATTGTGGGAATATTAGATGAAGGAGATAGGATGCTTGTAGGGGATGTCCAATGGCAGTAAGCATCTCACCACTGTGGATATTGACGAGTTGTAGTTTCAGTACCTATCACTTGGTCACCAATCTATTCTAAAGTGCTTAAAATAATGTTTATAATTGTATTTTTGTTTCATCTCTCCAGCATTTAGCTTCCCAACCACTTGACAATAAATCCTTTTCTTAAAGCATAGTAATTTAGCGAATCTCAAGACTTAATGTAATAGTGTACACACACACACACACACACTCTCTCTCTCTCTCTCTCTTTGATTACATCAGTTAGGTTAGGTTCCATAGGCGCTTTATGTTATTGAGAAATTTGTTCTGTAATAGATGTGTTGTGATGTAATTTGGTTTGCCACTTGTGTTTTGCAGCATGTTTGTATCTACAGTTAAGAGGTTTCGCGTGTTGAAAAGCTCTGAACTATCTTATTCCCTATTTGGTGAGTATTCCTTTTGAACCCACTAAATATAATTTCTATCATATTTCCTATTAATAATTTATATGTTGCCTAATTCTGAATACATAAACTTGTAGCTGAATAAATGTGGTTACTTCTTGGTCTAACAATTTGACTTTGGAGCTCTTAATCTTTGCAGTTGGTAGCAAGCAAGAAAAGAACCCACTTGATGTTGCTGCTGCAGCAGCAACATTGAAATGATAACACTTCAACTTAGATTATTAGAGGATAACACTTCAACTGAGATTAATTTACTTTACTAATGCATTTTTATCTGAAATGTGGTATGCCGGGGTAGTTTTGTTAAAATATATAGTAATAGTTAGTGTTTCTTGACAACTATTACTTGTACTATACCTCTGGAAAAATAGCATCAACACCTTTTATGGTTCAACAGTCACTTAGAGTCACTCTAGCTTTCAGAAGCAAACTAGGGAATATCTGGTCACCTAACACTGATTGGGAACCATATAAATTACTAGGAATTGAGTGTTAAGTTGTGAACTAATAGTTATGTCCAATAACTCATGGTTTCAAATAACTATTTGTACATGTAAGGTATCTTAGACTACATATGTGGAGGATTCTACTTGACATGTCTTTGGCAAACTACAGAGGTATGCTAGCTTACAAACACTAGGGTTTCAATGAGAAGTCTGGATAATGTCTTAGTTTTTTGTTACTATTGTTTTCAGAGTGAGATCCTACTTTAACGATTTGAGGTGCACACGGTTATATTAAGTCCAAGATAGTCACATGTTTCTAAAATCTAAACATCAGAAATCTATGAATTCAAGGCACAAAGGACAGATAAATTAGTGTTTTTTGCAAATTTATTATCTGTACCTTTTTTTGTTTATTTTTTTGGGATATATGTTAATGCTTGCCTACCAATGCAGATACTGCTACACTTAAACTGTATTATGATTAGTAGTTTCCTACTTGTGATTATGTAAGTATGTACTACACAAGTATGCTAATGAGGATGTCTCGTTGGGATCATGATTTATTGGATTGGATGCGGAGCATATAGATGATCAAAGATAGTTTGGTTAGGTAGTAGCTTAATTTTATGGATAGTTTGGTTTATTTTGTGGATGCATGTAATTAAATTCACAATTCAATATAGTAGTAATTTATATTGAAAAGTGAATTTGAGATGTATATATGGATAGTTTGATATATATTTTATGAATGCAGTAATTTGAAACTGTAAAGGAATGGTATTATTGGGATGCATTTTTAATGGTTGATACATTTTGGCTTTAAATTTAAATTAGAATTTAAACCTTTGAGTTATATATAATGGCATTAGCATATTGCAGGTGCATTGGTAATGTAGGTGAACCACAACCTTTTTTTTTTTTTTTTTAATCTACATCATTTTAAAAACGTTGTGTAAATGTGCCTAAACGTTGTCTAATACATTAAACTACAACATTTTTAGCCAGAAAACGTTGTGGAATCATACCTTTTACAACGTTTTTAAGCATCTGCTAATATTTGTAAAACAAATCTACAACATTTTTTTCCTAAAAAACGTTGTGTATTGTGCTTAACTACAACATTTTAAAAATGTTGTGTAAGGGTGTCAAATAGACAACACCCTTAACCATGACGTTTTTCTGACAGAAACCACAACGTTTTTTCTGCGTTGTCTATTTACTGTTTTGTAATAGTGAAAATAACTCTCTTCATGACTACGAAAGAATAATACCCCTTACCTTAAAAAGAAGAGTATTCCGACTGGTAGGGCGAGGATATTCTTGAAGAAAACTTATACTGTTTTCTACGCTCAAAGCTTCTAAAAACACTAAAGAAATACGTTCAAGATTATAGAAGAAGAATTCTCTGAATTTCTGGTGTGATTTTCAATTCTAACTAAGCATCCTATTAATAGAAGAATGGAAAGGATACTATGCTGCACTATGCAATAAAATATAATTTATTCTATTTATAATCAAATAAAACAAAACTTTTTAAAAAGTATTCTGTTTTATATAAAAAGTTTTTACTATGCAAATACTATGCATAATAAAATATAATATATTCTATTTAAAATCTAATAAAACGAATAACTTTATAAAAGTATTCTGTTTTATATAAAAAGATTTTACTATGCAAACACTATGCATAATAAAATATAATATATTTTATTTAAAATCTAATAAAACAGCTAACTTTATAAAAGTAATACTTTTCTTTTTATTACATTTATATTAATAATATAACATACTTTATCATCATTATTATAATTCACAATATTAATCGACCAGATCGTTCCCAGGAAAGAGAGGGTTTTCCAATAAGGATTTCTCCCTATTGGCGCACAATTAGTTGACCAAACCTCTCCTTGACAAAACTTCTAGACATCGTTAATATTGTAAATAATAATATTAATAACTTTGTCATCTCAATTATTGATTTCATAATATATAAAATATTGGCAATAATTGAATCAAATAACGTGAGATACTATGCAGCAATTACTATAGCAATAATTGAACAAAACTGAGTGACTTCTCACGTAAGCATCAATAATCAATAACGTGTTCTACTATACAACGATGCGTATTATTGTACTTTTAACACCGGGTGTTTCAACAGTTAACAGTAAAACTTCCGCCGTTATTTTCATAAAGTATTTTTGTCGTTTTCTCAATCCAACAATAATTCAGTTATGGAGTCCATCAATGATTGTGTTGGTTATTTAATATTCCCCTGTTAAAAGCGAATATTCCCAACCAATCGAATATTATATAACAACTCATGCGTATTTTTGCAAAATTTATAAATATTACCCACAACTATAACATTATATCAAATTCATTCCATAATATTCAAAATGATATTTATAGAAAATTCATCTTTATTTATAAAGTTGGGGTCTTACATAAATTAGATACGAATTCAAACCCTAATTTTGGATTTGTGTTAAAGAATGAGAATAATAATATTATATTATTATTTGTTAGTGTTATAAGTATGTATGTTATGTGTGTAAGGTTAATCCGGAAGCGGTTTTATTATAATTAGCAAAACCCTAATTTTATTGACAAACCATAGTTTTGAAGTCAAATTAAATGACCTAAAATCTGCAATCTAGTGATTATGTTATGTGGTATATGATATGTATTATTAGAATTTCATTTTAATTAGGAAAACCCTAATTATTATGTGGAAAACCCAATTAGTAATTTAAAACCCTATTTTCTAAAATTCAAACCTTAAATAATAATTAGCTAATCACAGATGGAAATCCTAATTTGAAACTCAATTATGAGTTCGAGGCTGTTATGTAATTATGTTAAATGAATTATGTCGTGTATTACGTAATTTAAAGTAATTAGGTAAAACCCTAATTATACTTAGAAAACCTAATTAATTAAAAACCCTAATTAATTGAGAACCCACAATTACTAAATTCTAAACCTAATTTCCTAATTTACTAGAAACCCTAATTATTAATTATTAACCCTAATTACTAATTGTAAACCTTAATCATGAAATTAGAAAACCTTAATTTTATAATTAAAACCCTAATTAATATTTAGAAACTTTAATTTCTAAATATTAGAAAACCGTAATTTAAAACTTCATTATGAGTTCGAGAATGTTTTTGTAATTGTATTATCATGATTAAGGATAAGAATTATGGAATTTAAAAGTTAATTAGGAAAACCCTAATTTTTCAAACCCTAATTAATATTTATAAGCCCTAGTTTCTATATTTGGAACCCTAATTGTCAAGTGGGAAAACCCTAATTACAAAATTAGAATTTTAATGTTAATTAGTGGACCTAAACCTAATTAACAAGTTTTTATTAATTGAAAACCTAAACTATATTAAGAAACCCTAATTACAATTTTTAGAAACTAAAATTTTATTTTATTTTACAAACCCTAAACTAGAAATGCTTCAATTTTGTGCTAAACCCTAAGGGTCAAATCCTAAAGGTCAGACTAATGACCAAAATGCCATTAAATTTCCATGCCAAATGACAAAAATGTTCTTATTGGATAATTGAGGCTTACTTGTGTATCTAGCAAAATTAGAGTTGGTTACCAACTCTTGACTTCTTGTGACTGAAATGAAATGCTTGACAACCACTACAACTCAGCTAATTCATTGCAAATTGTTGTTTATAAGATCCAACAGAAAGAAAAGCCTCATTTTTGTCTCATTTCTCTCCAAACACCCAACTCGCTTTTCTCTCTCTCTAACCCACGAAATTGTATAGCATTTCAGTCCCATAAACAAGCCCTACTACTCCCATAATAAATCAGTAGCCAAGATTGAAGATTTGTTCAACTATGGTATAAAACCCTAGCTAGAAATCTGATATCGATCAAAGTGTTAGGTGTTACAATTTTATGTTAAAACATGTTGTTTATAGTGTTATTAAGTGATCTGGGTTGATAAATGTTGGATCCATAACTTCTATAAGCTCAGATCTAGTGTTTTTGTAAATATGGAATTTTTTTAAAATGAGTCTGACAACAAAATGTCAGACCCTGTAAATCTTATCCTATTATGTGTTTTTGTTGTTTAAATGTTTGACGTTGTAGTATGTCATGATATCTTTCATATGAAACTTGAATCATGTCCATATATGTAGTAGATTAAAGTTATTAAGAGTCAAAGTGGGTTGACTGTCATTGACCGCAATACCATTTCGGGCAAATTTAACTGCTTGTAACACCGATGACGTTGATTTTGCGAGCGCCGATCTTCTTTGTTGTTAAGTGTTTTGATCATGTTGTTGTTTTGTAATTGTAGACTGACATGAAGACTAAGATAAAGCTTTTATATTACCCAGATACATAACAAAATCGATTTGAGTGTTGGTCAAACATGGGTTGACGAAACTGCTCAAGAACATTTCTGGAAAACCCAGAAATGTTCTAGAACAGTTTCTGATCACTACTTTGATTGGCCCATATATCTTTCTTGTGTTGATTTTATGATGATAGGATGTTTTTTTATTGCACTTTGACATCCGAAATACAAGTACGAACCACTGAATCTCACAAACTAGACACATACTAAAAATTATAAAGCGTCAGAGTAGGACCCTCGAGTTTCTGGGCAACCCAGAACCTCAAGAACACGTTTGACAATAACTTCTGTAGCTTAGATCTGGCAAGTTTGTTATGATTTATCCATGAAATCCGTTTGACGTTATAGTATTACATGAGTACTACAATATCTTATCGATCTCTATCCCGTAAACACTTTGGATTGGATTTTATAAGTGCTCAAACTAGACACCCTACACACTGTCGATGAATTTCTAGGTTTGATGAAGAACACTAAGAACACCTATATAGCTTTGTTTAAATCATAATAGGTCCTTTAGCAACAGCTTTATTTTTAAAATTCATTATTTTTATTAAATAAATAGAAAAAATTAGTTTTTAATTATTAAAAATACAAAATAAATTATTAAAAAAATTTAAAAGTCAAAATTACTTTTTAATTATTTTGAATATATTTCATAAATATTTAATATTTTGGAATATTAAAGATATTTAATTTATTTAATTATATTATTAAATAAATTACTTAAAATGATTTTAATACTTGAAAAATCATTTAAAATTATATTATGATATAAGAAATTATTTTAAGTTATATTTAATGACTTTTAATATTTTATGATGAAACTCATTAATAAATTAATATTAATGATAATTAATTTATTTAATAAATGAATTAAATAAATAAATTAAAAATGATTTTATTATATTAAAAATCTTTTTAAATAATAATAAGGTATTTAAAAGTATTTTCAGTTATAAAATATAACTTTCAATATTTAAAGGTAAATTTCATTAATTAATTATTATTAATGATATTAAGGTTAATTAATAATTATATTAAATAAATTATTTTAAAAATGATTTTATTATTATAAAAATCATTTACATGAAAATAAATTGTTTAAAGATATTTTAAGTTATAAATGCAACTTTTAATATTTAATAATTTCATTAATAATTTAATATTAATGATTATTAATTTAATATTAATTATATTAAAATGTATTTAATAATTATATTAAATAAATCATTTTAAAATGGTTTTATTACTTTAAAAATCATTTAAAAAAGGATATAAATGAATTAAAATATTTCAAGTTATAATTAATGACTTTTAATATTTTGATAAATAATACATTAATACTTTAATATTAATGATAATTATTTAAGAAGGATTTTAATTCTTTTAAAAATCATTTAAGGGTAATATTAATAGTTTAAAAGTATTTTGAGTTATTATAATTAACTTTAATATTTTGGCAATGGTTTAATTAATAGTTTAATATTAATTAAATATTAATGATAATAAAATTATTCAATATTTAAATCATTTAATAATAATTCCGGTGTTTGAAAATTCATGATAAATTATAATAAATGTTTTAAAAATTATTATAAGTCATTTAAAAATATTACTGATACTTACAGATGTGGAATTATATGATAGAGTCTTAGACTCTATAATTACCCGATAAAGTCGTCGATCCACCGACACGTTTCAGAAATTGATCTAGATTTAGATATTTTGACTGTATTAATGTTTGTTTGTGATTCAATGACTGATTATTTTGTGTGACAATGTGATTAGTTTATATGCTGACTGCAATAAGTAGTATTATGTGTTACGATATGTTATACTAATCAGTAAAATGATCTTATTACTGATAGGTTTCTATATAAAAGATAAATCTAAGTTGCAGTATTGTGGCGGCCGCAGACTGCATAAGTATCCTACCTTTGCATTTCCTTTATGCAATGGACATGGGTAAGAAGATTCAGATTTATATTATTATTGTACTATATTATTAACCCTATTGTCATATATATTATATCCGATCATTGTTTATCAACATGATATTATATTATATAACTCATATATATATTTTGTTCGTTAATTTCGAAATATGGTTATACAAGTGTCCTCACTTGGATAATCATCGTAGTTAAACATAATATCGTTCTTGTATGTAGTATTGATCAATACAGGGCCCATGGGATGTACACCCTCGCGCCCGTAAGTTATGACGGTTTGCAGATGAAGTTCTACTAAATCGAAAATTTAAAACAAAATTCATAGTATGTCACCTTAAACCTATTTATATTCAATACGTAGTTTTAAAAATGTGATATAGAGTTGTTATGTTATTATTATCGGTTTAGTTTACTTCATAGCTATTGAATCGTTATAGAAGTGATGTATAGAGAAAACATTTAATTCTTTCAGCGAATTATATCTATAATTTTTATTAGTTGCTAGGCACTCAAAGGCTCATCCTTGCTTAATTTAAATGTTTTTAGCTAAGTGTGAACAACTAGAAGGTTCGGCCAAGAACAAAGGAAAAGGAAAGAAAACAAAATATGTTTAATGGTATCTTTTGTAATAGTTAAACTGTATTAAGATAATGATATGTATTATCTATCATGTAAGGAATTATAGTAAAGGTTGCGTACTTGGGATTAGACTCTGATAAATGTAAATTAAGTTTGATTTTTATATTATTGTTATTATTATTAGTATTATTCCGCTCATAGAAATGGTATCGTGAAGCATCGAGTTCGGGTTTCAAGTACCTGAATTTGGGGGCGTCACAACATGGTATCAGAGCTTTAGGGTTAGAAACCTTAGGTGGGTAAGACCTTAGGCTATAACCATAGAACAAAGGGAAACGTTAAAAATACATATAACTCATATAGAGTTTAAAAAGGAGATGAATTGAATAAGTTCATCGTCAAATCAAATAAAAGATAACTTATATAAAACTATTATTTGTTGTGTGTTCATATTCTTGGTTAATCAAGATAGTTTGTGTAGATGTCTGATAGAAAAGAATTAGGATACCCTCATATCGTAAAGAAAGAACAGATCTCCATGACCGAGCCAATATAAAAGCCAATAGCTGAAATAGAGACTCACATTGAAAGCTACCTCAATGAGGTGGTTATTTTTTGAAAATGTAGTACCGAACCCTGAAACGATAGTATAACTGATAGGTAAAGTATAGTTAAAGAATATGTGGTCAATGTCGGGTTCTTAAACTCATATATTCGTGGTAAGTTCTTAAACTCATAATGTATGGTAAGTAAGTTGGTTGAACTAGGTATAGTTAGGTGTGAATGGATTATCGAGGATGATGGGAATATATAGAATACGAAACAAATGATCCTTAGTGAAGGCGTAAGAAATAAGTAGTATTAGTATTACGTGAATAGGTATGATTTTATGTTGTGTATATGATAGGTATGTCTGTATAAGGTAATATTTTCAACTTTGGTATAAGTTGTGGTAGCGATTCCCGACTCTTGAGTCACAAAGGGATAACAGATGTTTAAAGCAGAATGTGTTATGGTATGTCAAGTGCTATGAATATGAATCTATGTTGGACTAACAAAATAAGTTGGTATAAAGATAGTAATTATTTATCTGAACACTAGTTAATACAGAAAACTGAGTTTTTGAAATCTAAAATTTTGAGTACATGACTATTTGAATAGAAAATTTCGCGTTATATGTTAAGAGTATACGATAAGGCTTAGAATGTATGTTAATAAAGAATAATTTATGAAAATGCCGCCAAGACAAAAACGAAACTAAATGGTAGAAGAATTTGTCAATAAAGCTAGAGGACAACCAGACCCGATACAGAATTTTGCAAATATGGACGATCAAGCTATGCAGAACGGAATACCAGCCATGGGAAATCAGTCAAATAATTGATCGACAAACTTTGAAGACTTCAAAGCGGTCGATCTTTGCTCGGATTTAGTGGATCAATGAGCATAAGGTGATGTGATCATCGTCCAAAAAGGAGAATGAAGACACGAAGCGTAAGTACGGGGGAAAAGTAGCGGGACACTGGCGACAATGAGACCAACTTCAATGAGCGAACCAACAGAATCAACCGCAAGAGTCTTCAACTTGACTGTCTAGGATTCTATAGCAGCTGGGGATGCAACTCTAGGTATTATTCTAATCAATTTTATTTTCTTATATATTATTTTCTTATATATAGTAAAATTATTTTATAAAGTATTTTGAAGGAGGAAATTGAGTCTATCAGAAATCAATTTTTTCGTATAAGCAGATAGATAAGCTTTATGCTGAATAGTTAAAGATCAGTTCGATCAATTTTGATCGAGATCTACTCGTAATGATTTTGTATGCTATGTACCCTGGTATGTATAGGTTTTAAAATGGTGATTCCGGGGACTTAAATCTTTATAAGGGAGGGTGAATGTAACAACCCAATATTTCCAATAAAATTAAATCGTAAATTTTCAAGTATAATTTTTTTTTAATTTTAAAGGTGAGAATATGTGACAGATAATGTGTATGCATTTATGTGATAAATATAAAATTTATTTATGACATGACTGATTACAACTAATTTTATTTTAAAATTATTGATCATTATAAATTATATTCTTATAATAATTAATTTTACAAATAAAAATGTTTTTATTAATTATTTTCCATGAAAACATGATTATTATATTATTTAAATAATATATGAAATAATTATAGAATAATTATAATAATTATTTTATTTTATTATATGAAGTTATTTTGAGTAATTAAGTTATTTATTTTAACTTAATTATTAATGTTATATATGCGAGATAAATCAAATATGGAATCCAAACCCCTAATTTTGGATTTTTAGAATGAGAACAATAATATTATATTATTATTTTTTAGTGTTATAAATATGTATGCTATGTGTGTAAGGTTAATCGGGGGAGCGATTATATTATAATTTGCAAAACCTTAATTTTCTTGTGAAAACCATAGTTTTGAAGTTAAATTAAATGAGACTTTAAAATGCATCCAGTGATTATGTTATGTGGTATATGATATGTATTATTAGAATTTAATTTTAATTAGGAAACCCTAATTATTTTGTGGAAAACCCTAATTAGTAATTTAAACCCTATTTTCTAAAATTAGAAACCTTAAATAATAATTAGCTAATTGCGGATGGAAACCCCAATTTGAAACTCATTATGAGTTCGAGACTCTGCTATGTAATTATGTTAAATTAATTATGTCGGTATTATCTTGAATTTAAGGTAATTAGGTAAAACCCTAATTATACTTAGAAAACCTAATTAATTATAAACCCTAATTAATTGAGAACCCTAATTACTAAATTCGTAAACCTAATTTCCTAATTTACTAGAAACCCTAATTAGTAATTATAAACTCTAATTACTATTTGTAAGCCCTAATCGTGAAATTAGAAAATCTTAATTTTATAATTAAAAACCCTAATTAATATTTAGAAACACCTAACTCACTTTTCTCTCTCTCTAACCCACGAAATTGTATAGCATTTTAGTCCCATAAACAAACCCCCCACTACTCCCATAAACAAATCAGTAGCCAAGATTTAGGATTTGTTTAAGTGAGGTATAAAACCCTAGCTTGAAATCTGATATTGATCAATGTGTTAGGTGTTAGAATTTTATGTTAAAACGTGTTGTTTATAGTGTTATTAAGTGATCTGGGTTGATAGATGTTGGATCCATAACATCTATAAGCTCAGATCTGGTGTTTTTTCAAATCTGGAAATTTTTTAAAATGAGTCTGACAACCAAATGTCAGACCTTGTAAATCTTATCCTGTTATGTTTTTTTTGTTGTTTAAATGCTTGACGTCGTAGTATGTCATGATATCTTTCATATGAAACTTGAATCAGGTCCATATATGTAGTAGAATTAAAGTTATTAAGAGTCAAAGTGGGTTGACCCAAGCATTGATCGATCGCTTCGGGCGACCCAAAATTGCCTGTAATGCCCCGATGTTGATTTTGCAGGCGCTTGATCTTGCTGTTGTTAAGTGTTTTGATCATGTTGTTGTTTTGTAATTGTAGACAGATATGAAGACTATAAGATAAAGCTTTTATATTACCCAGATACATAACAGAATCGATTTGAGTGTT
>CM035170.1:26147919-26332123 GCA_020205615.1 Panax quinquefolius
TATATATATATATATATATAAAGTGAATAAAACGCGACTGCATCAAGTTCAGGCTCATCGAACAAAGTCCGCCATGCAGTTATATATATATAGTATATATATATATATATATATATATATATATTAAAGCGATAAACGCTCCAAACCAGGAAGTCAGGCTCAATCGAGGCATAACTCGATAATGTTAGTCAATATATATATATATATATATATAAATATATATAATATATATATATATATAGAATGGAATGAAACCACGGACCGAAGTCTGGGCAAAAACAGGCAACACGACTCTCAACGTGTAAAAGGGTGTGTGCAAAGATGAAGAGAAAGACTCTAAAGTGTGTGAGAAGGCTTACAGCTAACTGATAAAAAGGGCTTCTATATCTTTAGAGTGGGTAAACACTGGGCTTTTGTGGAAGTACAAAAGAGGCTATATATGAGCTCACAGATGTTTGAAAGTGAGAAAATACACTGTATGGCAAGTGCAGAGCAAATTGTGCAGGGTTTCCCCGTTTTTTTTTTCTCTTAAAAATCAGCACCCCAAGCCTCTTATTTATATGTAAAGGTCTGTCAGGGTGTACTGCTTGACCAAAGTGCAAGTGTACCGGAGGGTGGTCGGCCCGGCCGGATTACAGCCGGGTCAGTCGTCTCTGGCACGAGTGTACTCAAGCACTGTAATGTCCACTCGGATTTTGAGAAGTGCAATCCGGGCATCCGTTTGGAGGTATTTAGGACCTATTTCAGACCGTCGTTGACCGAGAGTCAGACGATGGCATGGAATTAGAGTTTGTACGAAGTCTTTGAAGATGGGACGATGCCCTCCCGGTCTTCAACCTCTCAACTTTCATCCGTTACCCGTATGATAATCTCACGGGATTGGTTAGCCTTGTGGGACATTGTTGCGTAGATATACGAGGCGTGGCATCGTAATGGTCGAGACGAGATGGCGATGTTGCCCCTCACCCGGTTATTCTCGCCGGATTGGGTGATAAGCGTGGCGTTGCTCAAACTTCACCGAGATTGAGCTGCTCACGTAATTGTTGAAGGTCCTCATTGTCATCTTTGAGGGTGTACTGTCTTCCCGATGTTATTCTTAGGGTTGGTACACAAGTGTATCTCATTTGTGTTGCCGAGATTGAAGGCGATGGCATTTGAAACAAAGCATTTTCGGGTTATCTCCAAATCGCATTCCTTGGGGTTATCACCAAGGTTGGTGGCTATTCCATGGTTGGGATTTGAGACTAGATATCTCGGGGTCATCTCAGAGATTAATCGGTCTTCTCCGATGTGTGTTCGGTATTGTATCCGCAGGTCTAAAGGTTAGATCCAGGTTGAAACCATTACTCCCGTTACGCGATCCGGGGTTGATCTTTGAACTTCTCTGTAGTATTCGGTATGGATTTGGATTGTCTTTCAGGGTTTTCTCTTAAAAGACGAATCTGTCTTCCTGCAATGTTAGTAACAGTAGTACAGAAAATTTCGAGTGTCTATAATGTTATTATTATCGGTTTAGTTTACTTCACAGCTATTGAATCATTGTAGAAGTGATGTATAAAGAAAACATTTAATTCTTTCAGCTAATTATATTTATAATTGTTATTACTTGCTGGGCACTCAAATGCTCATCCTTGCTTAATTTAAATGTTTTCAGCTAAGTGTGAACAACTAGAAGGTTCGGCCAAGAACAAGGGAAAAGGAAACCAAACAGAATATGTTTAATGGTATCTTTTGTAATAGTTAAAAGCGTATTAATACAATGATATGTATTATCTATCATGTAAGGAATTATAGTAAAGGTTACGTGCTTGGGATTAGACTCGATAAATGTAAATTAAGTTTGATTTTTATATTATTGTTATTATTATTAGTATTATTCCGCTCATAGAAATGGTATCATGAAGCACTGAGTTCGGGTTTTAAGTAACTGAATTTGGGGTTGTCACAGGTCATGCCCTAGAAATTACTGCATATCTACGAAAAGGTAACCTCAAAAATCTGACCCCAAGACTCTATAAAAGTTGTGGACATGGAGGATTCCTAATCTTAAGCATGTTAAGATAAGATGTTGTCCAACTTATGTGAAAAATGGTTTCAAAGGATAAGCATGGGACAAGATTTAACGAGTACAGATTTGTGGGATATTCTAAAGTAAGTTTAGGGTATATGTTATGTAATCATACTTAGCAAAAGGTGTTTGTTGTGAAACACACTGCCCTCTAAGATAAATGTGTTTATCATTGAAGGGGCTAGTGAGAGGATAATAGAATCTTGAAGAGTTCAAGAACCACAAAGCACTATAAATAAAATAAGAGGAACCTGTAGATAGACATATTGTACCACAACTAAATCGTAAATCTGGAATAGTACCGAAGATACCTGAGAGGTATGGATTCATTATGGATGATGATGATGAGGTACACATCATAAAGATGATGATCCAGTTACATACGATGAGGTAAGAATTGTAGACACTTAGAGAAATAGATTGAAGCAAGCTTCTCAAAAATGGAAAATTCGATTTAATGAGATAATCAAAAGAGTTTGATTTTATCAAAAACAAGAATAAACCTAGTGTGTACAAAAGGGCCAGTGGGAGCATCGTGACATTCCTAGTATTATATGTTGATATACTACAGATAAGGAATGACATACCAATGCTACAACTAGTAAAGATAAAGTTCTCTAAACATTCCTCCACGAATGATTTGGGAAGAGTATCGTTATTGGGGATACAAATCTATATATATAGATTTAAAAGGTTACTCGGCTTAATCCAATAAATGTATATTCATTTGATGATAAAGCCGTTTAGCATGGCAAACTCCAAGAGATGTCTCATGTTGATAAGCTATGGAGTGTATCTCTTTTAATAGTCCCCATAGACTCTTAAAAGAGAGATCAAATTAGTAACTATCATGTATGCAATGAAATGTATGAGACCTGATGTTGATCAATCATATTCTGGAGAAGATCACTGTAAGACAGTGAAAAACTTCTTAAAGTACTTAACCGGCACTAAGGATGTGATCATATTTATGGTGGGTCTGAATTAAAACTAGAAGGCTTAACAGAATCAAGTTTTTTAGACAGACCAAAACGACAAAAAATCCACTTTAAGGTAAAGCGTTACCTTTAAAGGTGGTGCAGTGAATTGGAAAAGTTTCAAATAGCAAAGAGTTGCTGGTTTAGTTATAAAGACAAAGCATATAGCTATAAATGAAGCTGCAAGTTGATTGTTTTGATGAAAAATTCATTACAGAACTAGGAATAGTTCCTAAGTCTCATCTTAGAACTAAACATGTGTTGTGGCACTTTCTTTGGATTATAGGAATCATTAAAAGATGAGAAATCACTATAGAGATAGTGGACTCTCAAGAACAACATTACATATTCATTTATTGAAGCTTATCCAACAGCAGGATAATCGTCACTTAGAGAAGAAGGGTATGAGATAACATGACGATTGGCTTTAGTGCAAGTGGGAGATTGAAAGTAGTATGCACATAAGCCAATCATGTTTGATGATAAAGCATATACTTTGTAATAATTTTATTCATTTATTAATAAAAAGTATTAATTTATTAAAGGCTTTTAAATATCTACATGATGCTGCTTTATAATATGTGATAAACCCATAGTGTTAAGCAATGTTTTTAGAATAATGATGATGATCATTCTAATGAGATCTAAATTCTTAGAAAGCTTAAAAACGAAAATAGTGTCCAATTGTTGGATTACTAAATTGGGGATTAGGGAATTCACATAGATTGGTATATATGTTGCTTGCTCATTGGACGAGGATGATTGATCTCATGATTATTTGTGTGGAGACACTAAAGCAAGTATGTAGGTGCTTATTGGAGAATAAGTACACTGAACGTGGCTCGCTAAGGAATACCTAATGGAGTTTACTTATCTATAAATAGGAATTCATGTAGTGATAGTAGTACAATTGATCCTTGGACTTGGAGATCATCATACTATCTTGTGTATAGCGAATTATACTTTGACTTATTCCTTAAGACCCTTAGGGTATATCAAAGGGTATGTTTGGGTATAATAAGTTGTACATGGAGTTAATGTATGATCACTAAAGAATCTATCACTTCTAGTAAAAGAAGAGAAATGTCCTATGTGATTCGATAATTGACAACCCAGTAGTCTTTGGCCAATGCAGAATGAAATTAGAAAGGAGTTTCTAATTTGCATTATTTGGAGTTGTGATGCCCCCAAATCCGTGTAACATCGATTACAGGACATGGTGCTCACGATATAACATACATCATCATCTATCTAAGTAACTCTAATAATAATAATAATAATATTAACTATTACATACTTATTCAAAATAAAGTCCCAAGTCTTTACAACCTTTAATAAACTGAAACTTAAACGTAGCGTTTATCGCTACATCACATCATATGCGGAAATATAATTAGTACATAAATAACTCTCATCATTTCATCTTAGACTTTCCTTTGTCCTTGCCTGAGCACTCCAGGTTATCAGCCTTAACTGAAAAGTTTAAGCAAGAATGAGCACAAATTGCCCAGCAAGTATATAAAGTAGTTTGAGAACATGATTCAAAGTAGAAGCATTAGTATGAATATTTCTCAATAGTTGAAATAAATATCAAGAGATAAACTGGAATATCATGATAAGAGTTCTAGAATTCTCAATAACATACTAAGGGGTGTTAGATACCCTGAACATTACTTTGTTTCATCAAAACCATCGAGACGGTTTAACAATCAAAAAGATTGTGGCTTCTCGACATGGCCCAAAATTAGGTATACATCACCTATCTTGGGTCGCCACTTACATGGTCTGTAATTCAAATACAACTTACTAATAATACAGTTGTCGTGTAAAATACGACAAAACATATGCTGTGTGTTTTAATACAAATTTGTCATCTAGACAATATCTACACTCAATGGAGTTCTCATTACATTTATTATTACACTATTTCGCGAGAATAGTGAGGACTACTAATGCACCATCCAGGACTATCACTGCGTTCCCGACTAGCCCATTCACGTTCTCATTTCCTAAAGAGAAGAACGGTGAAAGAAAGGGTGAGCTCAACTAGCCCAAAGAAGAAATATTATGACTAAGATAATGCAAAATAAATTATCATTAGCCTTCAGCCGATGTTAAACCGATAAAATATAACAAACATCAAGTTTAAGCTGCAATGAACAAGCAATCCATTAAAAGAGTCAAGTAGAGAATAAAATCTACTATCTTCTATGATTTAAAAAGGTTTTCATGACTTTTATCGGTTGGACTCGACCTTTAATAAATAATCCACATCATCGAATCACCCCCGCACTCTACCAACGATATTCTTTAGTATCACGACCATGAATTATCCATGCACTACTGACTTAAAGATAATCATGTTTTTCATCAATGATCGATCATGCCATAAAATAATTCATCTTTGCACTACTGACCAAAGAGAATCCATAGCTATAATCATACCAAAAATTGTCCATCAATGCACTACGGGCCAATGAGGACTTTCTCCCACATCATTTGTAACATTACGGTCATGATTACACCGAATAATCCCTGGTCATAATCATACCAAGTCCATCATGCACTCTACAGGCCACAGATGACTTTCAACAAAATATAAACACGAGGATGATGACAATGATATAAGAATTCAATAAAACAAGTTGAAGAATTAATTTATCTAGGAAATGATAATGTCCAAATTGTCAACATGATACTGCTTTGTAAAGTAAAATTCAAGAATGCTCAAAAGAATATTTCCATGAAAAGATACTGGATGAAGCGCAAATATTTAGGATATTCCACTAATTTCATGGAGTATAGAAGTCAAAGTTTTAACCAACTGAGTATAATAAAGAATGGAATAACAAAAGAAATCACCATGCATGCGGTGCCCG
This sequence comes from Panax quinquefolius, assembly GCA_020205615.1. Taxonomy (NCBI): domain Eukaryota; kingdom Viridiplantae; phylum Streptophyta; class Magnoliopsida; order Apiales; family Araliaceae; genus Panax; species Panax quinquefolius. The sequence goes on from CM035170.1 coordinate 26,153,844, forward strand.
CGCCAGACGAGGTTATTCCAATGTAATAATAAATAACGGAACGGAGTTCGGCGTAAAACGTCATGCAGGCAACGAGGATATTCAACAAAATAATAATAAAAAGCGGAACCAGTCCGGCGTAAAACATCTGAGATGAGGATATTCCGCGAATAATAATAAAGATGGAATAATAGAAGAATGTCACCAAGTATAGGGTAGCTCGCGTTTACTGGTTATTCTAGCAGAATAATAAAGAATGGAATAACAGAAGTTCTCTTCATGAATACAAAAAAAATAATAACCCTTACGGGTACATCATATAATATTCCCTACCGTAAAAGAAGAGTATTCCGACTTGTAGCGCGATGATATACTCGAAGAAAACTTGTACTACGCCCAAAGCTTTCTTAAACTCTAAAGAAATACGCTCAAGATTATAGAAGAAGAACTTTCTCTATAGTTTCTCTCTAGAGTTCAAATTGAATTAAGTAAGATATAATGAAAGAATGAGCTTCTATTTATAGAAGAATGGAATGAATAGTAACCAACCCATGAGCGGTCAGATGGATTTACTTTAATCGGACGGTCCATATTTAAAGCAAAATCTTTTAAATAAAATATAATATATTCTATTTTATATAAAAAGATTTTTACTATGCAAACACTATGCATAATAAAATATAATATATTCTATTTATAGAATAACTTTAATAAAGTATTACATCGTTATATATGAAAAGATTTTACTATGTAAAACACTACGCATAATAGAATATAATATATTCTATTTATAAAATAACTTTATAAAAGTATTACTATGTTTTATATAAAAGATTTTACATTATAATTTCAACCAACGATGCGAAAAATTAGTACATCTCTTCATGGAATAATATTGTACCCAAAATAATTTGAATGAAAAAAAATATTTTTGAATTGAATAGTACCAAGTGAATAGTACTTGAGAATAGTACCACTGTGAATAGTACCTCCGACACAAAAAGTGTCCCAAATACAGAAAGTGAAGAATACTAGAGTGAATAGTAATCGGGTGAATAGTAACCGTGAATAGTCTGGCAAATGAATAGTACTTTCAGACCACGAAAAATGCTCCAAATACCCAAGTGAACAATATTTGGGTGAATAGTAATTTAGTAAATAGTAACTCGCGAATAGTACTCCGACACAATAAGTGGCCCAAGTTCCCGAGTGAATAATATTCAGGTGAATAGTAACCCATGAATAGTAACTCGTGAATAGTACTCTGACACAAAAAGTTCCCCAAATACTCGAGTGAACAATAGTAAAGTAAATAGTAACCGGGTATTTTATGACTACTTGTCTACTTTGAAAAATTTTCACATATCACTCTTAACTTTAAAGTTTTATCAATTTAACTATTTACCAAAATAGAAAAATTGAATAATTTTATTTCATAAAATTCGGGGTCTCACAATCTCCCCTCCTTATGAAATTTCGCCCTCGAAATTTACGTACGTACCTGGTATTCGAAGAGATGAGAATACCTTGCTTTCTTTTCGGATTATACCTTCTCGATTATTTCTTCTCTATCATGATTTTCCATTTCTCATCTCCTGTATTTCAAATATCATTCTAAAATATAGTTTCAAAATAAGGGTTAATTGACATAACACATAATACCCGTATATTCTGGCCGACCAATTAAATAACAAATAAACTTAGGTAGGTCATACTAGTGAAGGAATTCCCCGTCTCACCCCTCCTAGTTCTTGTCTCACATCTCGGCCGAGGATCATATCCCTAAGCTTTGATACCAACTATAGCGCCCAAAAATTAGGTATATATCATCCATCTTGGGTCGCCACTTACATGGTATGTAATTCAAATACAACTTACTAATAATACGGTTTGTCGCTTAAAATACGACAAAACATATGTTGTTAGTTTTAATACAAATATTGTCATCTAGACAATATCCACACTCAATGGAGTTCTCATTACATTTATTATTACACTATTTCACGAGAATAGTGAGGACTACTAATGCACCATCTAGGACTATCACTGCGTCCTAGACTAGTCCCCAACTACGTTCTCATTTCCTAAAGAGAACAAGTGAAAGAAAAGGGTGAGCTCAACTAGCCCAAGGTGAAATATTATGACTAAGATAATGCGAATAAATTATCATTAGCCTTCAACAACAGTGTTAAACCGATAAAATACAACAAACATCAAGTTTAATAAATTGCGGAACAAGCAATCCATTAAAAGAGTCAAGTAGAGAATAAAATCTACTATCTTTATGATTTAAAAGGTTTTTCATGACTTTTATCATTTGAGACTCAAACTTAATAAATAATCCACATCATCGAATCACCCCACGCTTTACGACCAACGATATTCTTTTAGTATCACGACCATGAATTATCATGCACTACGGCTTAAAGATAATCATGTTTTCATCAATGACTGATCATGCCATAAAACAATTCATCTTTGCACTACTGACCAAAGAGAATCCATAGCCATAATCATACCAAAAATTTTCCATCAATGCACTACAGGCGATGAGGACTTTTTCCACATCATTTGTAACATTACGGTCATGATTACACCGAATAATCCACAGTCATGATCATACCAAGTCCATCTATGCACTCTGAGGCCACTGATGACTTTCAACAAAATATAAACATGAGGATGATGACAATGATATAAGAATTCAATAAAAAAGTTGAAGAATTAATTTATCTAGGAAATGATAATGTCCAAATTGTCAACATGATCTTTGCTATGTAAAGTAAAATTCAAGAATGCTCAAAAGAATATTTCCATGAAAAGATCTTTGGATGAAGCGCAAATATTTAGGATATTCCACTAATTTCATGGAGTATAGAAGTCAAAGTTTTAAACATTTGAGTATAATAAAGAATGGAATAACAAAAGAAATCACCATACGCATGCGGTATTAAGATGTACAAAGTTATTCAACAGAATAATAAATAACGAAACCGAGTTCGCGTAAAAGCGTCTGCAGACGAGATATTCCAACAGAATAATAATAAAGACGGAACCAGGTCCGACGTAAAACATACAGACAGGATATTCCGACAGAATAATAATAAAGATGAAATAATAGAAGAATGTCACCAAATATAGGGTAGCTCGCGTTTACTGGTTATTCTAGCAGAATAATAAAGAATGGAATAACAGAAGTTCTCTTCATGAATACAAAAAAAATAATAACCCTTACGGGTACATCATATAATATTCCCTACTAGTAAAGAAGAGTATTCAGACTTGTAGGCGATGATATACTCGAAGAAAACTTGTACTACGCTCAAAGCTTTCTTAAACTCTAAAAAAATACGCTCAAGATTATAGAAGAAGAACTTTCTCTATAGTTTCTCTCTCTAGAGTTTCAGTGAATTCGTAAGATATAATGAAAGAATGAGCTTCTATTTATAGAAGAATGGAATGAATAGTAACCAACCCATGAACGGTCCAGATTGATTTACTTTAATCGGACGGTCCATATTTAAAGCAAAATCTTTTAAATAAAATATAATATATTCTATTTTATATAAAAAGATTTTTACTATGCAAACACTATGCATAATAAAATATAATATATTCTATTTATAGAATAACTTTAATAAAGTATTCTGATATATATGAAAAGATTTTACTATGTAAAACACTATGCATAATAGAATATAATATACTCTATTTATAAAATAACTTTATAAAAGTATTACTGCTTATATAAAAGAGATTTACATTATAATTTCAACCACATTATAATTTCAACCAATGATTACGAAAAATTAGTACATCTCTTCATGGAATAATATTGTACCCAAAAATAATTTGACCGAAAAAAATATATTTTTGAATTGAATAGTACCGTGAATAGTACTTTGAATAGTACCACATGAATAGTATCCCGACACAAAAAGTGTCCCAAATACCCGAGTGAAGAATACTAGAGTGAATAGTAATCGGGTGAATAGTAACCCTGAATAGTAATTCATGAATAGTACTCCGACACGAAAAATGCTCCAAATACCCAAGTGAACAATATTTGGGTGAATAGTAATTTAGTAAATAGTAACTTTCGTGAATAGTACTCCGACACAATAAGTGGCCCAAATAAAGTGAATAATATTCAGGTGAATAGTAACCCATGAATAGTAACTTCGTGAATAGTACTCGACACTGAAAAAGTTCCCAAATACTCGAGTGAACAATAGTAAAAGTAAATAATGGCCGGGTATTTTATTACTACTTGTCTACTTTGAAAAATTTTCACATATCACTCTTAACTTTAATGTTTTATCAATTTAACTATTTACCAAAATAGAAAAATTGAATAATTTTATTTCATAAAATTCGGGGTCTCACAATCTCCCTCCTTATGAAATTTAAGCCCCGAAATTTACGTATCGATACTGATATTGAAGAGATGAGAATACCTTGCTTTCTTTTCGGATTATACCTTCTCGATTATTTCTTCTCTATCATGTTTTTCCATTTCTCATCTCACGTATTTCAAATATCATTCTAAAATATAGTTTCAAAATAAGGGTTAATTGATATAACACATAATACACAGTATATTAAAATGAAACCAATTAAATAACAAATAAACTTAGGTAGGTCATACTAGTGAAGGAATTCTCCGTCTCACCCCTCCTAGTTCTTGTCTCACATCTCAGCCAGGGATCATATCCCTAAGCTTTGATACCAACTATGACGCCCCCAAAATTAGGTATACATCACCCATCTTGGGTCGCCACTTACATGGTACAGAATTCAAATACAACTTACTAATAATACAGCTGTCGTGTAAAATACGACAAAACATATGTTGTTAGTTTTAATACAAATATTGTCATCTAGACAATATCCACACTCAATGGAGTTCTCATTACATTTATTATTACACTATTTCACAGAATAGTGAGGACTACTAATGCACCATCTAGGACTATCACTCTGTTCCTAGACTAGCCCCAACTACGTTCTCATTTCCTAAAGAGAACAGTGAAAGAAAGGGTGAGCTCAACTAGCCCAGTAAGAAATATTATGACTAAGATAATGCAGAATAAATTATCATTAGCCTTCAACAGTGTTAAACTGATAAAATACAACAAACATCAAGTTTAAGCTGCGGAACAAGCAATCCATTAAAAGAGTCAAGTAGAGAATAAAATCTACTATCTTCTATGATTTAAAAGGTTTTTCATGACTTTTATCGCTGAGACTCAGCTTAATAAATAATCCACATCATCGAATCACCCCTGCACTACGGCCAACGATATTCTTTAGTATCACGACCATGAATTATCTATGCACTACGGCTAAAGATAATCATGTTTTCATCAACGGCCTGATCATGCCATAAAACAATTCATCTTTGCACTACGGCCAAAGAGAATCCATAGCCATAATCATACCAAAAATTTTCCATCAATGCACTACGGGCCAATGAGGACTTTTTCCCACATCATTTGTAACATTACGGTCATGATTACACCGAATAATCCCTGGTCATGATCATACCAAGTCCATCTATGCACTACAGGCCACAGATGACTTTCAACAAAATATAAACATGAGGATGATGACAATGATATAAGAATTCAATAAAACAAGTTGAAGAATTAATTTATCTAGGAAATGATAATGTCCAAATTGTCAACATGATACTGCTTTGTAAAGTAAAATTCAAGAATGCTCAAAAGAATATTTCCATGAAAAGATACTGGATGAAGCGCAAATATTTAGGATATTCCACTAATTTCATGGAGTATAGAAGTCAAAGTTTTAACCAACTGAGTATAATAAAGAATGGAATAACAAAAGAAATCACCATGCATGCGGTATACCGGAGCATAGACAAGGTTATTCAACAGAATAATAAATAACGAAACCAGTCCAGAAAGCACTAACAGGAACGTAATAATAAATAACGGCAGTACGGTAAAGAAACGACGAGGATATTCCAACGAGAATAATAATAAATAAGCGGAACCCGGTCCACGTCCGACGTAAAACATATGAATGGAATAGGATATTAAGCAGAATAATAATAAAGATGAAATAATAGAAGAATGTCACCAAATATAGGGTAGCTTCGCGCTATCTGGTTATTCTAGCGGAATAATAATAAAGAATGGAATAATGTAAGTTCTCTTCATGAATACAAAAGAAATAATAACCCTTACTTACGGTACAACATATAATATTCCCTATTAGTAATAAAGAAGAGTATTGAAACTTGTAGTAGGCGATGATATGATATCGAAGAAAACTTGTACTACGCTCAAAGCTTTCTTAAACTCTAAAGAAATACGCGCCAAGATTATAGAAGAAGAACTTTCTCTATAGTTTTCTCTCTAGAGTTTCAAATGAATTGTAAGATATAATGAAAGAATGAGCTTCTATTTATAGAAGAATGGAATGAATAGTAACCAACCCATGAACGGTCCAGATTGATTTACTTTAATCGGACGGTCCATATTTAAAGCAAAATTTTTTAAATAAAATATAATATATTCTATTTTATATAAAAAGATTTTAACTATGCAAACACTATGCATAATAAAATATAATATATTCTATTTATAGAATAACTTTAATAAAGTATTACATTATATATAAAAAGATTTTACTATGCAAAACACTATGCACAATAGAATATAATATATTCTATTTATAGAATAACTTTATAAAAGTATTTTGTATTATATAAAAAGATTTTACTATGCAAAACACTATGCATAATAGAATATAATATATTCTATTTATAAATTAACTTTATAAAAGTATTCTGTTTTATATAAAAAGATTTTCTGTTATAATTTCAACCAACGGTCTGAAAAATTAGTACATCTCTTCATGGAATAATATTGTACCCAAAAATAATTTGGACCGAAAAAAAATATATTTTTCGGGTGAATAGTACCCCGTGAATAGTACTTCGGGAATAGTATCCTGTGAATAGTACCCTGACACAAAAAGTGTCCCAAATACCCGAGTGAAGAATACTAGAGTGAATAGTAATCGGGTGAATAGTAACCCGTGAATAGTAATTCATAAATAGTACTCCGACACGAAAAATGCTCCAAATACCCGAGTGAACAATATTTGGGTGAATAGTAATTTAGTAAATAGTAACTCGCGAATAGTACTCTGACACAATAAGTGGCCCAAGTTCCCGAGTGAATAATATTCAGGTGAATAGTAACCCATGAATAGTAACTCGTGAATAGTACTCCGACACAAAAAGTTCCCCAAATACTCGAGTGAACAATACTAAAGTAAATAGTAACCGTGTATTTTATGACTACTTGTCTACTTTGAAAAATTTTCACATATCACTCTTAACTTTAAACTTTTATCAATTTAACTATTTACCAAAATAGAAAAATTGAATAATTTTATTTCATAAAATTCGGGGTCTCACAATCTCCCCTCCTTATGAAATTTCGCCCTCGAAATTTACGTACGTACCTGGTATTCGAAGAGATGAGAATACCTTGCTTTCTTTTCGGATTATACCTTCTCGGTTATTTCTTCTCTATCATGATTTTCCATTTCTCATCTCCTGTATTTCAAATATCATTCTAAAATATAGTTTCAAAATAAGGGTTAATTGACATAACACATAATACCCCAATATTACAATCGACCAATTAAATAACAAATAAACTTAGGTAGGTCATACTAGTGAAGGAATTCCCGTCTCTCACCCTCCTAGTTCTTGTCTCAAATCTCGGCCAGGATCGTATATCCTAAGCTTTGATACTAACTATGACGCCCCCAAAATTAGGTATACATCACCCATCTTGGGTCGCCAGATACATGGTACGTAATTCAAATACAAACTTACTAATAATACAAATTGCCGTGTAAAAATAATTAAAAACATATGTTGTGAGTTTTAATACAAATATTGTCATCTAGACAATATCCACACTCAATGGAGTTCTCATTACATTTATTATTACACTATTTTCATAGAATAGTGAGGACTACTAATGCACCATCTAGGACTATCACTCTTGTTCCTCGACTAGCCCCCAACTACGTTCTCATTTCCTGAAGAGAACAGTGAAAGAAAGGGTGAGCTCAACTAGCCCAGTAAGAAATATTATGACTAAGATAATGCAGAATAAATTATCATTAGCCTTCAATAGTGTTAAACTGATAAAATATAATAAACATCAAGTTTAACTGCAGCGGAACAAGCAATCCATTAAAAGAGTCAAGTAGAGAATAAAATCTACTATCTTCTATGATTTAAAAGGTTTTTCATGACTTTTATCGCTGGGACTCAGCTTAATAAATAATCCACATCATCGAATCACCCCTGCACTACGGCCAAGGATATTCTTTAGTATCACGACCATGAATTATCCATGCACTACGGCTAAAGATAATCATGTTTTCATCAACAGTCTGATCATGCCATAAAATAATTCATCTTTGCACACTACTACCAAAGAGAATCCATAGCCATAATCATACCAAAAATTGTCCATCAATGCACTACGGGCCAATGAGGACTTTTTCCACATCATTTGTAACATTACGGTCATGATTACACCGAATAATCCCTGGTCATAATCATACCAAGTCCATCTATGCTACTATGTGCCAAAGATGACTTTCAACAAAATATAAACATGAGGATGATGACAATGATATAAGAATTCAATAAAACAAGTTGAAGAATTAATTTATCTAGGAAATGATAATGTCCAAATTGTCAACATGATACTGCTTTGTAGAGTAAAATTCAAGAATGCTCAGAAGAATATTTCCATGAAAAGATACTAGATGAAGCGTAAATATTAGGATATTCCACTAATTTCATGGAGTATATAGAAGTCAAAGTTTTAACCAATTGAGTATAATAAAGAATGGAATAACAAAAGAAATCACCATGCATGCGATGTAAGTTATTCCAGGCAGTAGTTATTCCAAATAATAAATAATAATAAATAATAGAACGTAGAAACGCACGTAAAACGAGCATGGGATATTCCAAAGAATAATAATAATAAAGGAACCAGTCCTATGAAAACGCATGCACGTGATAAGTAAATGCATGACATGGATATTCCAACAGAATAATAATAAAGATGGAATAATAGAAGAATGTCACCAAGTTTAGGGTAGCCCGCGTATACTGGTTATTCTAGTAGAATAATAAAGAATGGAATAACAGAAGTTCTCTTCATGAATACAAAGAAATAATAACCCTTACGTAAAAGAATAATATTCCCTATTTACCGTAAAAGAAGAGTATTTCGACTTGTAGGGCGATGATATACTCGAAGAAAACTTGTACTACGCCTCAAAGCTTTCTTAAACTCTAAAGAAATACGCCAAGATTATAGAAGAAGAACTCTCTCTATAGTTTCTCTCTAAAGTTTCAAATTGAATTCGTAAGAAATAATGAAAGAATGAGCTTCTATTTATAGAAGAATGGAATGAATAATAACCAACCCATGAATGGTCCAGATTGATTTACTTTAATCGGACGGTCCATATTTAAAAGCAAAATCTTTTAAATAAAATAATAATATATTCTATTTTATTATAAAAAGATTTTACATGCAAACATATATGCAAGCATTATGCAAACACTATGCATAATAAAATATAATATATTCTATTTATAGAATAACTTTAATAAAGTAAAGTTTTATATAAAAAGATTTTACTATAAAATAAGCACAATAGAATATAATATATTCTATTTATGAATAACACTTTATATATAAAAATTTTACTACATAATAGAATATAATATATTCTATTTATAGAATAACTTTATAAAAGTATTACTTTTTTATATAAAAGCTTTTCATTATAATTTCAACCAACTATTCGAAAAATTAGTACATCTCTTCATGGAATAATATTGTACCCAAAAATAATTTGGACTAAAAGAAATATATTTTTCGGATGAATAGTACCCCGTGAATAGTACTTCGGGAATAGTACCCTGTGAATAGTACCCTGACACAAAAAGTGTCCCAAATACCCGAGTGAAGAATACTAGAGTGAATAGTAATCGGGTGAATAGTAACCCGTGAATAGTAATTCATGAATATTACTCCGACACGAAAAATGCTCCAACTACCCGAGTGAACAATATTTAGGTGAATAGTAATTTATTAAATAGTAACTCGTGAATAGTACTCATGAATAGTACTCGACACAAAAAGTGGCCCAAATTCTAAGTGAATAATATTCGTGAATAGTAAATTAGGTGAATAACCCATGAATAGTAACTCGTGAATAGTACTCTGACACAAAAAGTTTCCCAAATACTCGAGTGAATAATACTAAAGTAAATAGTAACCAGGTATTTTATGACAACTTGTGTACTTTGAAAATTTTTCACATATCACTCTTAACTTTAAACTTTTATCAATTTAACTATTAACCAAAATAGAAAAAATTGAATACTTTTATTTCATAAAATTCGGGGTCTCACAATCTCCCCTCCTTATGAAATTTCGCCCTCGAAATTTACGTACGTACCTGATATTCGAAGAGATGAGAATACCTTGCTTTCTTTTCGGATTATACCTTCCTCGGTAATTTTCTCTATCATGATTTTCCATTTCTCATCTCCTGTATTTCAAATATCATTCTAGAATATAGTTTCAAAATAAGGGTTAATTGACATACCACATAATACCCCTATATTCTGATCGACCAATTAAATAACAAATAAACTTAGGTAGGTCATACTAGCGAAGGAATTTCCCGTCTCTCCCCTCCTAGTTCTTGTCTCACATCTCAGCTGAGGATCATATCCTAAGCTTTGATACCAACTATGACGCCCCCAAAATTAGGTATACATCACCCATCTTGGGTCGCTAGACTTACATGGTATGTAATTCAAATACAAACTAATAATAAAACGTATTGTGTAAAATACGACCAAAACATATGTTGTGAGTTTTAATACAAATATTGTCATCTAGACAATATCCACACTCAATGGAGTTCTCATTACATTTATTATTACACTATTTCACAGAATAGTGAGGACTACTAATGCACCATCTAGGACTATCACTCTGTTCCTCGACTAGCCCCAACTACGTTCTCATTTCCTAAAGAGAACAGTGAAAGAAAGGGTGAGCTCAACTAGCCCAGTAAGAAATATTATGACTAAGATAATGCAGAATAAATTATCATTAGCCTTCAAACAAGTGTTAAACCGATAAAATATAACAAACATCAAGTTTAACTGCTGTGTTGGAACAAGCAATCCATTAAAAGAGTCAAGTAGAGAATAAAATCTACTATCTTCTATGATTTAGAAGGTTTTTCATGACTTTTATCATTTGAGACTCGAATTTTAATAAATAATCCACATCATCGAATCACCCCACTCACTACTGGCCAAGGATATTCTTTAGTATCACGACCATGAATTATCCATGCACTACTGGCTTAAAGATAATCATGGTTTCATCAACTACCCCCGATCATGCCATAAAATAATTCATCTTTGCACACGGCCAAAGAGAATCCATAGCCATAATCATACCAAAAATTGTCCATCAATGCACTACGGGCCAATGAGGACTTTTTTTCCACATCATTTGTAACATTACTACCATGATTACAACCGAATAATCCTCGGTCATAATCATACCAAGTCCATCTATGCACTATGAGCCAAAGATGACTTTCAACAAAATATAAACATGAGGATGATGACAATGATATAAGAATTCAATAAAACAAGTTGAAGAATTAATTTATCTAGGAAATGATAATGTCCAAATTGTCAACATGATACCGCTTTGTAAAGTAAAATTCAAGAATGCTCGAAAAGAATATTTCCATGAAAAGATCTTTGGATGAAGTGCAAATATCAAGGATATTCCACTAATTTCATGGAGTATAGAAGTCAAAGTTTTAACCAACCGAGTATAATAAAGAATGGAATAACAAAAGAAATCAGAAATTTCCCAGTTATTCTAATGTAATAATAAATAACGGAACCGCATAAACGCGTGCAAGAGCGAGGATATTCAACAATAAATAATAATAAAATGACGGAACTAGGTCCGACGTAAAACAAATAAGAATGCATGTGATATTCGACGATATTAATAATAATAAAGATGGAATAATAGAAGAATGTCACCAAGTATAGGGTAATCACAAAGAGTTATCGGTTATTCTAAAGTAATAATAATAATGGAATAATGTAAGTTCTCTTCATTGAATAAAAAGAAATAATAACCCTTACAAATAATACAACAAATAATATTCCCTACCGTAAAAGAAGAGTATTCCGACTTGTAGGGCGATGATATACTCGAAGAAAACTTGTACTACGCTCAAAGCTTTCTTAAACTCTAAAGAAATACGCTCAAGATTATAGAAGAAGAACTCTCTCTATAGTTTCTCTCTCTAGAGTTTCAGTGAATTCGTAAGAAATAATGAAAGAATGAGCTTCTATTTATAGAAGAATGGAATGAATAGTAACCAACCCATGAACGGTCCAGATTGATTTACTTTAATCGGACGGTCCATATTTAAAGCAAAATCTTTTAAATAAAATATAATATATTCTATTTTATATAAAAAGATTTTTACTATGCAAACACTATGCAGGCACTATGCAAACACTATGCATAATAAAATATAATATATTCTATTTATAGAATAACTTTAATAAAGTATTCTATTTTATATAAAAAGATTTTACTATGCAAAACACTATGCACAATAGAATATAATATATTCTATTTATAGAATAACTTTATAAAAGTATTCTATTTTATATAAAAAGATTTTACTATGCAAAACACTATGCATAATAGAATATAATATATTCTATTTATAGAATAACTTTATAAAAGTATTATTTTATATAAAAAGATTTTACATTATAATTTCAACCAACTATGAAAAATTAGTACATCTCTTCATGGAATAATATTGTACCCAAAAATAATTTGGACCGAAAAGAAATATATTTTTCGGGTGAATAGTACCCCGTGAATAGTACTTCGGGAATAGTACCCTGTGAATAGTACCCCGACACAAAAAGTGTCCCAAAAATACCTTGAGTGAAGAATACTAGAGTGAATAGTAATGGGTGAATAGTAACCCGTGAATAGTAATTAATGAATAGTACTTGACACTAAAAAATGCTCAAAATAAAAAAGTGAACAATATTTGGGTGAATAGTAATTTAGTAAATAAGAACTCGTGAATAGTAACTGGTGAATAGTACCGACACAAAAAGTGTCCCCAAACCCGAGTGAATAATATAGAGTGAATAGAATACCCAGTGAATAGTAACTCGTGAATATAAGTGAATAGTACACACAAAAAAGTTCCCCAAATACTCGAGTGAACAATACTAAAGTAAATAGTATTCTTAGGGTATTTTATGACAACTTGTCTACTTTGAAAAATTTTCACATATCACCCTTAACTTTAAACTTTTATCAATTTAACTATTTACCAAAATAGAAAAATTGAATACTTTTATTTCATAAAATTCGGGGTCTCACAATCTCCCCTCCTTATGAAATTTAGCCCTCGAAATTTATGTATGTACTGATATTATTCAAGAGATGAGAATACCTTGCTTTTTTTAGGATTATACCTTCCTCCTGTTATTTTCTCTCTATCATGATTTTCCATTTCTCATCTCCTGTATTTCAAATATCATTCTAGAATATAGTTTCAAAATAAGGGTTAATTGACATACCACATAATACCCCTATATTCTGACCGACCAATTAAATAACAAATAAACTTAGGTAGGTCATACTAGTGAAGGAATTTCTGCTCTCACCCTCCTAGTTCTTGTCTCACATCTCACCAGGATCATATCCCTAAGCTTTGATACCAACTCATGACGCCCCCAAAATTAGGTATACATCACCCATCTTGGGTCGCCAGATACATGGTACAGAATTCAAATACAAACTAATAATACAGTTGTCGTGTACAATACGACTAAACATATGCTGTGAGTTTTAATACAAATATTGTCATCTAGACAATATCCACACTCAATGGAGTTCTCATTACATTTATTATTACACTATTTCACAGAATAGTGAGGACTACTAATGCACCATCTAGGACTATCACTGTTCCTCGACTAGTCCCCCAACCACGTTCTCATTTCTAAAGAGAACAAAGTGAAAGAAAGGGTGAGCTCAACTAGCCCAAGAAGAAATATTATGACTAAGATAATGCGTAATAAATTATCATTAGCCTTCAACATAGTGTTAAACCGATAAAATATAATAAACATCAAGTTTAATGCGCAATGAACAAGCAATCCATTAAAAGAGTCAAGTAGAGAATAAAATCTACTATCTTCTATGATTTAAAAGGTTTTTCATGACTTTTATCGCTGAGACTCAGCTTAATAAATAATCCACATCATCGAATCACCCCTGCACTACGGCCAACGATATTCTTTAGTATCACGACCATGAATTATCTATGCACTACGGCTAAAGATAATCATGTTTTCATCAACATCCGATCATGCCATAAAACAATTCATCTTTGCACTACGGCCAAAGAGAATCCATAGCCATAATCATACCAAAAATTGTCCATCAATGCACTACGGGCCAATGAGGACTTTTTCCACATCATTTGTAACATTACGGTCATGATTACACCGAATAATCCCTGGTCATAATCATACCAAGTCCATCTATGCACTCATGTGCCAAGATGACTTTCAACAAAATATAAACATGAGGATGATGACAATGATATAAGAATTCAATAAAAAAAGTTGAAGAATTAATTTATCTAGGAAATGATAATGTCCAAATTGTCAACATGATACTGCTTTGTAAAGTAAAATTAAAGAATGCTCAAAAGAATATTTCCATGAAAAGATACTAGATGAAGCGTTAAATATCAAGGATATTCCACAAATTTCATGGAGTATAGAAGTCAAAGTTTTAACCAACCGAGTATAATAAAGAATGGAATAACAAAAGAAATCACCATGCATGCGTATAGATTTCAGAGAATAATAGTTATTCAAAAGTAATAATAAATAACGGAACCTGTGTTCCAATGAAAATGTAATAAACGGGAATTCCAAAAGAATAATAATAAAGACGGAACCAGTCCGTAAATAAAATGCATGCATGTGATATTTCCAATAATACGGTTATTAATAATAATAAAGATGGAATAATAAAGAATGTCACCAAGTTTAACAAAAGTTATTCTAGTAGAATAATAAAGAATGGAATAATAAGTGTCTCTTCCATGAATACAAAAGAAATAATAACCCTACGTACAACAAATAATATTCCCTCACCGTAAAAGAAGAGTATTCGACTTGTAGTAGGCGATGATATACTCGAAGAAAACTTGTACTACGCTCAAAGCTTTCTTAAACTCTAAAGAAATACGCCAAGATTATAGAAGAAGAACTCTCTATAGTTTTCTCTAAAGTTTCAAAGTTGAATTCGTAAGAAATAATGAAAGAATGAGCTTCTATTTATAGAAGAATGGAATGAATAAGTAACCAACCCATGAATGGTCCGTATTGATTTACTTTAATCGGACTATCCATATTTAAAGCAAAATCTTTTAAATAAAATATAATATATTCTATTTTATTTAAAAAGATTTTTACTATGCAAACACTATGCAAGCACTATGCAAACATTATGCATAATAAAATATAATATATTCTATTTATAGAATAACTTTAATAAAGTATTATGTTTTATATAAAAGATTTTACTATGCAAAACACTATGCATAATAGAATATAATATATTCTATTTATAGAATAACTTTATAAAAGTATTCATTTTATATAAAAGCTTTTTTTATAATTTAACCAACTAGAATATAAAATTATATATATCTCTTCATATAAAAGAATAATATTATAAAAAAAATAATTTGATATAAAAAAATATATTTTTTTGGATGAATAATTTGAAATAGTATAACTAGGAATAGTACCACAATGAATACACACGACTCAAAAATGTCCCAAATAATAGTGAAGAATACTAGAGTGAATAGTAATGGGTGAATAGAAATGAATAGTAATTCATGAATATACTGAATAAAAAATGCTCCAACTACCCGAGTGAACAATATTTAGGTGAATAGTAATTTAGTAAATAGTAAAGTCGTGAATAGTATCAAGACACACAATAAGTATCCCAAATATTCGAGTGAATAATATTAGAGTGAATAGTAATTTGAATGAATAGTAACTCGTGAATAGTACTGAATACACATTAACGAAAAGTTCCCTAAATACTCGAGTGAACAATCCTAAAGTAAATAGTAAACTGTGTATTTTATGACAACTTGTCTACTTTGAAAAATTTTCACATATCACTCTTAACTTTAAACTTTTATCAATTTAACTATTAACCAAAATAGAAAAAATTGAATAATTTTTTTTCATAAAATTCGGGGTCTCACAATCTCCCCTCCTTAGGAAATTTCACCCTCGAAATTTACGACGTACTGAGTATTCGAAAGAGATGAGAATACCTTGCTTTCTTTTTGATTATACCTTCCTCGGTTATTTCTTCTCTATCATGATTTTCCATTTCTCATCTCCTGTATTTCAAATATCATTCTAAAATATAGTTTCAAAATAAGGGTTAATTGACATAACACATAATACCCCTATATTCTGGCCGACCAATTAAATAACAAATAAACTTAGGTAGGTCATACTAGTGAAGGAATTCCCCGTCTCACCCCTCCTAGTTCTTGTCTCACATCTCAGCCAGGGATCATATCCCTAAGCTTTGATACCAACTATGACGCCCCCAAAATTAGGTATACATCACCCATCTTGGGTCGCCACTTAAATGGTACAGAATTCAAATACAACTTACTAATAATACAACTGTCGTGTAAAATACGGCAAAACATATGTTGTGAGTTTTAATACAAATATTGTCATCTAGACAATATCCACACTCAATGGAGTTCTCATTACATTTATTATTACACTATTTCACAGAACAGTGAGGACTACTAATGCACCATCTAGGACTATCACTCTGTTCCTCGACTAGCCCCAACTACGTTCTCATTTCCTAAATAGAATAGTGAAAGAAAGGGTGAGCTCAACTAGCCCAGTAAGAAATATTATGACTAAGATAATGTAGAAATAAATTATCATTAGCCTTCAATAGTGTTAAACCGATAAAATATAACAAACATCAAGTTTAATCGCAATGAACAAGAAATCCATTAAAAGAGTCAAGTAGAGAATAAAATCTACTATCTTCTATGATTTAAAAGGTTTTTCATGACTTTTATCATTTGGGACTCGATTAATAAATAATCCACATCATCGAATCACCCCGCACTACTACCTAACGATATTCTTTAGTATCACGACCATGAATTATCCATGCACTACTATTAAAGATAATCATGTTTTCATCAACTCATTCCGATCATGCCATAAAACAATTTATCTTTGCACTACGGCCAAAGAGAATCCATAGCCATAATCATACCAAAAATTGTCCATCAATGCACTACGGCCAACGAGGGTCTTTTTCCACATCATTTGTAACATTACTACCATGATTACAACCGAATAATCCTCGGTCATAATCATACCAAGTCCATCTATGCACTACTGTGCCACAAATGACTTTCAACAAAATATAAACATGAGGATGATGACAATGATATAAGAATTCAATAAAACAAGTTGAAGAATTAATTTATCTAGGAAATGATAATGTCCAAATTGTCAAATGATACTGTTTTGTAGAGTAAAATTTAAGAATGCTCAGAAGAATGTTTCCATGAAAAGATACTGGATGAAGCGCAAATATCAAGGATATTCCACTAATTTCATGGAGTATAGAAGTCAAAGTTTTAACCAACTAGTATAATAAAGAATGGAATAACAAAAGAAATCACCATGCATGCGATATTCATGCATAGGTGAGTTATTCCAGCGAATAATAAATAACGGAACCCGAGTTATTCAGAAACGCAATGTGATATTCCAATAATAAATAAAATAAAACGGAACCAGTCCCACAGAAACGCATGTGAGCGGTGATATGATATTACGACAATATAATAATAAAGATGGAATAATAGAAGAATGTCACCAAGTATAGGGTAGCCCGCGTTTATTGGTTATTCTAGCAGAATAATAAAGAATGGAATAACAGAAGTTCTCTTCATGAATACAAAAGAAATAATAACCCTTACGGGTACAACAAATAATATTCCCTACCATAAAAGAAGAGTATTCCGACTTGTAGGGCGATGATATACTCGAAGAAAACTTGTACTACGCTCAAAGCTTTCTTAAACTCTAAAGAAATACGCTCAAGATTATAGAAGAATAACTCTCTCTATAGTTTCTCTCTCTAGAGTTTCAGTGAATTCGTAAGAAATAATGAAAGAATGAGCTTCTATTTATAGAAGAATAAAATGAATAGTAACCAACCCATGAACGGTCCAGATTGATTTACTTTAATCGGACGGTCCATATTTAAAGCAAAATCTTTAAATAAAATATAATATATTCTATTTTATATAAAAAGATTTTTACTATGCAAACACTATGCAGACACTATGCAAACATTATGCATAATAAAATATAATATATTCTATTTATAGAATAACTTTAATAAAGTATTCATTTTATATAAAAAGATTTTTTACTATGCAAAATACTATGCACAATAGAATATAATATATTCTATTTATAGAATAACTTTATAAAAGTATTATGTTTTATATAAAAAGATTTTACTATGCAAAACACTATGCATAATAGAATATAATATATTCTATTTATAGAATAACTTTATAAAAGTATTTTATTTTATATAAAAAGCTTTTCTCATTATAATTTCAACCAACTATTCAAAAATTAGTACATCTCTTCATGGAATAATATTGTACCCAAAAATAATTTTGACCCAAAAGAAATATATTTTTGAATTGAATAGTACCGTGAATAGTACTTCTAGAATAGTACCACGTGAATAGTACTCGACACAAAAAGTGTCCCAAATACTCGAAAGTGAAGAATACTAGAGTGAATAGTAATTGGGTGAATAGTAACTCGTGAATAGTAACTCATGAATAGTACTCTGACACAAAAAGTGCCCCAGATACCCGAGTGAATAATATTCGGGTGAATAGCAATTTAGGTGAATAGTAACCCATGAATAGTACTCTGACACAAAAAGTGCCCCAAATACTCGAGTGAACAATACTAAAGTAAATAGTAACCGGGTATTTTATGACAACTTGTCTACTTTGAAAAATTTTCACATATCACCCTCAACTTTAAACTTTTATCAATTTAACTATTTGCCAAAATAGAAAAAATTGAATAATTTTATTTCATAAAATTCGGGGTCTCACAGTCTCTGCAAGTACTCCAGGTGATCAACCTATCGTACCCTACATTGTGCACAAGTATAAAGTTTAAGCGTATAAGCGTAAATGGGACTATACGCTGTCATTACCGTTACCCCGTTATCCAGTTGTTCATCTTAGAATTCATACAGGACCTCACTAAAGCAATTTGGATTGGTAAACATCAAATAGCTTCAAAGGATTTGAATTGTTTAAACAATATACTATGTTTGCATCAATAACATCTATTTTGGGACTTAAAGCTAGAAAGCATGCTTTAATATAGTTCATTAAGGAATACGAACTTTAAAGTATAGCAATTTGCAATAAGAACTGAATAATCATCAATAATGTTTCGCATCACAATTGAAGTTATAGAACTTTACAATAAAGGAGCTTGCACGAATGATTAATTAATCACAAGCCCAAACTTACCCTCACTGCAATCAACTGAATAAAGAGTTGAATAAATTCATAATGAAAAATAGGGTAATAAACTTGCCTTGATCATTGTTTACCAATAACAGATTAACAACTTACAGCTATCTGAACTTCACGTGCCCTACACAATTGTATAATCATGCACATCAACTATTAGCAATATATAATAGTTGTAATATAAACTTTAGTCTATAATTTTTAGAGTTCACTCTATGATTTTCACTCTACTATCTGCACTCTACGATTTTCAGAGTTCACTCTACGATTTTCACCGACTCTATGATTTTCAGTGTTAACTCTACGATTTTCACTCTACTATCTGCACTCTACGATATTCAGAGTTTACTCTACGACTTTCATTGACTCTACGATTTTCACTGACTCTACGATTTTTAGAGTTTACTCTATGATTTTTATTGACTCTACGATTTTCAAAGTTTACTCTACGATTTTCACTGACTCTACGATTTTCAGAGTTTACTCTACGATTTTCATTGACTATACAATTTTCAGAATTTACTCTACGATTTTCACTTACTCTACGATTTTCAGAGTTAACTCTACGATTTTTATTGACTCTACGATTTTCAGAGTTTACTCTATGATTTTTACTGACTCTACGATTTTCATTTACTCTACGATTTTCAGAGTTTACTCTACGATTTTCACTGACTCTACGATTTTATTCCCGCTAATCTAAAGATGATATGACCATGATACTTGGACACAATAACCTTCATACATCAAGGTATTTTACAAAAATATAACATTCCTAAAACTAGCATGCTAAGACCACAAACCAACCTGCATAGAAAAGTGTGCAAGAACTAGTTTTATATTTAGAAAAAAATCGAATTTCCAAAATTTCGCAGATTTTATTACCAACATGCATGCTTACGATTTTCATAACTTGCTCAATTTAACTCCCTTTCCTATGAAATTTGGACAGTTGTACCTCATGTTACATACTATTTTATAAAATTATTACATAACGTTAATCGAAAGTCATATACACCATGATCCCGAGGTCTTCAAAAACCCCAAAAATCACAGATTAATAGTTAAATCCAATTTGACAAAATTCGGATTTTGCTTCAAAGATGCAATTAAATTATTCCTAATGTCCGGATCATTTACTCTTACATGTTTTCACATTTCACAACATCAAACTTCAATAAACTTCCACCTTTTTGATTAATTTCTTCTTGGTTTAATATGATTGTGACGCCCCCAAAATAGGTATACATCACCTATTCTGAGTTGTCAATACATGGTACAGAAACAACTACAACTTTATTATTACAACGGTAAAACTGTGAGTTTGAATACAAATATTATCTTCTAGACAA
Organism: Panax quinquefolius; assembly: GCA_020205615.1. Classification (NCBI taxonomy): domain Eukaryota; kingdom Viridiplantae; phylum Streptophyta; class Magnoliopsida; order Apiales; family Araliaceae; genus Panax; species Panax quinquefolius. The sequence goes on from CM035170.1 coordinate 26,175,029, forward strand.
TATCTATACTCAAATAAATCCTCATCACATTTATTGATACATTATTTTACAAAAATGGTGAGGACTACTAAACAATCCTTTCTAAAACCTTCATTCCATACCCCGACTCGTACTCGCTATATTCTCGCCTCCTGAGAAAAATGGAACAAAAAGGAAAAGGGTGAGCTCAACTAGCTCAGTAAAGAATATTATGACTAAGATAATATACAACAAATTATCGTTAGTCTTCAACAGGGAAAAATCTAATAGAATACAATAGACAACAAATTTTAAATCAATATTCGCAACGGAAATAATAATTCATTAGAAGAGTTAAGTAGAGAATGCAAACTACTATCTTCTATGTATGAATTTAAAAGTTCATAAATCATCTTTTATCCCTCAGTAACATCAATCAATATACATCCGAATCAAATATTCATTTGCACTCTGTGCCAAAGATATTCATCGATTAGTAATGTTCATTTAAACACTGCTCATCTTTGCACTTACGGGCCAAAGATATTCTTCAGAAATCATTCATCTTTTGCACCACAGCCAAAGATATTCTTAAGAAATCATTCATCTTTGCACTACAGCCAAAGATATTCCATAATATCATCATTTAAGACCGAGGATGATGAAAATATTTTTTTTAAAGAAACGAATCCACTGAAACAAAATGACAAGGATTAAGGATTAAGGATTCGTACTTGGTTTTATCCACGTCCAAAAAATACCTCAAAATAATCATAGTGGTGTAAAATTCAAGAATGATCAAAACATGAATACAATAAGAGTTAGTATCCGAATAGATGTTTTGGATTAAAAGAAGAAATTTTATTTTTCTATGAATAATACCGTGATACGTGAATAGTAACTCCAGACACAAAAGATAGAAATTCCACAAAAACATCTTCACGCTTCACTGAATAGTACTCGTGAATAGTAATCGTGAATAGTAACTCATGAATAGTAACTTCGTGAATAGTAACTCATGAATAGTAACCCATACAAAAAAAGTTCCAAATTTGATAAAACTTCAGATCAACATTTCAAAGATAATGATATTGAAGAAATAATATCATTCGAGAAGAAAATAACATCCCTTACCTCAAAAGATCAGATTTCTAAATGAGACACCGGATATAGGCTATGACTTGACTTGCAATATAGCAATACTCAAAGTATACTCAAAATACTCACAAGAATACGCCGATAATATAGAGAGAAAACTTCAGTTTCGTGTGATTTTCAATTCTAACCTAAACACCTCTATTTATAGGAAAATGCTTAGAACACCAAAGCGTAAAATTTAATAAAATATATTATTATTAATAAATTTCCCACGCCTCTTTGGAAATCAGATCCCAACATTTCCCACATGCCAACCTTCTAGAAAGAAATGATAAAAACGTTTTCATAAAATAAATAATTAAAACTTACAAAAATCAATTATTTCGGAGCTTCGGAACTTCAATAATTCATAATAAATAGCCCTTTCATCAGAAAATTCGAATCTCGTGAGTTTTTATAGGAAATTCAATTCTCTACAACTTTGCAGAAGAAAGTTTTTCCAAATTCCAAACAGAAATTGACCGAAATCCACAAACGGGCGATTTTACAGGCTATAATCAAATTTCAGCCAATAAATGGGGTCCACCGACATGTTTAACATGTTTTAAATATTTATTGCAACAAAATACTCTTCCTCTTCAGATACTCATATATCCCACATTCGTTGTAAAAATATCACCGTTAATATATTATTAAAATAATATATTTAAACGAATTATTTTATCGGAAAAAGATAAAATATTAATTTTCAACAATTGTAATTTTAAAATTTTCTCCATCTATATCCACATAAAATCAATATTTTCCTCATCATATAAATCAATAATTAATTATTCACAAATAATATTAAAGAATCACAATATTGACAACTGTGCGCCTCAGAAAGAGGGCTTTCCAATAAGAATTTCTTCATTGGCAGCGCAATTAGGTGACCAAACCTCTCCTTAGATGTAACTTTCTAGACATTGCCAATAATGTTATCTAATAATATTATTCAGATAATATGAATTATTGCTTCGATAATGAAAATAATTGTGTAATGACAATTATTGAAACAACAAAGAATATAAAATATCAACGCAAAGAATTATTAACTCAATAAAATATCGAATAAAGTAATTACCGTAACCATTATTGAGTAGTGCCTTCACGTAAGAATCAATAATTGGTGCAATACCTGCGGTGCTCTTGTTCAACAACGCGTATTAGTGTGTTTTTAACCACGGGTATTCCAACAAAGATAATTGGTAATAACCACGCCTGATTATTTAAAAACAACTTATATTTGTCGTTTTCTTCATCCAATCGCTTTCGTTATGGGGCCCATACATGGTTATTGCCATCGTATTTAATATTCCCCAACAAAGATTTAATATTCCACAACCAAACGTAATATTCCCCCGACAACAATGAATATTTTATAACCACTTGCTTATTTTGAAATATTGCGTATTTAACCCTTAGGTGTTTCGAAAAGGTGAGGATACCTCGCTTTCATTTCCGCTTCCAATTCCTGTGTCATTCCCTCTATAGCATGATTCCTCCACAAAACTTTAACTTGTGGTATGACCTTTCAAGGCTGTAGGATACATGCTCCTTCCTATCCAAGATCTTGACAGGTACCTCCTCATCACGTTAAGTCTTCAAACTATCTCGTCCGGTTCTAACTTCAATAACGTGGTTCGGTCTTTCAAATATTTACGGGCATGCAGATATGTGAAACACATTATGAACACGAGACATACTTGAGGTAACGCAAGTCTATAGGCTACATTTCCTACTCGGTCAAGAATTTGAAATGGACCAATAAATCGTGGATTGAGCTTTCCTCTCTTCCCAAATCTTGTAACTCCCTTCCATGGAGCAACTCGCAACAAATACACGATCCCCTACACTAAATTCCACGCCCTTTCGATGAAGATCCGCGATAACTCTTTTATCGATCTTGTGCGCTTTGTATACGTTGTCGAATCATTTGGATCTTTTCAGAGTCATACTTACTAACTCGGGTCCCAACAATGTTGCTTCACCCACCTCATCCCAACATATTGGAGAACGACATTTTCGCCCATATAATGCTTCTCGAATGGAGCCACACCTATACTTGCTCGATAACCGCTGTTGTTGAGGAGAATTCCACCAATGGTAAATACTTATCCCAACTACCCTTGAAGTCTAGGACACGTAGTCTTAATAGATCTTCAAGAATTTGAATAGTCCTCTCGATTGTCCGTCTGTTTGGGGATGGTATGCCGAACTAAATCGCAAATCCGCGTTTCATAGCTTTTTTGCAAGCTAACCCAAAATCTTGAAGTGAATCTTGGGTCACGATCCCAAACTATGGATACAGCATGCCATGCAATCTCACAATCTCATTCACGCATATACTAGCAAGACGCTCAAGGAATAAGTCTCCGATCGGCAAGAAATGAGCGAGACTTGGTTAATCTATCAACAATAACCCAAATAGCATTTATGCCTTGAGAAGCCGTAGGAAGACCCGGTGAATCTAAATCCATAGTAATGTGTTCCTACTTCCATTTAGGAATCTCAAGTGGTTGCAACGGACCCTTAGGGTACAAGATGCTCCGCCTTTACACGCAGCCGCAAGTTAAACACATCGAGATAAACTTTGCAATCTCTCTCTTCATATTGTTCCACCAAAATGTATGTCAAGATCACGATACATTTTAGTACTTCCGAGATGGATTGCAAATGGCGTATTGTGTGCCTCCATCATAATCTTGTACTTCAAATCGAGTCGTTAGGAACACAAAGTCTAGAGTGGACTCAAAGTATTCCTTCTTCATCAATTCTCTCGCTTCGAATAGCTCCTTCTTGTACTTTCCTCTTCATACGCATCGATTTCCGGTTTGGGTGGCTTGAGTAACCTTAACTTTTTCTATTAAAGTTGGTTCTACGCAGATACTTGACATCATCGCACTCGTTCCGCATATGATCTTCTACTCAATAAATCGGCTACCACGTTTGCTTTACCGGGATGGTATTGAATAGTGTGGTCGTAGTCTTTCAATAGCTCGAGCCAACGTCAGCCGCATGTTGAGTTCTTTTGAGTGAAGAAATATTTAAGGCTTTTATGGTCTAAATATATCTCCACTTTCTCCCATATAGATAGTGCCTCCATATTTTAAGCTTGAAACGATCGGGCCGCCAACTCCTAGATCACTTAGTAGGATAATTCCTCTCATACTCTTTAAGTTGTCGCGAGGCATAGGCTATGACTTTCCCACGTTGCATGAGAACACATCCTAACCCTTTGCTCAAGCATCAGAGATAACAAATCCATCCGAACCAGATGGTATTGTTAGAACAGTCTTAGAAATAAGTCTCCTCTTAAGCTCTTGGAAACTTTTGCCGATTCTTCGCTCCAAACGAATTTTGTATCCTTCCGAAAGTTAATTTGAGTTAATGGAGTAGCACCGAGAAAACCCTTCCACGAATCTCCGATAATATCCAGATAAGCCCAAAAGCTACGATACTTGGTCACCGACTTGGTTGTTCTAACTTTGTATTGCTTCAATCTTCGCCGGATCAATAGATACTCCATGTTTCGACACCGCGCGCCCAAGGAATGCTACTTCCTCGCCGTAACTCGCATTTCTTCAATTTGGCATATAGTTGGTTTTCACGAAGCCTTTCGAGTACCAACTTCAAATGGTGCTCATGATCTTCACGGCTTTTGGAATATATGAGGATGTCATCAATAAAGACAACAACGAATTGATCCAAATATTCCTTGAATACTCGGTTCATCATATCCATGAAAGCCGTAGAGCATTAGTTAGTTCGAAAGACATGACTAAGAATTCATAATGCCCATACCCGAGTTACTCAAGGCGCTTTTGAATATCCTCGCTTTTAATCTTCATTGATGATATCGTAATCGAAGATCGATTTTTGAAAAGAATTGTGCCCCTTGCAATTGGTCAAATAAGTCATCAATACGAGGTAGATGATACCTATTCTTGATGGTGACATGGTTCAATTCCGATAGTCAATACAAAGTCGATACTCCCGTCTTTCTTCTTTACAAATAAAACAGAGCACCCCAAGGAGATGTACTAGGACGAATGAAACCAATGTCCAACAATTCCTCAGTAGTTGGACCTTTAACTCCTCAAGTTCAAGAGGGAGCCATTCGATATGGGGTTTTAGAAATGGGCTTTGTACCCGTGTTCAAGATCAATAAAGAATTCAACTTCACGCTCGGGGTAGACCGAAGTTCTTCGGAAATACGTCGGAAAGTCAATAACAACGGGAATATTATTCAAATTTGACGGTCTTTATTCAAATCCATAACATGGGCTAAGAAAGATTGACATCCGCTTTTCAATAAACGAATAGCTTTATGATTAGATATGACGTTGATTGATTTTAATGGTTTAGTTGCTTGAATTAAATACAACAAAGTTGGTTAGAATATGAAAACTAACAACCTTACGAAAACAATCAATTTTGGCATGATGAGTAGTTAACCAATCAATCCCTAAAATCACATCAAAAGCAAGTATCTTTAAAGAGATAAGGTCAACAGGTAAGGTAATGGTGCCAACTTGAATCAAACAAGATTTATAAACAATGGATGTGATGAAAGTTTCTCCTAACGGAGTTTCCACAGATAAGGTCAAAGTCTAATTTCTCCTGAGTCAAGTTTAAACGTTGAGCACATGCGGGAGAGATAAATGAATGGGTAGCACCACCGGTATCAAGTAAGGTATAAACTTCGCAAGAATTTATAAATAGCTTACCCGTGATCACCTCGCTTGGGTTCCTCGCATTTTGACCAAACCACAACAAACGCTTCTTCCGGAATCGTTGACTTTGACTTTTCTCGGGACGATCTTTTGAGTCACCGTCCCCATTGAACTAGGTTTCACATCTTGCATAATCTCGAGCGATATGTCCTTCCTTTCCACAATTATAGCATACCTTGAATCTGTTGTGGGCGTTTGACCGATATGTCCCTCTTTTCCAGTATTTGTAGCATATGACGGTGGTCGTTCTCCTCCCTTAGAACCGATTCTTGTCACGCCAGACATCATCTTCACATGGTCGCTATTAAATCTCCTCTTTTTAAAATCTCTCGCTACTCGCTTCTTCTATTTTCATGGCTATGATTACCACCGGAGTGGTTACCATTTCTTCGTCTGTTTCTTTCTCCGCAGTTATCATTATTACATTGATCGCTATCTCTCGTACGATCCTCGGTTGTGGTCCTCGGTTGACCGTACTCGTTATCTCGCTCTAATAATTGAGCCTGCTTTACAACATCTCGAATAAAGAAAATTTATGAGAAATGAGATCTTGACGTATCGCCGGTTTCAAACCTCTAAGAAACATCGCGTCATACATTCCTCATTCTCCACCAAATGAGGTGCAAACCGGATAACTCGCAAACTTTGCCTCGCATCTTTGAGACACCGCTATGTTGTTTTGTTCCAATCGATGAACTCCACTTCCTTCATATATGCACTAACACTTTCGTGAAAGTATTTGTCATTAAATAGCTTCAAATGTCTCCCAAGACATCGCCGAAAAGTTTGGATGGAGTACGCTTCATGACTCCCACCAGAGTCCGCCTCACCACCACGTAACATAAAGGTGGCGAATGGAACCTTCTGTTTCTCCCGCATCCCAAGACATCGAATATCTTGGTAATTTGTTTGACCCATGTTTCCGCCTATGATCGGATCCGCTTTCCCTTAAATTCTGGTGGTCCCAACTCTTTGAATCGCTTGTTTTGTGATAAACCAGTGAATTGCTATCATTTCCTCCTCGTATTTTGAACACAAGTTTCCTCGTCGATTTTGCATGAGCTCGCAAAAACTTCTAAACATCCCCTCGTTCATCATACGCTTTCAATGGTGTTGTTCACAGGAGGAACATTGCCACACATTGTTACACGCTTTTCCTCGTTGGTGAGTACATGCATCTCCACGGTCTCATTTCCATTGTTAATATTCTCAATTCGACATTCTCAAATCTCGTCATAAAACAAGGGTTAATTAAGGAAATCAATATATCACATAATATCCCTATATCTTGACTAACTAACAAATAAGCTTAGGTAGGACACACTAGCGAAGGATTTACTCGTCTCTCCCCTCCTAGTTCTATTCCCCGATCTCCAAATGGAGATCATATCCTCAAGCTCGATACCAACCGCGACGCCCCCAAAATAGGTATACATCACCTATTACGAGTTGTCAATACGGCATGCGTAAACAACTACAACTTTATTATTACAAGCAGAAAAGCGTGAGTTTGAATACAAATATTATCTTCTGCATAATATCTATACTCAAATAAATCCTCATCACATTTATTGATACATTATTTTACAAAATGGTGAGGACTACTAAACAATCCTTTCTAAAACCTTCATTCCATACCCGACTGCATTCTCGCTTATATTCTCGCCTCCCGAGAAAAATGGAACAAAAAGGAAAAGGTGAGCTCAACTAGCTCGGTAAAGAATATTATGACTAAGATAATATACAACAAATTATCGTTAGTCTTCAACAGGAAAAATCTAATATACTGATAGACAACAAATTTTAAATCAATATTCGCAGAATGAAATAATAATTCATTAGAAGAGTTAAGTAGAGAATGCAAACTACTATCTTCTATGTATGAATTTAAAAGTTCATCGTCTATCTTTTATCCTGTAACATCAATCAATATACATCTCGAATCAAATATTCATCTTTGCACTCATGTGCCAAAGATATTCATCATTAGTCATGTTCATTTAAACACTGTTCATCTTTGCACTACGGGCCAAAGATATTCTTCAGAAATCATTCATCTCTTTACTCAAAGCCAAAGATATTCTTAAGAAATCATTCATCTTTGCACTACAGGCCAAAGATATTCCATAATATCATCATTTAAGACTGAGGATGATGAAAAATATTTTTTTAAAGAAACGAATCCAGTGAAACAAAATGACAAGGATTAAGGATTAAGGATTCGTACTTGGTTTTATCCACGTCCAAAAATACCTCAAAAATAATCACAGTGGTGTAAAATTCAAGAATGATCAAAACATGGATACAATCTAAAGTTAGTATCCAGAATAGATGTTTTGGACGAAAAGAAGAAATTTTATTTTTCGGTGAATAGTACCGTATACGTGAATAGTGCCGTATACGTGAATAATGCCGTATACGTGAATAGTAACTCCGACACCAAAAGATAGAAATTCCACAAAAACATCTTCACGCTTCATGAATAGTACTCGTGAATAGTAACTCGTGAATAGTAACTCATGAATAGTAACTCGTGAATAGTAACTCATGAATAGTAACCCATGAGCATGAAAAAGTTCCAAATTTGATAAAAACTTCAGATCAACATTTCAAAGATAATGATATTGATGAAATAATATCATTCGAGAAGAAAAATAACATCCCTTACCTCGAAAGATCAAGACTTTTACATTTGAGACACCTGGGATATAGGCTATGACTTGGACTTGCACCGTATAGCAATACTCAAAGTATACTCAAAATACTCACAAGAATACGCTCGATAATATAGAGAGAGAAAACTTCAGTTTCTGGTGTGATTTTCAATTCTAACCTAAGACCTATTTATAGGAAAATGCTTAGAACACCAAAGCGAAAATTTAATAAAATATATTATTATTAATAAATTTCCTACGCCTCTTTGGAAATCAGATCCCAACATTTCCCACATGCCAACCTTCTAGAAAGAAATGATAAAAACGTTTTTCATAAAATAAATAATTAAAACTTACAAAAATCAATTATTTTTGAGCTTGAACTTCAATAATTCATAATAAATAGCCCTTTCATCAGAAAATTGAATCTCGCGTGTTTTTTATAGGAAATTCAATTCTCTACAACTTTTCGGAAGAAAGTTTTTCCAAATTCCAAGCAGAAATTGACCAAATCCACAAAGCAGGCGATTTTATATGCTATAATCAAATTTCGATTCAATAAATGGGGTCCGCAGGCATGTTTAACATGTTTTAAACATTTATTGCAACAAAAATACTCTTCCTCCTCAGATACTCATATATATCACATTCGTTGTAAAAATATCACCGTAAATATATTATTAAAATAATATATTTAAATGAATTATTTTATCGTAAAAAGATAAAATATTAATTTTCAACAATTGTCATTTTAAAATTTTCTCCATCTATATCCACATAAAATCAATATTTTCCTCATCATATAAATCAATAATTAATTATTCACAAATAATATTACGTAATCACAATATTGACAACCGTGCAGGTTCAGGAAAGAGAGGGCTTTCAATAAGAATTTCTTCATATGGCAGCGCAATTAGGTGACCAAACTCTCCTTGCAGATGAACTTTCTAGACATTGCCAATAATGTTATCTAATAATATTATTAGGATAATATGAATTATTGCTTCGATAATGAAAATACGTGTAATGACAATTATTGAAACAACAAAGAATATAAAATATCAACGCAAAGAATTATTAACTTCAATAAAATAACGAATAAATAATTCTTGTAACCATTATTGAGTAAGTGCCTTCTTCACGTAAGAATCAATAATTGGTGCAATACTGGTATGCTCTTGCTCAACAACGCGTATTAGTGTGTTTTAACCACAAGGTATTCCAACAAAGATAATCTGTAACAACTACGCTAGATTATTTAAAACAACTTATATTTGTCATTTTCTTCATCCAATCGCTTTCAGTTATGGGGCCCACACATGGTCACATTTGTCGCATTTAATATTTCCAAGCAAGACGAATATTCCACTACCAAACGAATATTCCCAAACAACAATGAATATTTTATAACCACTTGCTTATTTTGAAATATTTGCGTATTTAACCCTTAACTATCCACATTAATCAAATCAACCCTTACTATTTCAAAATAATAAATAAAGGAAATTCCTTTTTATTTAAAAATTTCGGGGTCTTACAATGATGCTCCTTCTCCTTGCTTGTCAAATCCTCAGTAATCTTCCAAAATTAGTTCTAACTCTCTTAGGCTCTCAATTTCTCTCCATGTTAACTCACTTGGTGGAATTTTCTTAAAAGAAAAGTGTGTTTGTATATATGTATAGCTTTGTTAGAGTCTTTTGATTCCCATAACCCCCAACTCCCATAACCCCCAACTCTAATGATTAGTTACTCACAATACTTAATACTACAATAATATAGTTAATTAATAGGAAGAATGTGGGAGTTAGAGAAAATGAATGTGGGAGTTAGAAAAATAAAAAGAATTTTGATTTTAAGGAATAAAATAAATTACTTCCACATTAGCTATTATGTAATATACGTATACTCCCTCCCTTGTCCCAATTTAATAGTCTCATGGGTCCATCAGTTCAGCTGATTTCTATTATAAAAAAAATACATATATTATTTTAATCAATTAATCAATTAATAAGCTACATGACTATTTTACCCTTCGGAACCAAACTTTGTGAACCATATATTGATTCCTACTAAAGTCGACGTTCTGGACGTCATGGGACTATCCGCTTAGTTAAATTCATCTCTAAAATTAAGTAGTTGACTTTTTTCTCGAAAAAGTCAATCGTCGATTTGACCAAAAAGTTAATCTGTGACACTTTTTCGTGATTACAATCTATCCCGACTAATTTCGACGTTCTGCACTCGAATACACAAATCGCGTCTCTAAAATTCGCCTCTAACTCCAAATTTCATGATTTAATACCATCCCACGTAATAAAATAGAATAATTCCTACTTAATTTTATTTAAATAGTTAAATAAAACTAAACCAACCATTTAAATACATCTCATCACATATCTTGAAATAACACATATATATGTACCACACACATACATCTAATAAATGAAATCACCCAAAACTTTCATATAAATTCGTTTATTAGCAATTCTTAAATTATAAAAAACAATATTAAAAAAATAAAAATAAAACTCGGATATTACAGGAGTTGTGCATTTAAGAATCGAAATATATATAATTAAATAAAATAAGACTTGATAGTAATTTCATGTCATATTTAATTGGGACATTGTATGTTGGAAGGATAGAATTGTACGGTAACTACTTACTCAAAGGTTCTTTTATGATTAATGTTGAAATCTATATTATCTGAAAAGTCGTTAATCGTTAGGGAGTTTTCCTATTATCAGAATAAATATTATTTATTTAAATTAATTAATAGTTTAATTTATTTATTTAAATAAGATTAGAATTGTTATAATTGATTTATTCACAACCGGTTTAATATGGAGAACCTAAAGGGTCATGTCATAAAAGGAATAATAAGTATTTAAGAAGTTAATGGCATAATTGTAATAATAAGTTAAGAATTTAATCTATGGTGATAGAATAAATTAAATAGCTTAATATTTATTATTTAATATTTTGAAAATATTAAATATAAATTAATAAGAGGAGACTTATTATTATTATTATTATTATTTAATCCTAAATGAGTTTGAAAATTAATTAATAAAAGTACTCTCATATATTCCTAATAAGATTAGGAGGTTAAATTAATTAAAAGAATTTAATTAATTATCCTAATAATATTACAGAGCTTAATTAATTAAAGAATTTAATTAATTAAATAATACCCTATTTTCTAATTAGATTATAAGGGTTAACTGATATCTATATAAGATGAGTCTTATATCAGATATCAAGTATACGTGATTCCAATTGTTGGAGAGTACGCTCTTTTTCTATAGAGATAGAAAACTAGGGTTTTGCCAAAAACTCGTCTTCTTAAATCTTTGTTCTTCCTTGGTGGATCACTTCTAAAGGTCAAACACATTGGTGGCTAACATTGACAAAAGGAAGGAACCAAACCCGGTGGATTCAAGTTGAACGCGAAAAGGATTAGATGTGAACTTGTACCTGAGCAAGCTCGAATCTTTATGGGTATAATTTTTTGTTCTTTATCTTTTCGTTTAATTAATAATTGTGCATAAAAGATGATCCGGGTATATGGTTTATAAAATTTTAAAACTCTATTTTAACATATTTAATTAAATTAATCTACTACAATTCCATCAAATATTTATATAACTCAATAAATAAATTAACAACATATATATTTAATTCAATAAATATTTTAAAAAATAATTATAAAAATCTCGTTCGTAACATCTTTCCCCTCTTAAAATGATTATGTCCCCAGAATTACAATTTACTTAATTCTTCCCGTTACATTCTCCCCACTTACAAAGATTTTGTCCCTAGAATTACTACACATATATTAAACAAATAAATTAGGGAAGTTTTTCATCATTTGTTCTTCGAGTTCTCACATAGCTTTTTCAGCATTGTGGTTCCTACAGATTACCTTAACATAAGGTATTACTTTATTTATGAGTACTTGTTCTTTCTTATCGACTATCTGAACAGTAAATTCTTTATAAGACAAATCTTTCTCAAATTGCAAGGGTTCGTATTCGATAACGTGCTTGTAATCGGGCTTGTACGGTCGTAAGACAGAAACATGGAAGACATAAGGATATGATCTAAGGCCGGAGGTAAGGCTACCTCATACGCGACTTCTCCAATTCTCCTCAAAATTAAACTTCAAACGGTCCAATAAACCTCGGGCTCAATTTGCCTTTCTTGCCAAATCGGATATTTCCCTTCCAGGGAGATACTTTCAAGAAGACGTAGCTAGCAGATTCAAATTCTCGATTCTATCAGTGTTAATCATCATATTTCTTCTGTCTGTCTTTCACAACTATCAATCTAGTCCTGATCACCTTAACGATTTCAGCGGTCTGTTGCACCAACTCTGGTCCTAGTAGCTGACGTTCACCAACTTTATCCTAACATAATGTAGTTCAACATTTTCTACCGTACAACGCTTCGTAAGGCGGAATGCCAATACTTGCGTGGTAACTATTATTGTAAGCGAATTCCACCAATGGTTGGTGGTCATCCCAATTTCCATTGAAGTCCATGATACAAGGTCTTATCATATCCTCTAATCTCTGTATTGTCCTTTCCCTCTTGCCATTTGTTTGAGGATGGTATGCCGTACTCATTCTCAATTACGTTCCCAAGCATTCCTGTATTTGTTTCCAAAAGTTCGACGTGAAACGCGGATCTCGATCAGAGACTATAGACACTGGAACACCGTGCCTTGAAATAGTTTCCTTCACATACAATTTTGCCAACTGATCTAAGTTAAATCTGATCTTGATTGGTAAGAAGTGTGTTGATTTCGTCAATCGGTCCACGATAACCCATACTGCGTCAAAACCTTTATGAGTCATTGGAATTCCTACCACAAAATCCATTATGATATGTTCCAACTTCCATTCTGGGATTTCTAACGGTTTTAACAACCCACTCAACCTTTGATGTTCTACTTTAACTTTCTAACATGTCAAACACTTGGCCACACAACTGGGAACGTCTTTCTTTATATTTGGCCACCAGAAATGTTGTCAGAGATCCTGGAACATCTTTATACTCCCTGGGTGAATCGAATATTGTGAACTATGAGCCTTACTCAAAATTTTCTCCCTTACTTATGATACTTGTGGAACTCAAATTCTTTTCTCGAATCTCAATAATCCCTCACTATCTATCTTGAATCTCAATTTGATTCCTTCAGATATTTTCTTTTTGACCTTCTCACATTCTTCTTCCTGAAGTTGAGCCTCCTTAAATTTATCTAGTAAGGTTGTGCCGGCTTGTATCTAGAACAATGTTTTGTCAATCTCCATAGGATACTTCACTTCCAATTCCAGCTTCTCCATCGCTGATATAAGCTCTTAATGAGAGGTCAACGTCATCAATTTCTCCCGACCCTTTCTACTTAAGGCATTGGCAACCACATTTGTTTTACCTGGATGGTATAGAATCTTGCAATCATAGTCCTTAATTAACTCCAACCACATTCTCTAGCGCATAATCAAGTCCTTATGTGTAAAAATATATTTTAGACTCTTATGGTTTGTATATATTTCACACTTCTCCCCGTAGAGATAGTGTCTTCAGATATTCAAAGTGAATACCACCGCAGCTAACTCCAAGTTATGGGTCAGATACCCCTTCTCATAGTCCCTCAATTGTCGTGACGTATACGCAATGAACCTGCCATTTTGCATAAGCACACAGCCAAGTCCTTTGTGCGACGCATCACTATAAACCATAAAATTTCATGTGTCGTCCGGAAGAGATAACACAGGTGTTGTACTCAACCTCTTCCTAAGTTCTTGAAAGCTTTCCCCACACTTTTTCATCCAAACGAATAACTTTCCTAGTCCAATTCGTTAGCGGAGTTGCGATCTTGGAAATGTCCTGAATGAATCTTCTGTAATAACCTGCCAATCCAAGAAAACTTCTCACTTACGATGGCATTTTCGGCTGATCCCTGTTCATCACAGCTTCAACTTTGGAGGGATCTACCGAAATTCTGTCCTTATCAATCACATACCCAAGAAATTGTACCCGCTCAATCCAAAATTTTCATTTCAAAAACTTGGCATACAACTTATCCTTTCTCAACGTCTCTAACATTAGCTTTAAATGATCTACATTTTCTTCCCTGGATTTCGAGTATACCAAATTGTCATCGATAAATACCACTACGAATTTGTCCAAAAATGGTTTGAACACTCCGCTCATTAGGCCCATAAATGATGTAGGAGCATTTGTTAGACCGAATGACATCACTAGAAATTCGTAGTGACCATATCAAGTCCTAAACATTGTCTTCAAAACATCATCTAGCCTCACCTTCAGCAGATGATAACCACTCCTCAAGTCTATCTTTGAAAAGTATCTCGCTCTCTTCAATTGATCAAATAGGTCCTCGATCCTTGGTAATGGATATCTATTCTTAATCGTGACCTTATTCAGTTCTCTATAGTCTATGTAGAACCGCATCGTCCCGTTCTTCTTCTTCATAAATAACACCGGTGTTACCCACAGTGATACGCTCGGTTCAATGTATTTCTTGTCCAGTAACTCTTGTAGTTGTACCATCAATTCTTTTATCTCTACCAGAGCCATCCGGTACGGTGCCTTCGATATTGGAGTCATTCATGGCACCAAATCGATCACTAACTCAACCTCTCTGTCTGGCGGAAGTCTTGGTAGATCATCTAGAAATATGTTTGCGATGTCCATCATTACTTGTATCTCCTCTAATTTCGGGTTCTCTTTACGACTATCAACTATGTAGGCTCAATATCCTACACAGCCTTCTCTTAACAACTTCTTGGCATGCATCATCATCAGACAACTCGCTTGTCTAGGTGACTTGCTGCCATAAAACACAACCTTTGACAGAGTCATAAGGTTAATACATTTCTTTTGGCAATCAATTACAGCCCTGTAATTGAATAACATATCCATTCCTAGAATGACGTCAAATTCCCAAGTCTGATAGGGATAAGATCTACGTTCATAATGTTACCTTTAATATCCACCCTACAGTTCTTATGTACGTATTTAACAGGGATCGCTTCTCTATTCACAATCTCTATGTTCATGGGGTATTATAACTCGTCCTTGGGCAATTCCAAGTTCTTAGCAAAGTCATCGGATATAAATGAACAAGTAGCACCCGAATAAAATAATACATAAGCATTAACTTTATTGATTGGAATGATACCTGACACCACATCACGAGATTGCACATCATCCTGCACTATCATGTTGAATGTCCCGGGGTCAATTGAATTCTGATTGGTCCCGTGATAGTTAGAGCATTGCCACCATTTTTTTCCTTGTTCCCTCATATTCTTGCCCCTTCAGATCCTATCTTGGGACAATCCCTAGCCAAGTGGTCCTTCCACCCACATATGAAGTAGGCGTCCTTCTTTGGGTTACGGCAGTTAGGTGCTATGTGGCCTTCCTGACCATAATTATAGCAAACTCCTTTTCCTTTCATACAGACCCCCAGGTGAGCTTTCCCGCAGGTCGAACATGATTCAATCCTCTTCTTCTGACCTCTTTGTTGATATCCAGTTGACGAGCTGTCAGTCCACCTTCTCTTCTTGTTGTTACTTCCTCCCGTTTTACTGCCACTGACCTTATTATTTCCCTCATTTTCACTATTCTTCTTCTTCTTCTTCTGATCCTGATTGTACTCGGTCACCGCATCGCTCCAACCTTCACCGAGGATGGCCTTCTCCAGTACTCCAGCAAAAGTGTTCAGCTGAAACATTGACACTTTGCTATATAACCAGGGCTTCAGTCCCAGTTCAAACCTTCTTACCTTCCTCTCATCCGTGTGTACTTGATACGTGGCGAACCTAGCCAACTCATTGAATTTTCCACATAGTCTGATACGGACATATTTCTTTGCTTCAATTCTAGAAATCGTAACTCCATTTGGTTCTACGAGCTTGTCGGGAAATACATCTCGAAGAAAATCTCCTTAAACCTCTCCCGAGCGATCACACCTTCTCCTCCACAGACCTTATTTTCTTGCAAGCAATAACTGGCTTCTGATTTTAGCATGAACGTTGCGTAGGCGGTTTCTGGTCCTCTCTAACTCTAGCGACGTCAAAAATTTTGTCTATTTCCATAACCCAAGTTTAAGCTTCTATCGGGTTCATGGAGCCTCTAAACTCTGGCGGTCCTACCCCTTGAAGTCCTTGAACATTGTATTTGGTGGAATTTGAGGTTGATTGTTAATCGCTCCAGCCAATAAGTTCACCAACTGCTGAATGGGGTTAGCATTGGCGTCATTGTTGTTGTTTGTCGACCCTTCTTGGGCCGGTTGACGGTTTGGTCTTCTTCTCGACGACATATTTTTGTTAAAATATACACTTATTAGGTCTTTATTCAATCATTTAAATATTCAAGGCTTAACTAAAACATTTAAACATAATCACATAACACATTATCTCAAATAAACTCTGATATTTTATTTAAATCGAAAGTTTTAACATAATACGATAGCATCACTGCTATTTACAACAATTATCCTGAGATAAAGACTCTACAGGATTAAATCATCATATTCCATTACTTTTATTTACACTAGAATTTACATCATTAACTAACATAGATATTCATATAATTCATATTTTTCCTATCACGACCTATTAAGACGTCGAACAACTTCTCTACGCTCTTATTCCATGATATAAAACATCGTCCTACGGTCCAGCATGTACCAAGGTAAGTCCTCAAACTAAATTGGATAGTACATAACTTGATCTTGAGTTTTGTTTACCATAGTGTTTAACGCACAATCCATTTCCACCATCTTGACCTTCTTTTCTTGCACCACTTCCTCGACTACATCTGCTCGTTGGGAAGCCTCCTCGTAAGTATCCTCAGCTCTGGCTCATTTGACGGACTCCTCTCTCAGATCATCTTTTAGCTTTGCAACCTCTGCCGTCAACTTCTTATTGTCACCCTCTAAGTGAGCTAATTTCCACTCCACATTTCCAAGACATGCATCAAGGTTCTTCTGACCTACAGTATTCTGACGACTATCTGCCACCTCCTCCAATTCTCTTACTCTATCCTGAAGCTCAATGTTATGGTCATATACCTCATCATACATCTGAGCTGCAATAGAGTTCGGTGGGAACTCATCTTTCTCCTCTTCCTCCTCAGGATCAGTCTCGAGACACATGCTCCTGACCCACAACAGTGATCAACAGAGATGGCTCTCTCTGTACCAACTACTACCGGACGACATGAATGTCTTGGGGCTCCTCCTCTCTAGGTACTCGGGGTTCCTCCTCCCCTGCTCGACTAGATCCTCCAACTTCCGACATCCTGACAACATAATTTTAAGTTTTAGTTACTAATCGATACTCGTGAGCACATAAGTTTATCACATAAGCACATAAAGTCTTTTATTATCTTCAATGAATTAAGGAATTCATTTCTTAGAAATCGATAAGAGTTTATCACCTCTATGTTCTTGATCTCCTATAAGACTACTGTGACACCCCCAAAACAGGTATACATCACCCATCTTCAGTTGCCAAATACATGGTACTGAAATCAAATACAAACTTCTTTAATACAATTGTAGTGTAAAAATACGACATAACATAACTGAGTTTTTAAACGGATATTGTCTTCTAGACAATATTCACACTCAATGAAGTCCTCATTACAATTATTATCACACTATTCCACAGAATAGTGAGGACTACTAAAGCCACTTATCCAGGACAATCACTCCATTCCCCGACTCATCCTAGCTATATTCTCATTTCCTGAAGAGAACAATGAAAGAAACGGGTGAGCTCAAATAGCCCGATAAGAAATATTATGACTAAGATAATGCAGAATAAATTATCGTTAGCCTTCAATAGTGTTAAACCGATAAAATATAATAAACATCAAGTTTAACTGCAACGGAACAAGCAATCTATTAGAAGAGTCAAGTAGAGCATGGTATCTACTATCTTCTATGATTTAACAAGTTTATCATCAATTTTATCGCTGTAATACCCATTAACAGTTCTTTATTATACCTAAGATAAAGAAAACTTTCATCACCTGTCTTCACCTGAACCACCAAAGATTTTAGTTAAATTTATAATTTATGTTTATAACAATGTGAATCAACAGTAATTCCTTGCCACAAAGGCTTAATAGAACGTTCACTCAATATCCTTACCCCAAAGGCTAAAGATATTCAAATGCAATAACAATGATCATACCAATCAATTTTCTATCTTTGCACTACGAGCCAAAGATGTTCAACTATAAAACTAATGGTCATGATCATACCAATCAATTGCCTGTCAGTGCACTATGGCCAAAGACATTTAACTGTTAACTAATGGTCATGATACTGCCAATATCATCATCAAATTATCCATGCACTACGGCCAATGATATTCGTTAGTATCATCAGTGGTCATGATCATGTCATTTTTGTCCATCTTTGCACTGAGGTGCCAAAGCTATCAATCAACAGTTCATCTTTTCACTACGACCAAAGATATCAATCAACTGTTCTTCTTTGCACTACGGGCCAAAGACATACAACTGTAAAAACCCATAACCAATAGTTCGTCTATGCACGTAAGCCAAATATGACTTTCATTACAATATAAGCATGAGGATGGTGACAATGATATAAGCATTAATCAAACAAAATCAAGGATAAATATTAAAGACTTTAAATTTATCCAGAGTTTAAAAATATCCAAATTGTCAACATGATACTGCTTTGTGGAGTAAAATTTAAGAATAATATTCATGTATCAAAAATAATTTGGACAGAAAAAAAATATATCTTTTGGGTGAATAGTATTATGTGAATAGTACTTCAGGAATAGTACTCCGGCATGAAAAGGGCTCCAAATACCCGAATGAATAATATTCAAGTGAATAGTAACTGGGTAAATAGTAACCCATGAATAGTAACTCATGAATAGTACTTCGACACGAAAATTGCCCCGAAAACTCGAGTGAATAATAATTGGATGAATAGTAACCCGTAAATAGTAACTCATGGATAGTAACTTGTGAATAGTATTCCGTCATGAAAAGATCAAGAATTATTAAGAAATCTCAGAATAATATTTCCATAAAAATATAATAGATGAAGAAGCTTAAATATCAAGGATATTCTACTAATTTCATGGAGTATATAAGCAATATTTCAACAAAATGAGTGTAGAAATACGAATACAAAACTAAATAATATTACTTACATACTACAGAGTATGGAAGAAAATATTATTTCATACGAATATTGAACGAAGATAATATCCATACGAATACGAAAAATAATATCTCTTCTAAATATGAAATAAATAATACCCTTTACGAATA
This sequence comes from Panax quinquefolius, assembly GCA_020205615.1. Taxonomy (NCBI): domain Eukaryota; kingdom Viridiplantae; phylum Streptophyta; class Magnoliopsida; order Apiales; family Araliaceae; genus Panax; species Panax quinquefolius. The sequence goes on from CM035170.1 coordinate 26,194,875, forward strand.
CAACAAATAATATCCCTTACCTCAGAAGAAGACTAGATACTGGAATAGTGAGGTAGCAGACTTCTCTTTTACTTTCTCTCTAAAGCTTCTCTCTCTATAGCTTCTCTGTCTATAATTTCTCTTGTGAGTCTTAGTGAATTCGTGAGAATGAAAGAAGAATGAGCTTCTATTTATAGGAAAACATTGTTTCGATAATTGCACGTTTTAGGGCTCAAAATATTACAGTATAATACCTTCATCTTTTCTTTCATTTTTAATTTAGTCCTGCAAGTATTATCAAACTTGCACCACCTCCCCTAATAGTACATCTTGTGAATCAATAGTACAATCATGTGAATCAATAGTACAATCATGTGAAAAAAAATAATTACAGTATAGTACCTTCATCTATACCTCCATTTTTAATTTTGTTATGCAAGTATTATCAATCTTTCACCACCTCCCCTAATAGTACATGAATGTGAATCAATAGTACACACATGTGAACAAATAGTTATAATCATGTGAATTAATAGCAATTAATTGCTCATTTATCCGATTAATTACCCGATTGGTCAATATAACCTCCAGACATCCATTATTATCGAAATAGATGTCGATTTCCACTAACACTAATAATTCCAACATTATGGAAATATCAATTTCATCTTTAATCAACACGAACTTATTCATCATTAATATTATAACTCACAATATTTAACAATCAGATCATTCCCAAGAAAGAGGGGCTTTCGATAAGATTTCTCCTATTGGCGCAATTAGGTGTGAAACCTCTCCTCGACGTAACTTTCTAGACATCGCCAATATTGCAAATAATAATATGAATAACTTTGTCGTCTCAATTATTGATTTAATAATAATAAATATTATGAAGAAGATATTGTGATAATAATTGAATCAATAATATGAGAGATATTATGTAGCAATTACTTTAGTAATAATTGAGCATAACTGAATGACTTCTCACATAAGCATCAATAATCAATCACAGGTAATGCTACTATGCATCCACAGCGTATTCGCATTTCTTTATCACCGATTATTTTATTACAACTTGGTTACTTTGAAAAATTTTAACATATCACCCTTAACTTTAACCTTTTATCAATTTAACTATTTACTAAATAGAATAATAATTATAGGAAAATTGAATACTTTCATTTCATAAAATTTGGGGTCTCAAAAACCAAAGGTTTTTCCCCCACCTAAGGTTCATAACCTACAACTTTGGTATCAAACTATGACGCCCCCAAATCCCGTTACTTCGATTCCCATGGGATTTTGTGTTCTCTGTACAAACATCATATGTCTATCTACCCATAATAAATGAAAACCATAAAATAGATAGAAATAAATCCTCTCCTTATGGAGTTACAACATCTGAATGTAAATACATCAATCCCATGTTATACTAACCTTAAATCTCAAATGCGGAAGCATAAAAAAATAATAAGTCTTACACAACATTAACATAAGTTTGAAACGTAAATATAACAAATAAACAACAAGTCTTCATCACTTGTTGACCTTGCCCTTGCCTTTGCTAGTAGAACGCTCGTCAAACCTTTCTTTCTTAACTGCAATTTTATTATTACGCAAGAGTGAGCATGATTGCCCATAAGTATATTAATATAACAACAAAATAATAACATGCGAGTGAATCAAAGACTTCTTAAATAAGAAAACTCAGCTTTTGAATCAAGAATGAATAACAAGAATCAAAAGAACTTCTGAGGCTTATAAGACCTTGAACTATGTCCTAGGTTGTCAAGTGTTTATACTTGAAACCTTTAACAATCATAAGACTATGAACTCTTCTTCTCGTACTTAGGGGGATCAACCCTTAGTACCATACTGTGCACAATATCTTAATGTTAGAGCATCAATAATCCCCTATAACAGGGTTGTTCATCTTAGTTTGTCATTAGAGTCCGCACCAAAGGAAGTTTGGTTTGGATTAGCTTCAACGGTAATTTAGAGTTCAATAATCATCAGTTAAGGATTAGTTGATCAATAAGGAATCACTATCTATTCAAGGTTACAATGCAATATCAAAATCAATAATCAAATCAAAGATTGAATCTCAACTCTATATAATTTACTGAAAAGATTGGATCTCAATTCTACACGATTGAATAAACTTTATACAATAGAAGTAATACTTCAAAAGAATTAGAACATTTCTTTCGGAATCATGAACATGAACAATTAAGATTTGAACAGTATGAAATAAGAATACAGAGCTTTCTCAATAATAATAAGATTTAAGAACTTGCTCAATGTAAGAATAGGGTTTGGAAACTTACCTCATGCATAGATTACACGCTTACTATTCACATTCCTCAACTTAATCCTACATATATATCATATTTATTAACAACATTCATTAGTTACATTTATAAGTTCAGTTCCCACTTTCAGTATAACTTGTTAACTTAGTTTAAGTTCTGCTCATTACTATCATTCACATATACATGATGTCATCCGGAGCCGAGCTTCGACCGAAGCCGAACTCTGAATTTCCAGCTTCCCAAGTCATGATGTCATCAAGAGCCGAACTTCGGCCGAAGCTGAACTCTGACTCCAAAGATATATGACGCCATCCGAAGTCAAATTCTGACCGAAGCCGAACTCTAACTCCGAAGACATATGACACCATCCGAAGTCGAATTCTGACCGAAGCCAAACTCTGACTCCGAAGACATATGACGCCATCAGAAGTAAAACTTTGACTGAAGCCGAACCTTTACTTTGGAGACTTATGACACGACTACCCAGTATCCAATTCTGTAGTTCGCAAATGAACACAACATAAAACCAAATTAGGCCAAAACTTCACATAAACGACGAATTCAGTATTACCCATGTGTTCTGAAGTTAACAGAAACATTTAATGATATTCTTAGCATGCTTTTGACAACTCAAATTACATAAACAACTGAATTTGAACTCATAATTTCATGTTCTTGCCATTTTTCAAAGTTTGGTCAAATTTCATGAAATCACAAATTATAGATTCGTTATAACACCAAATTAATCCGTTTAAGTTTCATTCTTTTTCGTTATTACATGTTTAAACATAATCATTCAGCAATTTACCAATTAATATGAAATTGAAACATGAATTTTTTTTTAATAATTTTAAGCCATATTCATGTGTTCTTACTTTGTACACTATAAAACTCCAATTAAACACAATTACATGGATTTGATTACTTTAAAACACATGTAAATCATATATAATTGAACTATACATGCTAATAAACATCTAATATCAAGTTTTTAACAAATACCTCGTGAACTTCAATTAACAGAGAACTTATTATACATTCATGGAGAAAAACTTAAAAATACGATTGAAACATGGGATTAAGAATTTACCCTTGATTGTTTGTTTAGATTGCTAGAATGTGAAAGAAAGCTTCTTTAATTCTCCAACTTCTTCTTCAATCTCAAAGATTCTCAAATTTTCTCTCTTTTCTCTTTGTATTCTCCAACTAATATGATATAATGAAGTCTGATAATAGTATATATTATGTAAAATAACTGGTGGGATCATTAGTAGCAGTTAAGTGTAACACGAAATTAACTGCTCCCAGGTTTCTTAGGTCATGTTTGGCTAGCAACAAATTATCCCATTTATCATTATTTTAATTAATTCATTTATTATATAGTTTATTTTTCACACTTTAAATTATTCAATTAATATTATTTAACTCAATTAAATAAAATGTAATATTACCCATTAAATCACCCCATCACATAATTAAAATTCTCATTTATTATTTATAACAAATCAATAAATCTCTAATTAATTATTTAATTAATTGGAACAACGTTAGAATTATTTAACAACTCATTTAATTTAATTATCCCAATGAAATTCACACTTTGATATATAAAATTACTCAGTACATTAATTTAATTAATGTACCACATTTAATTAAATTAATCTACTAAAATTCCATCAAATATTTATATAACTCAATAAATAAATTAACAAAATATTTATTTAATTTAATAAATATTTTAAAAATAATTACAAAAATCTCGTTCGTCACAGGATCGCCTCTAGAGGCCAAACACTTGGGTGGCTATCATTGATCAAAGGAAGGAACCAAACCAGGTGGATTCAAGTTGAACACGAAAAGGATTGTAGGTGAACTTGTACTTGAAGAAGCTCAAATCTTAATAGGTATAATTCTTTTTCTTTTTCTTTTCGTTTAATTAATAATTGTGGATATAGGATGATCCGGGTATATAGTTTGTAAAATTTTAAAACTTTATTTTCATGCTTCCGTTTTACTTTGTGCAATTTGATTGCGTCCATGAATCTTACAAACCTAACAAAATATAATTGGCATGTAGGTTGACTAAGAAGTATTATTAGTAGACAATGTTTCTAATATTTGGAGAATATCAATAAAAAAGAAGGCACGATTTCATTCACTGAGTTCTATTTACAAGAGTTGTTTAGTACATTACAATTGTTTTTCAAAGAGAAAAATTACAATTAATGGGTTAATGTTCGGTTTCGGAGTCCTTGTCATCAAAGAATCAACACAAGATGTCAAACATAATAGAGTGGTAGTAGTTTAGCAAATTCGACAGTAACACAATAACATGTAGGAGGTACCAGAACAACAATTGTAAAACAGTAGTTGTATAATCAGAAACTAAAGGTTAGCAATGGTAGGACATTTCAGATTGTGTATAGAAATAGTCGATAACAGATAATGTGTAGTTTATAGCAGTGCAGCTCTATAGTCGAAAGCAGAAGGAAGAGGGTTACATAAGAAACAAATAGCGGATTAGCTACTGCACAATCATGGTTTAGCCGAAGATCCAAGACCTTTTTTGATGGATTCACATTTCCCACTCGGGGCTCTGATTAGTTCCACCCCCTTCGATCGTCGATTCCCCAAGTTCGGGTTCTGATACGCCACATTATCAAGTATAAATATGTTTCATTTAGAATTATTGTTATAATAGCAAGAGTTATGGTTTCACCAAGCTGCCGAAGATGAGCGCGTATAACCATATCATTTGTTGAGATCTCATATTCAAGTGTGCTTGCATTGTTTTGAAGAGCTCCAGAGTCATTCCCCTCAGAGTCTTCAATAGCAATCCAAAATTATTATGGTAAAATAAGGTTAGACGGTTCTCCAGAACCTCTATATAAAGCCTCCTCAAGGGATTAAGAGCGTTGTTATGGCGATATAAGGTCGAACGGTACTCTGGAACCTCTATATAAAGCCTCCCTAGGGGATCAGGAGCAATATCGTGAAAGATATAAGGTCGAGCGGTTCTTTAGAACCTAAATTAAAAGTCTCCCTTAGGAGTCGGGAGCACTATTACAAAGATAAAAGGTCGGTTATCTACATTTAACTTATGGTCCAGAAAGACATTGGGAGTGACTACCCCACCAAGATCTAATGTCCTCTTGACCGGATAACATTCTTCGGGATGTACAAATGTTCTGTCGAATGGACAACGTTCTTCTAGGCGAATAAATGTTCTCCCGAACGTATAACATTCTTCAGGATGGAGAAATGTTCTCCCGAACGAACAATGTTCTCCCGAACGAACAATGTTCTTCACGACGGACAAACATTCTCCCGAATGGGTAACGTTCTTCGAGACGGACAAACATTTTGTCGAATGAGCTAACGTTCTTCGAGAAAGACTAAACGCCCTCCCGAACGGATAATGTTCATTGGGACGGACTAACTTCCTCTGAGACGGACTAAACGTCCTCCCGAATGAACATCGTTCTTCGAGACAAACTAAAAATCTTCCCAAACAGATTAACATTCTCTGAATCAGACACGCAAACAAATATCCATAAGACTAAACGTTCATCGAATTAAATGTCCATCAAAATACACATCCAACGTACTGAAAATCCATCAGAAAAGCATCCTCTAGGACCGACAAGCATCCTTCAAGACATAAAAGCATCCTTCGGGACATATAAGAATCCTCCGGGACTACACATTATTCGGGCTGACGTCTACCGGGACTAAACGCCTTTCGGCTAACATCATCTGTGACTAATTGATGTACTCTCTTATTTTAACCTTCTTATAATAAGAGAGTGGGGGTCAATGTTGGGGTGTGATTTTGTGGGCTCGAATGATCCGATGGGCCACGCCACGTGGTAAAATATTCAAGTCAAGAGGATTGACTTTTGAGGGACTCACAATCTTAATTGACTTGTAATTTCCATGCCTAATTTTACTTCCTACTTCTAAGAAAACCAAATTCGATCAAATTAAATCATGAGGATTGCAGTTATAATAGGACTTCACATAAAGAATCATATTCCTACTTAGGGAACGGCGCAAAAAATTATGGAGATGCTATCAACTATAAATACACGATCATAATACAGGTTCGAGGTACCTCTCATATTATTTACTTTTACACACTAGAGCAATTATATACCTCCATTGTTGATATTTCTGACATGTACTTATTCTCACACTGAATCTATCCTGGCGAATTCAAATAGTCAACCTTCTCGATGGTGGTCGTTCATTTCCTATGTGGGTTTCTCGCTCATTGTTTGATAATTCTGGAGGCGAACAAATTTTGACGTCAACACCTATATTATAAAAATTTATTAATTTTTGAGATACATTGTACTCATAGAGACAAAAATTGTTAATAAAGAGGGCCATAGAAAAGTTAAGTAGTGAGTAGAATTTATTAAAGTTCATAAAGTATACAAATGTTTGTAAATGAATGTGACGCCCCCAAAATAGGTATACACCATCCATCTTGGGTCGTCAAATACACGATATGGAATTCAAATACAAACTTCATTTATACAACTGTTGAACTTTCGTATAAAATATGACAACGCATAAGCTATTAGTTTCAATACAAATATTGTTATGTATATAATACGACAATATTCATACTCAAATTACTACAATGCCATATAAAGTACAGCAGCAAATATTTCAAGTCTCCAAACGAACACGAGAAGATTTATGTCCTCCTTATTCTAATCGAGTGTATTTTGACGCTTCCAAAGTTGAGTTCACATCACCCTATTCTTGTTCACCAAAATCAATTATTATGTGACGTATAATATACGACACACCCATCTTAAGTCCTCAATACAATTATATATTGCATGTCATGCAGTTTTATAATGTATTGAGAAACTTCCATAGTCTCGGACCATCACACCATTCCCATGTTATCCCCGCTCGACCCAGCTACATTCTTAATACCTGAAAGGAATTGTGAAGCAAAAGGGTGAGCACAAAAATCCCAGTATAGAATATTATGACTAAGATAATTAATTTATCAATAACCTTCATCAGTAATAAACCAGAGATTTAGAATATATGGTAGATGATAAAAGTTTTCAACCATAATTGCAGCAGAATCAACAATCCATTAGAAGAGTCAAGTAGAACATAATGTCTACTATCCTCTCCAAATTAAAAGTCCATCATTAATAGTTTATTCCTGTAATACTCATCAACGGTTCTTTGTTGTACCCAAGACAAAGAGAACTCTCATCACCTGTCTTCACATGAACCACCAAAGATTATAGTTAAATTCAATTTATATTTATAATCAGGTAAATCAACAGTCCATCTTTGCACGTAAGCCAAATATATACAAATGTAAAACTAATACTCAACAATCCATCTTTGCACGTAAGCCAAAGAGGATTTTAACCACATCATTTGTCTGCAAAATAAATAATCCACATCACCAAATTATCCATGCACTACGACCAAGGATATTCGTTAGTATCACATCCATGAATTATCCATGCACTACGTGCCAAATATATTCATTATTATCACATCAACGAATTATTCGTGCACTACGAACCAAGGATATTCGTTATTATCTTTTTAATGAATTATTCATGCACTATGGGCCAAGGATATTCATTATTATCACATCCACGAATTATCCATGCACTACGGACTAAGGATATTCGTTATTATCACATCCATGAATTATCCATGCACTACGGGCCAACGATATTCATTATTATCACATCCGCGAATTATCCATGCACTACGAGTCAAGGATATTCTTTAGTATCACATCCACAAATTATCCACGCACCACGTGAAAGTAGTATGCACACAAGCCAATCATGTTTGATGATAAAGCATATACTTTGTAACAATCTTATTCATTTATTAATAAAAAGTATTAATTTATTAAAGGCTTTTAATTATCTACATGATGCTATTTTATAATATGTGATAAACCCATAGTTTTAAGCAATGCTTTTAGAATAATGATGATGATCATTCTAATGAGATCTAAATTCTTAGAAAGCTTAAAACTAAAATAGTTCCCAATCATTGGATTACTAAATTGGGGATTAGTGAATCCGGATAGATTGATACATACATTGCTTGCTCATTGGATGAGGATGATTGATCTCATGATCATTTGTGTGGAGACACTAAAGCAAGTATGTAGGTGCTTATTAGAGAATAAGTTCACTGAACGTGGCTTGCTAAGGAATACCTTGTGACGCCCCCAAAATAGGTATACACAACACCCATTCTGAGTCGCCAAATACATGGTACAAGAAGCAAACTACAACTTCAATAATACAAATGTCGGTGTGAAATACGACAATATATCTTGTGAGTTTAAATATAATATTGTCTTCAGACAATATCCACATGCAAATAAATCCCCATCATAATTATTGATACATTATTTTACACAAAATGGTGAGGACTACTAAACAACTCTCTCTAGAACCTTCATTCCATACCCAGAAGCTAGTACTATTTACATTCTCGCCTCACGAGAAGAAAAAAGGAACAACAAGGAAAAGGGTGAGCTCAACTAGCTCGATAAAAGAATATTATGACTAAGATAATATACAACAAATTATCGTTAGTCTTCAACAGGAAAAATCTAATAGAATACAATAGGAATGACAAATTTTAAATCAATATTCGTTGGTGAAATAATAATTCATTAGAAGAGTTAAGTAGAGAATGCAAACTACTATCTTCATGTATGAATTTAAAAGTTCATCGTCTATCATTTATCCTATAACATCAATCCATAAACATCTCGGAATCAAATATTCATCTTTTGCACTACGGGCCAAAGATATTCATCAATCAGTCATGTTCATCTCAACTTTTGTTCATCTTTGCACTAAAGGCCAAAGATATTCATCGATCGATCGTCATGTTCATTTAAACACTGTTCATCTTTGCACTCATGGCCAAAGATATTCTTGAGAAATCATTCATCTTTGCACTACATGCCGAAGATATTCAATAATATCATCATTTAAAGGCGAGGATGATGAAAATATTTTTAAAGAACGAATCCGATTGAAACAAAATGACAAGGATTAAGGATTAAGGATTAGTACTTTGTTTTATCCATGTCCAACAATACCTCAAAAAATAATCATAGTGGTGTAAAATTCAAGAATGATCAAAACATGGATACAATCAAAGCTAGTATCCGAATAGATATTTTTGAACGAAAAGAAGAAATTTTATTTTTATGAATAGTCCGAAATTATCGTGAATAGTCTGTAGGTATATCGTGAATAGTCTTCGATATCGTGAATAGTAACTCAGACACCAAAAGATAGAAATTCCACAAAAAACATTTTCACGCTTCATGAATAGTACTCGTGAATAGTAACTTCGTGAATAGTAACTCATGAATAGTAACTTCGTGAATAGTAACTCATGAATAGTAACCTGACATGAAAAAGTTCTAAATTTGATAAAAACTTCGGATCGACATTTGAAGATAATGATATTGAAGAAATAATATCATTCTGAAAAAAAATAATATCCTTACCTCAAAGAATCGATTGCCGGAAGGAAAGGCGGAAGTGATGCTCAATGAAACTTATCTTGAACGACAACTCTCAAAGTATCTAAATACTCACAAAATACGCTCGATAATATAGAGAGAAAGAGAAAACTTTGTTTACGGTGTGATTTTCAATTCTAACTTAGCCCTCTATTTATAGGAAAATGTTAGCTAGCAAGCAAGCCAGACTTGACACCTTACTCACACGATGGCTTTACACTCGCTACTATTGCCACCCACCACATTTGAAATAAAATTCAGCATATTTTTCACCAACCACAAGTGGGGCCCACCAATTCTAGAATTTTCCACCAAAATCATTTATAACCTAATTTACGAATCAGGTCCTCTTAAAATTCATAATAAATTATCGCTCATCTTTAACGGTTCAAAATTTGTGGACATATACTCAACTTATATATGTATAACATATCCAAAAATTACAACGATCCAAGCGGTCGGATTAAATATTATAACTCATACAATAAAGGCTTTCGTAATAACACCGATTTGATCTTTTAATACCTTCAATCAGACAAAATACAAATAAAACATCTAAAGCATTAATTCCTTCATTAATAACCACATAAATAAATCCATCATTTATATTCATATAAAATAAATATTTCCTTATCATATGAATCAATAATTAATCATTCACAAATAATATTACGAGAATCACATTTATAACAACCAGAATTTACATTCTCAGAAAGAGGGCTTTCAGATAAGGATTTCTCCTTCTTGGTATGCAATTAGGTGACCAAACCTCTCCTTAGACGAACTTTCTAGACATTGCCAATAATTTTATCTAATAATATTATTCAAATAATATGAATTATTGATCTAATAATGGAAAAATCTTGTGCGGTGACAATTATTGAAGCAACAATAATATAAAATATCAAATGACAATTATTGAATCAATAAAATAAAATATTGAGCGGTAACTCTTGTGAAAATTATTGAGTAGTGCCTTCTTACGTAAGGATCAATAATTCAACAATGCAATACTGGTGTCTCTACTTTGTGCGACCACAGCGTATTACTGTATTTTAACCACCGGGTATTCCAACAGTCTTAACGGTAACAATTACGCCGTTATTTTTAAACAACTTATATTTATCGTTTTTCTCATCCAATTGCTTTCGTTATGGGGCCCACATGGGTTGCTTACCGTAAATACGAATATTCACCGACGATACAAATATTCCACGACAAAACGAATATTCCCAAACAACAATGAATATTTTATAACCACTTGCTTATTTTGAAATATTTGCGTATTTAACCCCTAATTATCCACATTAATCAAATCAACCCTTACTATTTCAAAATAATAAATAAAGGAAATTCCTTTTTATTAAAAAAAAAATTTGAGGGTCTTACAACCTCCCTCCTTATGAAATTTCGTCCTCGAAATTGGCGTACGATACACTGGTGTTTGAAAAGGTGAGGATACCTCGCTTTCATTTTCGTTTCAAATTCCGGTCATTTCCTCTATAGCATGATTCCTCCACAAAACTTTAACTTGTGGTATGACCTTTCTTAGCGTAGGACATGCTCCTTCCTATCCAAAATCTTGTGGTACCTCCTCATACGTTAAGTCTTGACTATCTCGTCCGGTTCTAACTCTATAACGTGGTTCGGGTCTTTCATATATTTTCTGAAATACGAGATATGTGAAACACATTATGAACACGAGACATATTTGGAGGTAACGCAAGTCTATAGGCTACATTTCCTACTCAAATCAAGAATTTGAAATGGACCGATAAATCGTGGATTGAGCTTTTCTCTCTTCCCAAATCTTGTAACTCCCTTCCATGGAGCAACTTCGCAATATACATGATCCCTACACTAAATTCCACGTCCTTTCGATGAAGATCCGCATAACTCTTTTATCGATCTTGTGCCGTTTTGTATCGTTGTCGAATCATTTGGATCTTTTCGGTGAGTCATACGTCTAACTTTCGGGTCCCAACAATGTTGCTTCACCCACCTCATCCCAACATATTGGAGAAGCGACATTTTCGTCCATATAATGCTTCAAATGGAGCCACACCTATACTTGCACGATAACTTTGTTGTTGTAGGAGAATTCCACCGATGGTAAATACTTATCCCAAGCGCCCTTGAAATCTAGGAGGACGAGTCTTAATATATCTTCAAGAGTTTGAATAGTCCTCTCGATTGTCCGTCCGGTTTGAGGATGGTATGCCGAACTAAATCGCAAATCCGTGCCCATAGTTTTTGCAAGCTAACCCAAAATCTTGAAGTGAATCTTGGGTCACGATCGAAACTATGGATCTGGGCATGCCATGCAACCTCACAATCTCATTTACGTACATACTAGCAAAGCGTTCAAGGAATAAGTCTCCGTATCGGCAAGAAATGAAGCGATTTGGTTAATCTATCAACAATAACCCAAATAGCATTGATGCCTTGAGAAAGCCGTAGGAAGACCCGTGTGAAATCCATGGTAATGTGTTCCCACTTCCATTAGGAATCTCAAGTGGTTGCAACGGACCCTTAGGTACTAGATGCTCGCCTTTACACGTTGACAAGTTAAACACATTGAGATAAACTTTGCAATCTCTCTCTTCATATTGTTCCACCAAAATGTATGTGAAGATCACGATACATTTAGTACTTCGAGGATGGATTGCAAATGGTGTATTGTGTGCCTCCATCATAATCTTGTTCTTCAAATCGAGTCGTTAGGAACACAAAGTCTAGAGTGGACTCAAGTATTCCTTCTTCATCAATTCTCGCTTAGGAATAGCTCCTTCTTGTACTTTCTTCTTCATATGCATCGCCATTTCAAGATTCGGTGGCTTGAGCTTGACCTTAACTTTTTCTATTAAAGTTGGCTCTGTCGTATACTTGACATCATCGCACTTTTCGTTCCGCATATGATCTTCTACTCAACGCGTCGGCTACCACGTTCGCTTTTCCGGGATGGCATGGTGAACATGTCTTTGAAATGAGTCTCCTCTTGAGTTCTTGAAGCTCTTCCACATTCCTTGTTCCATTCGAATTTTGTATCTCTACTGAGTCGGCTACGTTAATGGAATAGCGATTGAGAATATTCTTCAACGAATCTCGATAATAACCAACTAAGCCTGAAAGCTACGTATTTCGATTCTTGACTTAGGTTGCTCTCAAGCGTGACTCATATCCCAATCTTGGATAGCACGTCACAATGACACCTATCGATTTACTATCGCACGAATATGGCGTCCCCTACGGAGAGTAAAGCTTAGGTGAATTCCACAAAGGAAGTCACAAGATAAAGGCTCGGTACCAAATTCTATAGTTGAATTTTTAACTCTTGAAGTTCTATAGGAGCCATTCGATATGAGATTTTAGAAATGAGTTTTGTCTAGGGTTCAAATTCGATACAAAATTTAATATCGGGGCTTTGGGATTAAGCCGAGAAATTCTTGAAACACGTCGGAAAATTAATAACAACGAAATATCATTCAAATCGACTTGTTTTTATTCAAGTCCATGACATGGACTAAGAAAGCTTGACATCCGTAATAAATGAATGACTTTATGGCTTAATATGAAAGAGTTTGACTTGATGGTTTGGTTGCTTGAATTGAATAACAGGTTAGTTAGGAATATGAAAACTAACAACCTTACAAAAGTAATCAATTTGGCATGATGAGTAGTTAACCTTAAAATCACATCAAAAGCAAATATCTCTATAGAAATAAGGTTAACGAGGTAATGTGATAGTGTCGACTGAATCAAGCAAGATTTTTAAACAACGGATGTAATGAAAGTTTCTCTAATGGAGTCTTCATAGATAGGTCAAAGTTTAATTTCTCCGTAGTCAAGTTCAAGCGTTGAGCGTAAGTAAGAGAGATAAAAGAATGGGTAGAACCGATATCTAGTAAGGTATAAACTTCGCGAGAATTTATAATTAACTAACTTGATGCTAACCGTTCGGGTTCCTCGCATTTTTGACCGGTCACGACAAAGCGCTCTTCCAAGAACCGTTGACTTTGACTTTTACGGGACATCCTTTTGAGTCACCATTCATTGGATTTGGGTTTCGACATCGTCTGATCTCGGCGATATGTCCTTCTTTTCCACAATTATAGCATACCTTAAAGCTGTTGTGGGCGGTTTGGGTGATATGTCCCTCTTTCCGCATTTGTAACATACGTAGGTGGTGGTTCTCCTCCCTTAAAACTAGTTCTTCTGGTTGGCGTCTTCAAATGGTGGTTGTTGAATCTCCTCTTTTAAAATCTCCTCCGACTCGCTTCTTATTTTTCGTAGCCACGATTACCACGAGTGGTTACCGCCTTTGTCCGTATTCTTCTTTCTCCGTGGTTATCGTTATTACGATGGTTCGCTATCTTGGTATGATCCTGGTTATGGTCCCTCGGTTGAGCGTACTCGTTATCTCGCTCTAACAATGAGAGCCTGTTGACACAACATCTGAATAGAGAGAAAATTTATGAGAAATGAGATCTTGGCGTATGCCGGGTTTCAAACCTCTAAGAAACATCCGCGTCATCGTTCCTCATTCTCCACCAAATGAGGTGAACACTGGATAACTCATGAACTTCGCCTCGTCTTTGGGACAACCGTCATTGTTATTCGCTTTCTAGTCTAATAAACTCCACTTCTTTCATATATAGCGAATACTTTCGAGGAAGTACTTGTCATTGAATATTCTGAAACGTCTCCCATGACATCTTTGAGTGTTTGGATGGAGACGCCTTCCTGACTCTCCACCGATGATGTCGCCGCCATACGGAACATAAAAGGTGGCGAATGGAACCTTCTGTTCCTCCGTGCATCCCAAGACATGAATATCTTGGTAATTTGTTTGACCCGTGTTTTCGCCTTGATCGGATCGGCTTTCCCTTAAATTACGGTGGTCCTGACTCTTTGAAGCTGCTTGGTTGTGTGACAACCCGTGAATTGCTATCATTTCCTCCTGTATTTTGAACACGAGTCTCCTAAATGCGATTTTGCATGAGCTGCGAAAAAACTTCTAAACATCCCCTCGTTCATCATCTCGCTCAATGGTGTTGTTCACGGGAGGAACATTGCCGACTGTTGCACATTCTCCTCGTTGGTGAGTCTGAGGCGTCTCCACGGTCTCATTTCCATTATTAATATTCTCGATCGACATTCTCAAATCTGTCATAAAACAAGGGTTAATTAAGGAAATCAATATATCACATAATATCCTATACACTTGACCGACTAACAAATAAGCTTAGGTAGGACACCTAGCGAAGGATTTACTCGTCTCTCCTCTAGTTCTATATTCCGATCTCATGGAGATCATATCCCTAAGCTCGATACCAATTTGTGGCGCCCCAAAATAGGTATACAACACCCATTAAAGTCGCCAAATACATGGTACAAGAAGCAAACTACAACTTGATAATACAAATGTCATGTGTGAAATACGACAATATATCTTGTGAGTTTAAATATAATATTGTCTTCTAGACAATATCCATACGCAAATAAATCCCCATCATAATTATTGATACATTATTTTACAAAAATGGTGAGGACTACTAAACAACTCTCTAGAACCTTCATTCCATACCCAGAGCTAGTACTCGCTACATTCTCGCCTCACGAGAAGAAAAATGGAACAACAAGGAAAAGGGTGAGCTCAACTAGCTCGATAAAGAATATTATGACTAAGATAATATACAACAAATTATCGTTAGTCTTCAACGAGGAAAAATCTAATAGAATACTGATAGACAACAAATTTTAAATCAATATTCGCAGTTGAAATAATAATTCATTAGAAGAGTTAAGTAGAGAATGCAAACTACTATCTTCATGTATGAATTTAAAAGTTCATCATCTATCATTTATCCTGTAACATCAATCCATAAACATCTCGAATCAAATATTCATCTTTTACTCTGGGCCAAAGATATTCATCAATCGGTCATATTCATTTCAACACTGTTCATCTTTGCACTAAAGGCCAAAGATATTCATCGATCGGTCGTGTTCATTTAAACACTGTTCATCTTTACTCTGAGCCCAAAGATATTCTTGAGAAATCATTCATCTTTGCACTACGGCCAAAGATATTCAATAATATCATCATTTAAGGCGAGGATGATGAAAAATATTTTTAAAGAGCGAATCCGGTGAAACAAAATGACAAGGATTAAGGATTAAGGATTCGTACTTTGTTTTATCCGTATCAACAATACCTCAAAAAATAATCATAGTGGTGTAAAATTGAGAATGATCAAAACATGAATACAATCAAAGCTAGTATCCGAATAGATATTTTGAGCGAAAAGAAGAAATTTTATTTTTTTATGAATAGTGCAGTATCGTGAATAGTGCAGTATCGTGAATAGTCTTGCCGATATCGTGAATAGTAACTCAAGCACCAAAAGATAGAAATTCCACATAAAAAACATTTTCACGCTTGAATGAATAGTACTCGTGAATAGTAACTTCGTGAATAGTAACTCATGAATAGTAACTTCGTGAATAGTAACTTTCGTGAATAGTAACCCCAACATAAAAAGTTCCAAATTTGATAAAAACTTGAGATCAACATTTTGACGATAATGATATTGAAGAAATAATATCATTCTGAAAAAAAATAATATCCCTTACCTCAAAGAATCGATACTTGGAAGGAAAGGTCGGAAGTGATCTTTGAATGAAACTTATCTTGACAGCCAACTCTCAAAGTATCTAAATACTCACAAATATCGCTCGATAATATAGAGAGAAAGAGAAAACTTTGTTTACGGTGTGATTTTCAATTCTAACAGCCCTCTATTTATAGGAAAATGTTAGCCAGTAAAAGCGAGACTTTGACTGCTACGATGGCTTTACACGCTACTATTGCCACCCACCACATTTGAAATAAAATTCAGCATATTTTTTCACCAACCACAAGTGGGGCCCACCAATTCTAGAATTTTCCACCAAAATCATTTATAACCTAATTTACGAATCGGTCACCTCTTAAAATTCATAATAAATTATCGCTCATCTTTAACGGTTCAAAATTTGTGGACATATACTCAACTTATATGTATAACATATCCAAAAATTACAACGATCCAACGATCGGATTAAATATTATAACTCATACAATAAAGTCGTAATAATAACCGATTTGATCTTTTAATACCTCCAATCAGAGCAAAATACAAATAAAACATCTCAAAGCATTAATTCCTTCATTAATAACCACATAAATAAATCCATCATTTATATTCATATAAAATAAATATTTCCTTATCATATGAATCAATAATTAATTATTCACAAATAATATTACGAGAATCACATTTATAATGACCAGTGTTCCGAGGAAGAGGGGCTTTCGATAAGGATTTCTCCTTCTTGGCGCATGATTAGGTGACCAAACCTCTCCTTTGCGAGAACTTTCTAGACATTGCCAATAATTTTATCTAATAATATTATTCAAATAATATGAATTATTGATCTAATAATGGGAAAATCTTGTGCGATGACAATTATTGAAACAATAATAATATAAAATATCAATATGACAATTATTGAATCGATAAAAAAATTGAGCAATAACTCTTGTGAAAATTATTGAGTAGTGCCTTCTTACGTAAGGATCAATAATTCAACAATCATGCAATCTGGTGTGCTCTTGTGCGACCACACGCGTATTCATTGTATTTTAACCACGGGTATTCCAACGGTCTTACTTGGTAACAATTCTGTAGTTATTTTTAAACAACTTATATTTGTCATTTTTCTCATCCAATCGCTTTTTCGTTATGGGGGCCCACACATGGTTTCTTGTAGTCGTACGAATATTCCCAAGCGATACAAATATTCCACGACCAAACGAATATTCCAAACAACAATGAATATTTTATAACCACTTGCTTATTTTGAAATATTTGCGTATTTTACCCTAACTATCCACATTAATCAAATCAACCCTTACTATTTCAAAATAATAAATAAAGGAAATTCCTTTTTATTTAAAAAAAATTTGAGGTCTTACATACCTAATGGAGTTTTACTTGCTGTCAATAGGAATTTCTGTAGTGATAGTAGTCTAAGTGATCATTGGACTTGAGATCATCATAGTATCTTGTGTATGATGAGTTATACTTTGACTTATTCCTTAAGACCCTTAGGGTATATCAAAGGGCATGCTTGGGTATAATAAGTTGTTATGGAGATAATGTATGATCAATAAAGAATCTACCACTTCTAATAAAGAAGAAATGTCCTATGTGATTCGATAAATGACAACCCAGTGAGTCCTGGGGCAAAGCGAGAATGGAATTAGAAAGGAGTTTCTAATTTGCATTATTTGGAGTTGTGTATTTAAGGATCGAAATACATATAATTAAATAAAATAAGACTTTGTGATAATTCCATATCTTATATTTAATTGGGACATTGTATGGTGGAAGGATTGAATTGTCACGGTAACTATTTACTCAAAGGTTCTTTTATGATTAATGTTGAAATCTATATTATACGGAAAGTCGTTGATCGCTAGGGACGCTTATCCCTATTGTAGAATAAATATTATTTATTTAAATAAATTAATTGTTTAATTTATTTATTTAAATAAGATTAGAATTGTTCTAATTGATTTATTCACAATAGATTTAATATGGAGAACCTAAAGGGTCACACCATAAAAGGAAGAATAATTATTTAAGAAGTTAATGTCATAATCGTAATAATATGTTATGTATATTTAATTTAATCTATGGTGATAGAATAAATTAAATAGCTTAATATTATTATTTAATATTTTAGAAATATTAAATATAAATTAATAAGAGGAGTCTTATTAATATTATTACAATTATAATTATTATTTTAATTTTTAAAAGAGTTTAGGAATTAATTTAATATAAGTAATCTCATTTATTCCTAATTGGATTAGGAAGGAAAATTAGTTAAAGGAGTTTAATTAATTATCCCTAATAAGATTAGGGAGCCCCTTTAATTAAAAGGGTTTAATTAAATAATACCTTATTTTAATAGGGTTACTTGATATCTTTATAAGAGAGTCTTATATCGGATATCAAGACTACATTAATTATTCCAATGGTTTGAGATGCACGCTCCTTTTCTATAGAGATAGAAAAACTAGGGTTTAGCCAAAATACCCATCTTCTTGAATCCTTCTTCTTCCTTAGTGGATCACCTCAGAGGCCAAACACTTGGGTGGCTAACGTTGATCAAAGGAAGGAACCAAACTCGGTGGATTCAAGTTGAGCGAAAAGGATTGGAGGTGAACTTGTACACGAGGAAGCTCGGATCTTCAAGGGTATGATTCTTGTTCTTTCCTTTTGTTTAATTAATAATTATGCATAAAGGGTGATCCGGGTATATGGTTTGTAAAATTTTTAAACTTCGATTTTTACGTTTCCACTTATTTATGCAATTTGATTGCGTTCTTGAATATTACAAACTTAACAGTGGTATCAGAGCCAAACCTTTATGCAAATTATTAATTATTTTATTTGATATGTATATTGATATGTGTTTAGAATAATTTAATTGGGCATAATTTTATTGTATAAAATTTATTTATAAAAAAAAACTATAATTGATTTCCGAAATTGTGTTGGAAATGGCGAACTTTTTTTTTTGTTGTATTCCGTTATTCGCGTGGTGGCTGCTGATTTGTATCATATATATATATATATATATATATATATATTATTGTCCCACGTGGCCCATTAAAAGAAACTATTCATGTCAAGGTCTTTAACATGGAGTCTGGAATCATATTGGATTCACGTAATTCACATGGAAGTAATGCACTTGATTTTGAATCCTGCAAGGCTTTAATACTATATATTATATGATTTCTAATTACCTTTTATCTTACAGGATTTCCTTTTAATTAAATGCATATATTCTGATTATTTTATATGTGGATCACGTTAAGATAATATATATTATAATATATATTATTCTTAATTATTTTATAATTAAAATAAAAGTTTATTTTAATCTTAAAATAAAAAGTTTATTTTAATATTAAAATATAAAATTTATTTTAATTTTAAAATTAAATTTCATGCTAACTAATTAGAGTTGGAATTGGATTCCATGATAACTAATTGGAGTTGAAATTTGATTCTATTTTTCCTTAAATAAAGGAGTTTATTTTGATATGAAATTAGATATCATATTATTCAAAATAAAAAGGTTTATTTGTGAATAGGAAAAAGAATGGAGTCTTTCCTTAAATAAAGAGTTTATTTAGATATGAAATAAGATTTCATATTATTCAAAATAAAGGAGTTTATTTGTGAATAGGAAAGAAAATCCATGTTTTCTTAAATAAATGAGTTTATTTAGATATGAAATATGATTTTATATTATTCAAAATAAAGAAGTTTATTTGTAAATAGGAAAGAGAAATCGTGTTTCTTTAAATAAAGGAATTTTTTTTACATGGAATTGGATTCCATAATTAATTAAAATAAAGGAGTTTATTTTGATTAAAGATTTTGATTAAAATAAAATAGTTTATTTTATTCAAAATTGGATAAATTAAAATAAAATAGTTTTATTTTGATTTAAATTTGGATTAAAATAAAGGAGTTTATTTTGATTCAAAATTAGATTTTATACTAACTAAATGTTGCCCATTAAATGATATCAATATATATATATATATATATATATATATATATTAAATGTTTATTATTTATGATATGAATGTTATTTATTGATGAATATGGTGATGTGTATGATAATAAATGGGATTGATTATGGACTATTGACCAATGTGATTGGAATTTATTTTAGTTGGATGCATGAATGTATGGGTTTTATTAAATGGGAATTCTGCGTGACCTCGTCTTCTCTAATTTTTACGAATGTAAATTCTATCTCCTCTATGTACTTCCCTTATTCATTTGATCAAGGTTTCTATTTATTTTAAATAGTTTTGTAATAGGAATAGTTAGAATTAATTTTGATAAATTGGAGATCAAAGGAGCAAGGCGCTTGAAGACCCGATTTGTAATGGAGCAGGGTTTAAATGTAATAGTTATATTTAAATATTATTTCTTGCACCCCTAAGGTTTGACCTTTTCGTTTACTTGGTGGTCGTAGTGAACCAAACTAGAATAAAAGTCCATAATCAATCCAGGAGTAGAATATAGTATTCTATATGTGCATGCTTATACTATATATATTATATATTATACAAACATGCTTCGCATGTTCATTAATATACGCGTATTTTTATATATATATATATGTAATGCGCTAAACAAGATGAGACATTTAATAATAAATCCCTCAATTTTTTTTTTTATATTAAGTCCTAAGCATTCAAAGATATTTGGAATATCGAGCGTCGCCTTCTAGCATGATAAAATTAATAGAGCATTAAATATTTAATATGAGTTTGTTGTGTCACCACAAGGCAAGTATTAAGTATTTAAGATGTTAATTATCACATTTGATGCTTATAAAGAAAATTGAACAATATTATTTTGTTGTGTCACCACAAGGATGATATTTTTCTTTTTTGAATATATGGAGTGCTAGGTCGGACTTAACTTGGATAATTTTGATTCGGATGTGCCACCACTTGATCAAAATAATCTAAGAGGCAAAAGAAAAGGAGTTGCATAGTTGATGTAATTGACAAAAGTTGTCTACCTATTTATTTATATATAGTTTGTTGTGTCACCACAAGGCTATATACATTTGAAATGAGATCTTTAATTAGATTTTTGCGAGAACTATATAAGTGAGGGTAATATAGTTTGAAGAAAATAGTGGGAGATACCAATTTAAAACAAGACCTAAATTATTTTGGTAATTAATAAAAGAATGTATGTTAAAATGTTATTAATTACAAATTCATTTCTGAGAATTTTACAATGTCTAAATTACTATCCTTTGCGAAACATATTAGATGTTATTTAACCAAAGCGTATTAAGCGGATTGGTTAAGGAATTTGAGAATAGTTCTCATGGTGAAAAGTTATCTTATATCCTTAATCGCCTATCCACTATGCAATGGTTGCGAGACAATGCCTCGAGGAAGAAATTGCTACTTTTAGAAAGTGGCAAGATGATGCATAGTTGGCTCGATGCATCATGCTCGCATCCATGAAAATAACGAGCTTGACGTCGGCATGAAACTATGGATGCTCCTACTATATTCCCGCACATCAAGTAGTTGATGGTGAGGAAAGTAGGGCCGATAGATATCGAGATATCTAAGGAGTTCTTAGATCTAAAATGGCCGATGGCACTATAAATGCAGACAAAAAGTTCTTAACATAATCAATTTGATTGATCAAATTAGGACAACTGGTTTTGTCATGGATGGAGAGTTGAGCCAAGATTTGATCTTGCACTCACTCCCGGATTCCTTTCACAATTGTTGTGAATTTTTCATATAAACAAGCTAGATATCAGCCTCGTTGATTTGCTTAACATGTTGAAAAATGTTGAGTCACTTTTCAACCAAGAAAGACCAAGTCTTACTGGTAGGGGCCAAAGGATCTTCTGAAAAGAAGAACGATTCTAAGAAGGTAAATATAAAGGCAAAAATAAAGGATAATAAGAACAAAACAGATACTGATAGCAAAGGTGTTTGCTTCCACTGCAATAAGCCTAGACACCGGAAATAAACTATAAGAAGCATCTTGCAGAGGCTAACCAAAGAATCTTAGTGAAGTTTTGGTTACAAATACAAATTTGTTCATGATTTAAAATAAATTTTTCTTTAAGTCAAGGTTCTACTTGGGTATTGGATACCGAGCTTTGGTTATGATAAATATAGATTTATGAAGGGACCAAAGCAGTAGAAAGCTAAACAAATATAAGTAAACCTATGTAGGAAATGTAACAAAGGTTGCCATATTAGCCATAGAAACTTATAGTTTAGCAATGCTACGGGAAAATTTATTAAGTCGATAACTTGTTATTGTATTCGATTCTTGTTAAAATATTATTTCCATTTTATTGTTGGACAATGAAATCTTTGGTATTATAATTAAGAACAATTGTTGTTCTATTTATAATAATAATGTTTTATAGAAGCTGAAATATTACTTAATGGATTTTGTATACTTGACTTACGTGAAAATAATTTTGCAAATTGAACAAACTAGTATATGAAAAGGAGATAATCATTCAAAGATTTGAATCTATGTATTTGATGAAATACAAGTGTGAATTATTTGAAAAGTTCAAAGAATTCATAAGTGAAACAAATTGACAAAGTATTAAGATTCTTTGATTAGATCAAGGAATAAATATTTGAGCAATAAGTTTCTAGATCATCTTAAATGGTTTTTCTCATAATGGATGCCTCTTGATACGTAATAATTGATTGATGTATCCGAAAGGAAAATCGTACCTTGTTGGACATAGTACGGTCCATAATTATTTTCTGAGCATTCCAATATCCTTCAGGATCATGTCCCTAGAAATGGTACATATATCTACGAAAAGGTAACCTCAAAATCCAATTTCAAGACTCCATAAAAGTTATGGACGGGGAGGATTCCTAATCTTAAGTATATTAAGATAAGGGTTGTCAACTTATGTGAAAAGGTTTCAAAGGATAAGCTTGGGACAAGATTTGACATGTCTGATTTGTGGGACATCCTAAAAGTAAGTTTAGGGTATATATTCTATAATTCTACTTAGCAAAAGGTGTTTGTTACGAAACACACTTGCCTTCTAAGATAAAGGTGTTTATCATTAAAAGGGGCTAGTGGGAGGATAATAGATCTTGAAGAGTTTAAGAACCACAAAACACTATAAATCAAATAAGAGGAACTTTGTAGAGAACTATTATACCTGTTGAAAATAATTACGGAATAGTCTAGAAGATACAGGAGGTATGGATTCATCGTAGATGATGATGATGAGGTACACATCATAGAAGATGATGATCCGATTACATCTGATGAGGTAAGTGTTGTTATAGACACTCGGAGAAATGGATTGAAGCGAGTTTCTCAAATATGGAACATTCGTTTTGATGAAGCAATCAAAAGAGTTTGATTTTATCAAAAATAAGAATGAACCTAGTGTGTATGAAAAGGGTTAGTGGGAGCATCGTGACATTCCTAGTATTATATGTTGATATACTACGGATAAGGAATGACATACAAATGCTACAATCGATAAAGATAAAGTTGTCTAAACATTCCTCCATGAATGATTTGGAAGAGTATCTTAATTGGGGATATAAATTTATATAGATAGATTTAAGAGGATGCTCGACTTAACCCAAGGAGGCGTATATTCATTTGATGCTAAAGTTGTTTAGCATGGCAAGCTCCAAGAGATGTTTCATGTTGATGAGCCATGGAGTGTATCTCTCTTAATAGTCCCCACAAACTATTAAAAGAGAGAGATCGCATGAGTGACAATCATGTATGCAATGAAATATCTGAGACACGATGTTGATCGGTCGTATTATGGAGAAGTTCACTATGAGTCGATGAAAACATCTTAAAGTGCTTAACCAGCACTAAGGATGTGATCATATTCAATGTGGGTCTAAATTAAAACTAGAGGGCTTAACAGACTCAAGTTTTTCAGACAGACCAAGATGATAGAAAAATCCACTTTAAGGTAAAGCTTTATCTTGAGCGGTGGTGTGAGTGAATTTGAAAGGTTCCAAGCAATGAAAGAGTTCTTTGGTTTAGTGATAAAGACAAAGTATATAGCTATAAATGAAGGCGCAAGTTGATTGTTTGGATTAAAAGTTCATTACAGAACTAGGAATAGTTCCTAAGTCTCATCTTGGATCTAAACATGTGTTGTGGCACTTTCATTTGATTATTAGAATCATTGAAAGATGGGAAATCACTATAGAGATAATGGACTCTCATGAACAACATTACATATCCATTAACTAAAGCTTATCCAACAGCAGGATAATCGTCACTTAGAGAAGAAGAGTATGAGATACCATGACGATTGGCTTTAGTGCAAGTGGGAGATTGAAAGTAGTATGCACTGAAGCCGATTATGTTTGATGATAAAGCATATACTTTGTAACAATCTTATTCATTTATTAATAAAAAGTATTAATTTATTAAAGGCTTTTAATTATCTACATGATGCTGTTTTATAATATGTGATAAACCCATAGTTTTAAGCAATGCTTTTAGAATAATGATGATGATCATTCTAATGAGATCTAAATTCTTAGAAAGCTTAAAACTAAAATAGTTCCCAATCATTGGATTACTAAATTGGGGATTAGTGAATCAGGATAGATTGGTACATACGTTGCTTGCTCGTTGGATGAGGATGATTGATCTCATGATCATTTGTGTGGAGACACTAAAGAAAGTGTGTAGGTGCTTATTAGAGAATAAGTTCCTTTGAGCGTGGCTCGCTAAGGAATACCTAATGGAGTTTTACTTGCTGTCGATAGGAATTCTGTAGTGATAGTAGTACAAGTGATCCTTGGACTTGAGATCATCATAGTATCTTGTGTATGATGAGTTATACTTTGACTTATTCCTTAAGACCCTTAGGGTATATCAAAGGGTATGCTTGGGTATAATAAGTTTATACATGGAGATAATGTATGATCGATAAAGAATCTACCACTTAATAAAAGAAAAGAAATGTCTATGTGATTCGATAAATGACAACTCAAGTAGTCCTTGGCAAGCGGCGAATGGAATTAGAAAGGAGTTTCTAATTTGCATTATTTGAGTTGTGCATTTAAGGATCGAAAATACATATAATTAAATAAAATAAGACTTGACGGTAATTCCATGTCTTATATTTAATTGGGACATTGTATGGTGGAAGGATTGAATTGTACGGTAACTATTTACTCAAAGGTTCTTTTATGATTAATGTTAAAATCTATATTATACGGAAAGTCGTTGATCGCTAGGGACGCTTATCCTATTGTAGAATAAATATTATTTATTTAAATAAATTAATTGTTTAATTTATTTATTTAAATAAGATTAAATTATTCTAATTGATTTATTCAACCGATTTAATATGGAGAACCTAAAGGGTCACACCATAAAAGGAAGAATAATTATTTAAGAAGTTAATGGCATAATCGTAATAATATGTTATGTATATTTAATTTAATCTATGGTGATAGAATAAATTAAATAGCTTAATATTATTATTTAATATTTTAGAAATATTAAATATAAATTAATAAGAGGAGTCTTATTAATATTATTAGAATTATTATTATTATTTTAATTTCTAAAAGAGTTTAGGAATTAATTTAATATAAGTACTCTCATTTATTCGTAATTGGATTAGGAAGGAAAATTAGTTAAATGAGTTTAATTAATTATCCCTAATAAGATTAGGGAGTCCTTTAATTAAAAGGGTTTAATTAAATAATACCTTATTTTAATAGGGTTACTTGATATCTTTATAAGAGGAGTCTTATATCGGATATCGAAAGACTACATAATTATTCTAATGGTTGGAGAGTACGTGCCTTTTCTATAGAGATAGAAAAATTAGGGTTTAGCGAATACCCATCTTCTTGAATCCTTCTTCTTCCTTGGTGGATCACCTCAGAGGCCAAACACTTGGGTGGCTAACGTTGATCAAAGGAAGGAACCAAACTGGTGGATTCAAGTTGAGCGAAAAGGATTGGAGGTGAACTTGTGCAGGAAGCTTCGGATCTTCAAGGTATGATTCTTGTTCTTTCCTTTTGTTTAATTAATAATTATGCATAAAGGGTGATCCGGGTATATGGTTTGTAAAATTTTTTAAACTCTGATTTTACACGTTTCCGCTTATTTATGCAATTTGATTACGTTCTTGAATATTACAAACCTAATACCACGGGCCAAGGATATTCGTTAGTATCACATCCACGAATTATCCATGCATTACGGGCCAATGATATTCGTTAGTATCACAAACGGTCATGATCATGTTAAACAACAATTCATCTTTGCACATTTGACCGAAGAGAACCCATTGTCATGATCATACCAACATTTGTCCATCAATGCACTACGGGCCAATAAGGACTTTTACCACATCATTTGTAACATTATAGGTCATGATTATACCGATACATAATTCCTAGTCATAATCATACCAATCAACAGTCCATCTATGCACTACGGTCCAAAGATGACTTTTATCACAATATAATCATGAGGATGATGACAATGATATAAGAATGTCCAAATTGTCAACATGATAACTTCTTTGTGGAGTAAAACTCAAGAATCATATTCATATATCAAAACTAATTTGGACAGAAAAGAAATTATTATTTTTCATGAATAGTATCCCGTGAATAGTACTTCGTGAATTGTGGGTGAATAGTACCCCGACATGAAAAGATAAAAATTTAACAAGAATGTTCAGAAAAATATTCTTGTGAAAGTATACTAGATGAAACACAAATTTTAAGGATATTCTACTAATTTCAAGGAGTATAGAAGCAATACTTATCAAAATAAGTGTAGAATTCAGAATCTGAAACGAAATAATATTACTTACATACTACAGAGTATGGAAGAAAATATTATTTCTTACGAATATTGAATAAAAATAATATCCCTTACGACTGTTGAACGAAAATAATATTTCTTACGAATATTGAACGAATATAATATTCCTTACGAATATTGAACGAAAATAATGTTCCTTTACTTAATATTGAGCGAAAATAAAATTCCTTACGAATCGAAAAATAATATAAATAGCGAATATGAAATAAATAATACCCCTTACCTTAAATAGAGAGTAATTCTGACTGGTATAGCGAAGATATTCTTGAAGAAAAACTTGCACTATTTGCTACACTCAAAGTTTCCTTAATTCAAAAGAAATACGCTCAATATTATAGAAGAAGAATGTTCTGATTCTGGTGTGATTTTTATTTCTAAACCGAGCATCCTATTTATAGGAGAATGATAGGATACTATTTAGAAAATAAAATCACGGACTGCACAGTAAAAATTTAAAACAAAATCACGGGCAGGATTCTGAATTTTTAATGATTTTACTATGCTGCATTATGCAGTACTATGCAACCACTATGCAGTACTATGTATATAATAAAATATAATATATTCTATTTTATATAAAAAAAAACTTATACTGACTAAAACTTATATATATATATATAACAAAACTGAGATAACATTATACCGATAATTTTGAAAAATGGTTAAGTGGGGGTCAATATAATAAGCCAAATATAAAACAAATACTTCATAAAAAAAAACCCTCTATTAATCTCAATTCTCTTTGCTTCACTAATAACATTTTTAATAAAAAAAAAATTCATCATTAATATTATAACTCAAAATATTAATAACCAGATCATTCCCAGGAAAGAGGGGGTTTTCCGATAAGAATTTCTCTTTATTGGCTCGCAATTAGGTGACCAAACCCCTTTCCTCAACAGAAATTTTTAGACATTGTCAATAATGCAAATAATAATATGAATAATTATGTCGTCTCAATTATAATATAAAATATTGTGTATATGATATTGTGACAACCAAGCGTATTACTGTATTTTTATCACCGGATATTTCAACAGCTTAACGGTAAAAGTCTTGCCGTTATTTTTATAAAAAGTTATTTATGTCACTTTCTAAATCCGACAGTTATTCCGTTGGGGGGGTCCACCAATGATTGTGTTGTCGTACGGATATTCCCTGATTAAAAGAAAATTCCCCGACCAAACGAATATTTTATGACAACTTGCTTACTTTGTAAAATTTTCACATATCACCCTTAACTTTAACCTTTTATCAATTTAACCATTTACTAAATAGAATAATAATTATAACAAAATTGAA
Organism: Panax quinquefolius; assembly: GCA_020205615.1. Lineage (NCBI taxonomy): Eukaryota > Viridiplantae > Streptophyta > Magnoliopsida > Apiales > Araliaceae > Panax > Panax quinquefolius. The sequence continues at coordinate 26,223,536 of CM035170.1, forward strand.
TACTTTTATTTCATAAAATTCGGGGTCTTACAATCTCCCTTCCTTATAAAATTTCTCTCTCGAAATTTACGTACTTGGTAGTTTGAAGAGATGAGAATACATTGCTTTCTTTTCGAATTGTACATTCCCGATTATTTCCTTTGTATCATAATTTTCCCATTGCTCATCTCTTGTATTTCAGATATCATCCTAGAATACATCTTCAAAACAAAGGTTAATTGACATATCATAATTTTTCAACTTAAGTAAGAAAATTCAGCTTAGGTAGGACACACACTAGCGAAGGATATTATTCGTCTCTCCCCTCCTAGTTCTAATCTCGGATTTGCGCCAGAGACTATATCCCTAAGCTCTGATACCATTTGTTAACCCCCCAAAATAGGTATACACCACTCATCTTGGGTCACCAGATACACGGTACAGACTCTACAAAAAAGTCATTCTTGAAAGCGACCCATTGTCACTTTATGACTATAAGGTTGCGTCGGCATTGAGGTCATTAAGCGATTAACTGCCGTTGGTCATGTACACCCGTCGCCTGGTCGTCGTCGCCCGGATCTGTCGTCGTCGTAAATCGGCATCATTGTGACGATGGGCGTGTCGTGGGCGACGACCCAATGTCAATGCCGATGGCTATAGCGACGACAAGTCCGTCAAATAACGACTCCATAAAGCTTTTAGTGGAAAACCTCATTCCCAAATGGCATGGCCGTCAGTAATGAATTTTATGGTCATCAGTAATGCCTTTAACTCATGATAGTCGTTATATGTCATTGGCGGCGGCTTTTTCATCGCCATTACCCCCATCGGCAATGATTATATATATTTTGTTTTTTTTTATAATTTCTAATTTTCCCTGTTCATTTACAAAAATAAACGTACACCTATTATAAACGAATAACAACCATCAAATAACAAGCAAATATCATATAATTCACCATTGAAATAGTAATCCAAATCCAATATATAGATCAAAAATATAATGGCCATCTGTACAACTCAAAAACTGTACAAGTACATACATAAAACTCAGAATATAACATAAACTAAACTAACTACAACCCGTCGCCTGTCTCCATGTCATCGGCTCGTCGATCATCACCTTGTACTGGAGGAGGCTGGTCTTCATCAACTCGATAGAAATAACCAGTGCCTCCACCTCCACCTCCACGAGTCTCGTCAACAAGACCCTACAAAATTAAAATATTAATAACAAAGTCAAAATGAAAACATATTTACATTATTTTAGTTTGTGTTCTTCAAGTTAGGCGGATGGGACTCGAACTCGGGCTCCGTATATCAGAATCGAGTCCCGTCAGTCGTAACACGTGTCTATAGCCTATGCGGTATTATTGCATGTGTTTGTGTGTCGTTTGGACGACCGGGGTGGGTTTTGGTCTCCTTTTCGACTATTTTTCTAAGTTTTCTCAAGTTAGGCGGACGAGACTTGAACTCGGGGTTCGTATATCAGAATCGAGTCCCGTCAGTTGTAACGTGTGTCTATTGCCTATGCGGTGTTATTGCCTGTGTTTGAGTGTCGTTTGAACGAACGGGGTGGGTTTTGGTCTCTTTTTTGACAATTTTTCTAAATTTTCTCAAGTTAGGCGGATGAGACTCAAACTCGGGGTCCGTATATCGGAATCGAGTCCCGTCAGTTATAACACATGTCTATTGCTTATGCGGTGCTATTTCCTATGTTTTCATGTCGTTTTGATGACCGAGGCAGGTTTTGGTCTCTTTTTCAACTATTACTCTAAGTTTTCTCAAGTTAGGCGTACGGGGCTCGAACTCGGGCTTCGTATATCAGAATTGAGTCTCGTCAGTTGTAACGTGTGTCTATTGCCTACGTGGTGCTATTACATGTGATTGTGTGTCGTTCAGAAGACCGGGGCAGGTTTTGGTCTCTTTTTAGACTATTTTCCTAAGTTTTCTCAAGCTAGGCGTACGGGGCTCGAACTCGGGCTCGTATATCATAATTGAGTCCCATCAGTTGTAACGCGTGTCTATTGCCTATGCGGTGCTATTGCCTATATTTGTGTGTCAACTAGACGACCAATGCGAGTTTTGGTCTCTTTTTCGACTATTACTCTAAATTTTCTCAAGTTAGGCGTACGTGGCTCGAACTCGGGCTCCGTATATCGGAATCGAGTCCCGTCAGTTGTAACGCATGTATATTGCCTATGTTTGCGTGTCGTTCGAACGATTTGAGCAGGTTTTGGTTTTTTTTTTCCAACTATTTTCCTAAGTTTTCTCAAGTTAGGCGTACGGGGCTCGAACTCGGGCTCCGTATATCGGAATCGAGTCCCACCGGTTTTCAGCGTGTACATTGCCTATGTGATTGCTATTATTTGTGTTTGCGTGTCGTTTCAACGATCGAAGCGGGTTTTGGTCTCTTTTTTGATTATTAATCTAAGTTTTCTCAAGTTAGGCGTACGGGGCTCGAACTTGGGCTCCGTATATCGGAATTGAGTCCTGTCAGTTGTAATGTGTGTCTATTGCCTACGCGGTGCTATTGCATGTGTTTGTGTGCCGTTCGGACGATCGGGGTGGGTTTTGGTCTCTTTTTTGATTATTACTCTGAGTTTTCTCAAGTTAGGCGTACGGGGCTCAAACTCGGGCTCTGTATATCAGAATTGAGTCCCATCAGTTGTAATGCATGTGTATTGCCTACGCGATGCTATTGCTTGTGTATTCGTGTCGTTCAGACGCCTGGGTCGGGTTTTGGTCTCTTTTTTTGACTATTTTCCTAAGTTTTCTCAAGTTAGGCATACGGGGCTCGAACTCGGGCTCCGTATATCAGAATCGAATCACATCTGTTGTAACGTTTGTCTATTACCTATGCAGTATGGTTACATGTGTTTACGTGTCAACTAGACGGCCGGGGTGGGTTTTGATCTCTTTTCTGACTATTTTCTAAGTTTTCTCAAGTTAGGCGGACGGGACTCGAACTCGGGCTCCGTATATCGAAATCGAGTCCCGTCAGTTGTAACGCGTGTCTATTTTCTACGCGGTGTTATTGTCGTCATTGTGTTTTGTGTAGTCTAACTAGCTAATTACTAATGATGAACTTTACCCACACCAATATATATATATATATATATATATATATATATATATATATACAAATATATATCAACCAAGTGTGCGATCTATATATCCTTGTAATCATGTAACTCTCATACGTTCGTACAAAAAACATAGTAATCAATGCTAAATATATACCACCACTACTTCCATATGCCTGTCCAAATATATACCACTACTACTTTCATACGCCTGTGTTTGCGTGTTAACTAGTTATTTGATAGTTTATATAAGCAATATAATTACAAATAAGGAAATACATCAAAAATACTGTCTGCTATATATATGGAAAGTTAGACAAACACAATCAAGTCTCTTACTCATTTTTTCTATAAACGAAAATATGAGTAAGAGTAAAAAAATTGACAATGTCAACTATAAACGAATGCGTGTTCAACATATTTTACTCTTACTCATATTTTCTTAGCAACATACTCAAAAACACTTGACAACTATAAACAAATGTTTTACAGTTTTGCAATGCATTGTGTTTTCAATGCCAATATGTTTTGGTATTTTTAATGCCAACTAGTTTTTGAAAATAGATTTAAAAAGGCTATCCAAATTCTAAATGACCCTTTAATTTCCCCTAAATCTCCCCCATATATATACAAACTAAGCCCCAAACTGTTGGTCGAGACAAAAATACAGAGCTCAATTACATAATTATATAATGTAGCCTCTATACATTGATCCTAGGTCTACAGTCTACACTGAACCTAGGTTAATAACTATAGAGATTCGCATGTTTCATTTTTTCACCTTCAAGTACAGCTCGGAGAAACCAGACAAGAAGTTTCAACATCTAATAGTTGAGCTAGAACAAGAGTTATAATTACGTAAGCTTTTGAACTACCTTGAAAAACACGGTTGCTAAATGAATTTGGAAAATCTAGAATATACAAGAATCCGATTATAAAAACATTAAGAAAGGATTTCAACTCCTATCACAAAATAGAAATTAATTCAACATTTGTTACTTGGTACATACTTGAAAACAATATGGTGTAGGTATCTATTTCCAATAATATACATATACACAAATGACTTTATGTACGTTTGATCAACAAATGATTTTTGTATGATAATGTTGATGCATACGACAAGAGACATTCAATAAATAGAGTTCATTTAGAATCATGTCTCAAAATATTATAAACCTAAGCATGTGTAAAAGAAAAGAGAATCATTATTCTTATTCCACTACTTCTTTTCTCTTTTTCAAATCACATAAATAATATAGCTTTATATATAACACAAAACTACGAGATAATTAACCCAAGTGTTATTTATATATATGCTCATAACATAGCTTAATTAATATGATCATACATGCCTTTTTGTTGAACTTACAAAAAGTTTACACACACTTGAAATCATGTAAAAATGACTAAAAATTATTGTTCATATTACTGCATATACATAGTAAAGTTATATCTTATCACAATGAAATCATATCTTATCACAATGAACCACTATTTCATGGCTTTAGTATAACTATTAAATAAAGGAAATAGAAAAGGAAAACTTTGAGCAAAGCTTTCAAATGGGAAAAACCATATACCAGTTTACATACACTAAATGGAAGAACAAACTAAACTACTTCAAGTTTTATACCCTAATTAAACTAGTAATAAAAATGAATGAAAAACCAAAATAAGAAATCAACAAGTTGTATACAAAACTGAAAAGTATTGCATTATATGAATATCATACCCACATCAAGTTCATCTATTCAACCCACTTAAAAAACCCCCAATGTGAAATCAAAGTTAGCACTGATAGAATTTTGTGTTCATATTACGAGCAATAAATCATGTTCAACGGCTATTAAGAGAAGAATCATTACCTTTAAGAAGAACGATTTGACGTTACGATCGTGATTGAGCGATTGGCGAAGAGGGAGAAGTGAGCAAGAGGGAGGAAATGGGCGACTGCGGTGAGATAATGGAGTAAAATGGGTGCAATCAATCGAGCATTGAGGACCTAGTTAAACCAACTGAGTCTTCAATTGAGAAGGAAACAAGCAAATTGAGAGGGAAAGGCAAAAATCTCAGACAGAGGGAAAAGGAAAAAAGAAGACGTTGCCGTCGCGAACCAGGGTTTTAAAATATATTACTCATTCTCGACGGCGTGTCCCGTCGCTCGGGTCCCGTTGCCATTACGTCATTAGCGGCAAACCTTCTTTGTCGTCTTTAATTTTTAAGTCCGTTGTCAATGAGTTTTCCCTCCACCGCCAAATTTTCGCACCGATTTTTCCGGGGGGGGGGGGGGGGAAAGGTATTATCGACGACACTCATTAGCGACTGCATGACCGTCGGCAGTGACGTCATTATCGAAGGGTTAATGGCCGTCGCCAATGACCAATTTCCTTGTAGTGAGAATTCAAATACAAACTTCATTTATACAACTGTTAAACTGTCGTGCAAAATACGACAACGCATAAATTGTGAGTTTCAATACAAATATTGTTATGTATATAATACGATAATATTCATACCCAAATTATTACAATGCCATATAAAGTACATCATCAAATATTTCAAGTCCCCAAATGAACACGAGAAGATTTATGTCCTCCTCATTCTAATGGAGTGTATTTTGACGCTTCCAAAGTTGGGTTATCATCACCCTATTGTTGTTCACCAATATCAATTATTAAGTGACGTATAATATACGACATACCCATCTTAGGTCCTCAATACAATTATATATTGCATGTCATGCAGTTTTATAATGTATTGAGAAACTTCCATAGTCTCGGACCATCACACCATTCCCTTGTTATCCCCGCTCGACCTAGCTACACTCTTAATACCTAAAAGGAATTGTGAAGCAAAAGGGCGAGCACAAAAAGCCCAGTATAGAATATTATGACTAAGATAATTAATTTATCAATAGCCTTCATCAGTAATAAATCAAAGATTTAGAACATGTGATAGATGATAAAAGTTTTCAACCATAATTGCAGCGGAATCAACAATCCATTAAAAGAGTCAAGTAGAACATAATGTCTACTATCTTCTCCAAATTAAAAGTCCATTCATGTAATGCTCACCAACAGTTCTTTGTTGTACCCAAGACAAAGAGAAATCTCATCACATGTCTTCACCTGAACCACCAAAGATTATAGTTAAATTCACAATTTATATTTATAATTAGGTAAATCAACAGTCCATCTTTGCACGTAAGCCAAAGATATACAACTGTAAAACCAATAATCAACAATCCATCTTTTCACGTAAGCCAAAGAGGATTTTTACCACATCATTTCCTGCAAAATAAATAATCCACATCACCGAATTATCCATGCACTACGACCAAGGATATTCGTTACTATCATATCCATGAATTATCCATGCATTACGGGCAAAGATGTTCATTATTATCACATCCAAGAATTATCCATGCACTACGGGCCAATGATATTTGTTATTATCACATCCATGAATTATCCACGCACTACGGGCCAATGATATTCGTTATTATCACATCCATAAATTATACAAGCACTACGGGATAAGGATATTCGTTAGTATCATATCCACGAATTATCCATGCACTATAGGCCAAGGATATTCGTTAGTATCGCCAAAGGTCATGATCATGCCAAACAACAATTCATCTTTGCACCCTTGGCCGAAGAGAACCCTTGGTCATTATCATACCAACAACTGTCCATCAATGATGTGACACCCCCAAATTCGGACCGCCACTTGGTCACTCGAATTCGGTTCGTCACGTGCTCATGTCATACAAAATAACTAAAATTTCACGTTCATAACAGAAGATCTAATTTAGAATAATATACAATAATTTATTATAATTATTCTCCCAAGTCTCACAACCTACAGTACTTAATAGATTACATAATAATATCAAATAAAGACTTATTACATAATCCTACTTAAGCTGAAACATAGTCTGAAAACAGTCTTCATACAACATAACACTCATAAAACAGGAACAAGCTAGTCAGTATCCGTGCCCTTGCCCTTGACTTTCCCAGAGACACTTCCCTGTTCCGCCTTAACTGAAAGGTTTTAAATAAGCAAGGATGAGCACAAATTTCCCAGCAAGTAATATACAACAAGGGTGATGAGTATTATATCACAAGTTTGAAATATCAAAGTATAGTCTCCAATGTAGTTCAGGGTATTAGAATAATATCATGAATCAATGAATATCAACGTTTCTCAAATCAAATTTTTGGAATATGAAATGATAGTTCAATATAGATCAATTGATATATATGAATTCAAAGGCTATCAACGTATCCAACTTGATAAAATAATTTATACTGAGCACTCACAAAGGACTATTGAACATCTACTATAATTATCAATATTAAATTGCTAACCCAAACGAATCAAGTACTATAGATTATCAGTCTACAATACTCTAAGTTATGCATAACACCACATTACTTATGATGCCCCCAAAACAGGTATACATCACTCATCTTGGGTCACCAGAAATATGGTACAGAAAACAAATACAAACTTCTTTAATACAACTATCGTGTAAAAATATGACAAAATATAGCAGAGAGTTTTAAACGAATATTGTCTTCTAGACAATATCCACACTCAATGGAGTTCTCATTACAATTATTATCACACTATTTCACAGAATAGTGAGGACTACTAACGCACCATCTTGGACCATCACTCCGTTCCCCGACTAGTCCCAGTTATATTCTCATTTCCTGAAGAGAACAATGAAAGAAAAGGGTGAGTTCAACTAGCCTAGTAAAAAATATTATGACTAAGATAATGCATAATAGAATATCCTTAGCCTTCAACAGTATTAAACTGATAAAATTTAATATACATCAAGTTTAACTGCAGCAAAATAAGTAATCCATTAGAAGAGTCAAGTAGAGCATGATATCTACTATCTTCTATGATTTAAAAAGTTTATCATCAATTTTCTCGTTGAGACTAAACAATAAATAAACCACATCATCGAATCATCCCCGCTTTCTACGGGCTAAGGATATTCATGTAATCATCAATAGTCATGATTATACTTAGAATAATCCACAATGGTCATAACCATACCAACAAGCGGTCCATTAATGCACTATAGGCTAATGATGATTTTTACCACATTATTTGTAACATTACAGTCATGATTATACCGAATAATCCCTAGTTATAATCATAACAATCTACAGTCCATCTATGCATGTAAGCTAAAGATGACTTTCATCACAATATAAGCATGAGGATGATGACAATGATATAAACATAATCACACGAAATCAAGGATAAATATTAAAAACTTTAAATTTATCCAAAGTTTAAAAATATCCAAATTGTCAACATGATACTGCTTTGTGGAGTAAAATTAAAAAATAATATTCATGTATCAAAAAAAATTTGGATAGAAAAGAAATATATTTTTCGGGTGAATAGTACTCCGTGAATAGTACCTAGTGAATAGTACTTCGAGAATAGTACCTCGTGAATGGTACCCCGGCATGAAAAGTGCCCCAAATACCAGAGTGAATAATATTCTAGTAAATAATAACCGGGTGAATAGTAACCCGTGAATAGTACTCCGGCACGAAAAGTGTCCCAAATACCCGAGTGAATAATATTCGAGTGAATAATAACCCTTAAATAGTAACTCATGAATATTACTCCATGAATAGTACTTATAAAAGGAAAATACAAAAGAAAATAGTATTCCATAACGAGTACAAAAGAAATGATATCTCATACGAGTATAATAGAATATACGAAACTGCAAATGGATTTTCACCTGCCATGCGGTAATCCACATAGACATATCATTTCCACAATTTAATAAAGAATGAATATGAAGGGTCATTCACCATACATGCGATAGTCCGCGTAGACATGTTATTCCAACAAAATAATAAAGAATGAATACGAAGGGTCATTCACCATGCATACGGTAGTCCCCGTAGACAGGTTATTCTAACAGAATAATAAAGAATGGAATAACAATAGAATTTCACCATGCATACGGTGAGTCCGCGTATCTGAGTTATTCAATGTAATTATAAAGAATGGAATAATAGAAGAATTTTACCATGCATACGGTAGTCCACATAGACAGGTTATTCTAACTGAATAATAAAGAATGGAATAACTGAAGAATTTCACCATGCATACGGTAGTCCACGTGATGAGGTTATTCCAATGTAATAATAAATAATGGAATAACAACCCTTACAGTATTGAAAGAAAATAACTATCATCATGAATACAAAAGAAATAATACCCTTTACGAATATTAAACGAAAATAATATTCATACGAATACAAAAAATAATTTCTCTTCAGAATATGAAATAAATAATACCCCTTACTTCAGAAGAAGACTGGATGCTGGAATAGTGAAGTAACATACTTCTCTTCTTCTTTCTCTCTATAGCTTCTCTCTCTATAATTGCTCTTGTGAGTCTTAGTTAATTGGTGAGAATAAGAAGAAATCGCTTCTATTTATAGGAAGATATAGTTTCGATAATTGCACGTTTTGGGGCTCAACATATTACAGTATAATACCTTCATCTTTTCCATCATTTTTAATTTAGTCCTGTAAGTATTATCAAACTTGCACCACCTCCCCTAATAGTATATCATGTGAATCAATAGTACAATCATGTGACTCAATAGTTCTATACATGTGAAAAAAATAATTACAGTATAGTACATTCATCTATACCTCCATTTTTAATTTTGCCATTCAAGTATTATCAATCTTGCACCACCTCCCCTAATAGTACATACATATGAATCAATAGTACACACATGTGAACACATAGTTATAAGCATTGAATTAATAGCAATTAATTGCTCATTTATCTGATCAATTACCCGATTGGTCAATATAACCTCTAGACATCAATTATTATCAGAATAGATGTCGATTTCCACTAACACTAATAATCCCACCACAATGGAAATATCAATTTCATATTTAATCAACACGAACATATTCATCATTAATAGTATAACTCACAATATTTAACAACCAGATCATTCCCAGGAAAGTGGGGGCTTTCTGATAAGGATTTCTCCCTATTGGCGCGCAATTAGGTGACCAAACCTCTCCTCGATAGAACCTTCTAGACATTGTTAATATTACAAATAATAATATGAATAACTTTGTCGTCTCAATTATTGATTTAATAAAATATAATATTATGCATATGATATTATGACAATAATTGAATCAATAATATGAGAGATATGATGCATCAATTACTATAGCAATAATTGAGTATAGCTGAGTGGCTTCTCACGTAAGCATCAATAATTAATACCGTGTGCTACTATGCAACCACGCGTATTATTGTACTTTTACCAATTAAAGTATTTTATGACAACTTTCTTACTTTGAAAATTTTTCACACATCACCCTTAACTTTAACCTTTTATCAATTTAACCATTTACTAAATAGAATAATTATAAGAAAATTGAATACTTTCATTTCATAAAATTCGGGGTCTCACAATCTCCCTTCCTTATGAAATTTTGCCCTTGAAATTTACGTACTTGGTAGTTCGAAGAGATTAGAATACCTTGCTTTCTTTTCGGATTGTATCTTCCCGGTTATCTCATCTCTATCAGGATTTTCCCATTACTCATCTCTTGTATTTCAGATATCATTCTAGAATATAGAATCAAAATAAGGGTTAATTGACATGCCACATATTATTCCTATATTCTGACCGACCAATTAAATACCAAATAAACTTAGGTAAGTCATTCTAGCGAAGGAATTCCCCGTCTCTCCCCTCCTAGTTCTTGTCTCACATCTCAGCCAGGGATGATATCCCTAAGCTTTGATACCAACTATGACGCCCCCAAAATAGGTATACATCACTCATCTTGGGTCGCCAGATACATGGTACAGAAACCAAATACAAACATCTTTAATTCAACTATCGTGTAAAAATACGACTAAACATAGCTGAGAGTTTTAAACGAATATTGTCTTCTAGACAATATCCACACTCAATGGAGTCCTTGTTATAATTATTATCACACTATTTAATAGAATAGTGAGGATTACTAATGCACCATCTCGGACCATCACTCCGTTCCCTGACTAGTCCCATCTATAATCTCATTTCCTGAAGAGAACAATGAAAGAAAAGGGTGAGCTCAACTAGCCCACTAAGAAATATTATGACTAAGATAATGCAGAATAAATTATCCTTAGCCTTCAACAGAATTAAACTGATAAAATATAATAAACATCAAGTTTAACTGCAGCGGAATAAGCAATCCATTAGAAGAGTCAAGTAGAGCATGATATCTACTATCTTCTATGATTTAAAAAGTTTATCATCAATTTTATCACTGAGACTCAGCTTAATAAATAAATCACATGATCAAATGAGCACGTAAGCTAAAGATGACTTTCATCACAATATAAGCACGATGATGATGACAATGATATAAGCATTAATCAAATAAAATCAAGGATAAATATTAAAGACTTTAAATTTATCCAGAGTTTAAAAATATCCAAATTGTCAACATGATACTGCTTTGTGGACTAAAACTCAAGAATAATATTTATGTATAAAACTCAAGAAAAGAAATATATTTTTCAGGTGAATAATACTGTGACACCCCCAAATCCGGGTACTTTAATTCGACGGGATTTGGTGTTCACTGTACAAATATGATCTATCTATCCATAAAAATGCAAGCCATGCCATATATAGAATAAAAATCTTCCCTTAAGGGTTATAACATCCGAATAATAATAATATAATCCCAGCTTAAACTAACCTTAAACATCTGTGCGGAATCATAAACAAATAAGTCTTAAACAACATCATTAACTCAAGTCTTAAACATAAATACATCATCTAATAAAAATAACAAGTCTTCATCACTTGTTAACCTTGCCCTTGCCTTTACTAGTGGAAGGTTCATCAGTTCTTTCGTTCTTATCTGCAATGTAATTATTAAGCAAGAGTGAACACTATTGCCCACAAGTATAATAATGAAATAACAATATAATAACATGCGAATAAATCAAAGACATCCGAATAAATGCTCAACTTTTGAATCAAGAATGAATAAGAAGAATCGAAAAAAGAATTACGAGGGTCATAAGACCTTGAACTATGTCCCTAGGTTATCAAGGGTTATACTTGAAACCTTTAACGATCATAAGACTATGGACCTTTCTACTCGTGCTTAGGGGGATCAACCCTTAGTACCATCACATGCACAATATCTTAACGCTAACGATAAATAAATCCTTCTGCGAGGTTGTTCATCTCGGTTTGACATTCGAGTTAGAACCAAAGGAAGTTTGGTTTGGATAATTCAATAAGGGTTCGAAATTTAGAGCGTTCATCAACTAAGGACTAGTTGAATCAATAAAATTCACTAGTCTAATAAGGTTCAACAATAATGATATTCAATTCAAATAATAATCTCAAGAAGTATACAATAGAACAATTCTCGTATAAGCTGAATCATGCTTTGAAAAGATAATAAATCTTTAATATAACATTTGAACTTGAATAATAGTAATGATAATTTACTTGGGGTAAATAATAAACTTGAACAATAATGACAAGTAGGGTTAGGAAACTTGCCTCGTGCGTAGATTACACTTTAACTAAGCACGTTCTTTGAATTTAATCCTACATACCATTCACATTCACAATACCAGTTAATTATAACTTAACTAATCATAATAAACTCATTTTCTTTGTCTACTTTGATTATTGACTATACTTAGTCAAATTACCACTTTGTATCATAATTTGTACTTCACGAATATCAAGCTAATTATGTATTCAATAATTCTGTCCACATGAAATTATGTTATTTACATGTTAAACAACTATTTTAACACCTCATTATATTTCTAACATGTTTACATGTTCATTAAATTAATTTACTAACAAATTGTTAGACTTAAGCATTTTAAAAATTACATTTTTGAATTTTTACGGAGAGTGGCGTTATGGCTTACCACTTTTATATATGATCTTCAGCGTTGCGGCATGCGATATTAATGGCCAATACGGACTCTTGGCTCTGCGGTTTCGTGGCGCTGTGGCTCGAGACATGGCGCTTGCTGAAATAGAGGAAATAGGCAAGTGGCCGTGGCTTGCATGCGGCGTACCGAATGTGAAATGGCGATTCATGAAAAATCGTAGAACATGCCAATTTCTACCAATTTCTTAATTTCTACTCGAATTTAGACATACCCACATGTTATAATTCATGTATAATCATAACCCAACATTTATATAATGACTTTAACCAATTTAAACACTTAATTACAGAATTTAAGCATGCAATTTCACTGACTTTGGTATTCTTGAAGGTTTTGAAAATAAAACATGAAAATTGTTAATACGGATTCGTTATAACTTTAGAATACATTCATTTAAACTTTGGTCTCTTCATATCAACATGCATAATAAAATAAGAGTGTAAATTTTACGAAAACATTTATGTTTGACATACTAAAATCACGTATAAGGCCATATGGCCATAACCCAAACTCTGTAATTTTGCAGCAATCATATACGACATGTTTTTATGAAACTGATGACATGGTTTACATAATAAATATAATTAAATACAATTTGATACATCTTAACCCATATATAAACTCATAATCAAACCCTTTCTCCATTACATATGTGACGCCCCCAAAATAGGTATACACAACACCCATTCTGAGTCGCCAAATACATGGTACAAAAGCAAACTACAACTTTGATAATACAAATGTCGTGTGAAATACGACAATATATATCATGAGTTTAAATATAATATTGTCTTCTAGACAATATCCACATGCAAATAAATCCCCATCATAATTATTGATTCATTATTTTACAAAATGGTGAGGACTACTAAACAACTCTCTCTAGAACCTTCATTCCATACCCAGACTCGCATCGCTATATTCTCGCCTCCACGAGAAAAATGGAACAAAAGGAAAAGGGTGAGCTCAACTAGCCCAATAAAGAATATTATGACTAAGATAATATACAACAAATTATCGTTAGTCTTCAACAGGAAAAATCGATAGAATACAATAGACAACAAGTTTCGGATCAATATTCGCATTGAAATAATAATTCATAGAAGAGTTACGTAGAGAATGAAATCTACTATAATCTATGAATTTAATACCATCATCAATATTTTATCCCTGTAACATCAATCAATATACATACGAATCAAATATTCATCTTTGCACTACAGGCAAAGATATTCATCGATTAAGTCATGTTCATTTAAACACCTGTTCATCTTTGCACTCGTGCCAAAGATATTAATCAATCGATCATATTCATCTCAACACTGTTCATCTTTGCACTCATGTGCCAAAGATATTCTTCAGAAATCATTCATCTTTGCACTACTGGTGCCAAAGATATTCAATAATATCATCATTTAAGACCGAGGATGATGAAAATATTTTAAAGAAACGAATCCAAATTGAAACAAAATGACAAGGATTAAGGATTAAGGATTCGTACTTGGTTTTATCCACATCCAAAATACCTCAAAAATAATCATAGTGGTGTAAAATTCAAGAATGATCAAAACATGGATACAATCGAGCTAGTATCCGAATAGATATTTTGGACAAAAAGAAGAAATTTTATTTTTTGATTGAATAATCAGAGTATCGTGAATAGTGTCAGATATCGTGAATAGTGCCAGATACGTGAATAGTAACTCAGACACCAAAAGATAGAAATTCCACAAAAACATCTTCACGCTTCATTTAATAGTACTCGTGAATAGTAACTTTCGTGAATAGTAACTCATGAATAGTAACTTCGTGAATAAGTAACTCATGAATAGTAACCCGAGCATGAAAAAGTTCCAAATTTGATAAAACTTCGGATCAACATTTCAAAGATAATGATATTGAAGAAATAATATCATTACGAAAAAAAATAATATCCTCACCTCGAAAGATCAAGAGACTTTAAATTGAAACAGGATATAAAGGCTATGACTTGGACTTGCACTTCGTATAGCAATACTCAAAGTATACTCAAAATACTCACAAGAATACGCCGATAATATAGAGAGAGAAAACTTGAGTTTGGTGTGATTTTCAATTTAACCTAAGCACCCTATTTATAGAAATCGCTAACACCAAAAGCGAAAATTTAATAAATTAATATATATATATATATCAAATTCATACGCCAACCTTAGAATTCAGATCCTAGCATTTCCCACATGCCACCTTCTAGAAAAGTAATGATAAAAACGTTTTTCATAAAATAAATAATTAAAACTTACAAAAATCAATTATTTCGGAGCTTCAGAACTTCAATAATTCATAATAAATAGCCCTTTCATCAGAAAATTCGAATCTCGCGAGTTTTTATAGGAAATTCAATTCTCTACAACTTTGCAGAAGAAAGTTTTTCCAAATTCCAAATAGAAATTGACCGAAAATCCACAACCGGTCGATTTTACGGGCTATAATCAATTTTAGTCAATAAATGGGGTCCACCGACATGTTTAACATGTTTTAAACATTTATTGCAACAAAAATACTCTTCCTCCTCGTATACTCATATATCCCACATTCGTTGTAAAAATATCACCGTTAATATATTATTAAAATAATATATTTAAATGAATTATTTTATCAGAAAAAGATAAAATATTAATTTTCAACAATTGTCATTTTAAAATTTTTCCATCTATATCCACATAAAATCAATATTTTCCTCATCATATAAATCAATAATTAATTATTCACAAATAATATTACGTAATCACAATATTGACAACAGTGCGTCCTCAGGGAAGAGGGGCTTTCCAATAAGAATTTCTTCTTCTTGGCAGCGCAATTAGGTGACCAAACCTCTCCTTAGATGAACTTTCTAGACATTGCCAATAATGTTATCTAATAATATTATTCGGATAATATGAATTATTGCTTCGATAAAGAAAAAAATAACGTCTGCAATGACAATTATTGAAACAATGATAATATAAAATATCAACGTGACAATTATTAACTCAATAAAATCTTGAACGGTAATTACCGTAACCATTATTGAGTAGTGTCTTCACGTAAGAATCAATAATTGGTGCAATACTGGTAGTAACCGCTTTCAACAACGCGTATTAGTGTGTTTTAACCACCGGTATTCCAAAAAGATAATGGCAACAAATAACTACGATTAAAAACAACTTATATTTATCGTTTTCTTCATCCAATCGCTCAAGTTATGGGGCCCCACATGGGCTGGCAGTTGCATGCGAATATTCCCGACAAAGATTTAATATTCCACGACCAAAACTAATATTCCCCACAACAATGAATATTTTATAACCACTTGCTTATTTTGAAATATTTGCATATTTAACCCTTAACTATCCACATTAATCAAATCAACCCTTACTATTTCAAAATAATAAATAAAGGAAATTCCTTTTTATTTAAAAATTTCGGGGTCTTACAACATAGATTTTATAAAAGCTTTGAAAGTCATTTTCTTATAAAAACTAACTAACGGGAAAAGGAATTAGGTTGAAGAGATTACCCAAGCGTAGAATTAATGGAAGATGAATTCCTTCTCAGACGACTTTCACAATCCTCTTAACAATTTCTTAATTCTCAACTCTTTCTCTGTATTTCTCTCTGTTAAGCTTTCTAGACTTAGGCAAATAATGAATAAAAGAAAAAGACGTCTGATAATTAAAGGAGAAAACTGACGCAGAAGTGGTCAGTTGGCCCAATCATGGGTTAACTACTGATAACTCCCCCTAGGGCCTTGTTTGGCTTAGCAATAATAGATTACAAAACCATTTAATTTAATAAAGCTTTATCACATAGTTTAATTAATGTCACACTCCTTTATAAAATAAATCAATATCTTATTTAATTTACTTTAAATAAAATATAATAATTTCTCATAAATTCACATAGCCAAATAATTAAATTTCTCATTAATAAATAATGTCAAATTATTAAATCTCTAACTAATAAATAAATTAATTAAAATAACATTAGGCTTATTAAATATTTCTTTTAATACAATAAGCTCACATAATGACATACTTCGATAATAAAAGTTCTCCACATTAATTTAATAAATGTAACACATATAATTAAATTAATCTACCATAACTGCATCAATTAATTATTTAATGTAGTAATTAAATCATCGAAAATATTTATTTAATCCAATAAATATTAAAATTAATTTACCAAATTCTCGTTCGTCACATCTTTCCCCCCTTAAAAGGATTCTGTCCCCAGAATCACGACTCAATATATTTGACTTGTTACATTCTCCCCCCTTACAAAGATTCTGTCCCAGAATCGTTTACACATAATTAAGTAAATAAATGAGGGTAATTCTTTATCATAATCTCTTCGAGTTCTCACGTAGCTTCTTCAGCGTTGTGGTTCCTCCAAATTACCTTAACAGAAGGTATAACTTTATTTTTGAGAACTTTTTCTTTTCGGTCGACAATTTGGACAGGAATTTCTTTGTAAGATAAGTCTTTCTCAAAATGCAGGGGTTCGTATTCAATTACATGCTTCTTATCGGCTTTGTAGGGTCGTAACACAGAAACATGGAAGACGTTGTGGACATTCTCGAGTGCTGGAGGTAAGGCTACCTCGTACCCGAGTTCTTCAATTCTACGTAATACTTTAAATGGTCCAATGAATCTTGGACTCAATTTTCCTTTCTTTCCAAACCTGATCTTTCCCTTCCAAGGAGAGACCTTCAAGAAAACATAACTACCTGATTCAAACTCGATATTTTTATGATGTGGATCAGCGTATTTCTTCTGTCGATCATGAGCCGCTACTAGTCGTGCTCGGATCACTTTGACTATTTCTGCTGTCTGCTGTACCAATTCTGGCCCTAGCAATTGTCTTTCACGAACTTCATCCCAGTAAAGTGGAGTTCTGCACTTTCTGCCGTATAACGCTTCGTAAGACGGCATGCCAATACTAGCGTGGTAACTGTTGTTGTAGCCGAACTCTATTAACGGTAGGTGATCATCCCAATTTACTTTGAAGTCCATCACACAGGCTCTTAGCATATCTTCTAACGTTTTAATTGTTCGTTCGCTCTGTCCGTCTGTTTGAGGGTGATAAGCTGTACTCATTCGCAATTGCATACCCATGCATTCCTGTAGACGTTTCTAGTAGTTTGATGTGAAACGCGGATCTCTGTCGGAAATAATTGACACTGGTACTCCGTGCCTCAAAACACTCTCTTTTACGTATAACCTTGCAAACTGATCTAAGTTGAATCTGATTTTTATCGGAAGGAAGTGTGCGGATTTCGTCAGCCAGTCAACAATAACCCATACTGCGTCGTAGCCTTTCTGAGTCGTCGGAAGGCCAACCACAAAGTCCATTGTAATATGTTCCCATTTCCATTCAGGGATCTCTAATGGTTGTAGCAATCCACTCGGTCTCTGATGTTTTGCCTTCACTTTTTGATAGGTTAGGCACTTGGCAACACATTTTGCAACATCACATTTTAAATTCGGCCACCATAAATGTTGTCGAAGATCTTGATACATCTTGGTATTACCAGGGTGAATCGAATATCGTGAACTATGGGCCTCGCTCAAAATATCTTCCTTAAATTCTTGTACTGACGGTACCCAAATTCTACTCTCGAATCTTAGTATTCCTTCCTTATCCATCTTAAATCTCGGTTCAGTTCCTTTAGATATCTTCTTTGTCACCTTTTTGCATTCTTCGTCCTGAAGCTGAGCCTCTTTTACATTATCTAGTAGAGTTGTACTAGATTGCATCTGAAATAGCTTCTCATCAATCTCCATAGGATACTTCACTTCCAACACTAGTTTCTCCATTTCTTCAATTAGCTCCTCCTGAGCAGTCAACATTATCAATTTCTCACAACCATTTCTACTTAAGGCGTCGGCAACCACATTTGTTTTACCTGGCTGGTATAAAATCTCACAGTCGTAGTCCTTAATTAACTCCAACCACCTTCTTTGACGCATATTCAAATCCTTTTGCGTGAAAATATATTTGATTCTTATGGTCCGAGTATATATTTCACACTTCTCCCGTAGAGGTAGTGCCTCCCAATTTTCAAAGCAAAACAAGCTTTAACTCTAACTCTAAGTCATGGGTCGGATATCCCTTCACGTAATCCTTCAATTGTTGTAATGCATACGCAATGACTCTACCGTTTTGCATAAACACAAAACCAAGTCATTTATGCGATGCATCGCTAAAAATAACAAAATTTCCTGTATCATCCAGAAGAGATAATACAGGGGCCGTACTCAACCTCTTCTTCAATTCTTGAAAACTTTCCTCACACTTATCCTGTTAGGTTTGTAATATTCATGTGTGCAATCAAATTGTAAAATAATGCGGAAGTGTGTAAAAATCAGAGTTTAAAAATTTACAAACTATATACCCGGATCACCCTTTATGCACAATTATTAATTAAACGAAAAGATAAAGAATAAAATAATATCCTTAAAGATCGAGCTTCCTCAGGTACAAGTTCACCTCCAAATCCTTTCGCGTTCAACTTGAATCCACCGAGTTTGGTTCCTTCCTTTGATCAACGTTAGCCACCCATATGTTTGGCCTCAGAGGTGATCCACCAAGGAAAAATAAAGAATTCAAGAAGATGGTGTATTTGGCTCAAACCCTAATTTTCTATCTCTATAGAAAAGGGTACTCCAACAAATTAGAATTATTACGTAGTTGTAAAAGTCAACCACACCCACCCATAATAAGACTCCTCTTATTTATAGATGTGGGCAACCCACCTTAACAATTAAGGAATTGGGATTTATTTAATTAATTAAATTCTTTTAATTAATTAAGCTCCCTAATCTTATTAGGGATAATTAATTAAACTCCTTTAATTAATTTTCCTCCTAATCCTATTAGGAATAAATGAGAGTACTTATATTAAATTAATTCCTAAACTCTTTAGAAATTTAAATAATAATAATTGTAATAATATTAATAAGACTCCTCTTATTAATTTATATTTAATATTTCTAAAATATTAAATAATAAATATTAAGCTATTTAATTTATTCTATCACCGTAGATTAAATTAAATATACATAAATATATTATTACGATTATGCCATTAACTTCTTAAATAATTATTCTTCCTTTTATGGTGTGACCCTTTAGGTTCTCTATATTAAACCGGTTGTGAATAAATCAATTAGAACAATTCTAATCTTATTTAAATAAATAAATTAAATAATTAATTTATTTAAATAATATTTATTCTACAATAAGGGATAAGCCTCTCCCCAGCGATCAACGACTTTCCGAGATAATATAGATTTCAACATTAATCATAAAAGAACCTTTGAGTAAATAGTTACCGATATAATTCAATCCTTCCACCATACAATGTCCCAATTAAATATAAGACATGGAATTTTGTCAAGTCTTATTTCATTTAATTATATGTATTTCGATCCTTAAATGCATTAACTCCAAATAATGCAAATTAGAAACTCCTTTCTAATTTCATTACGCCTTAACCAAGGACTCTTTGGGTTGTCATTTATCGAATCACATAGGACATTCTCTTCTTTTATTAGAAGTGGTAGATTCTTTATTGATCATACATTATCTCCATGTACAACTTATTATACCCAAGCATACCCTTTGATATACCCTAAGGGTCTTAAGGAATAAGTCAAAGTATAACTCATCATACACAAGATACTATGATGATCTCAAGTCCAAGGATCACTTAGACTACTATCACTACAGAATTCCTATTGACAGCAAATAAAACTCCATTAGGTATTCCTTAGCGAGCCACGTTCAATTGAACTTATTCTCTAATAAGCACCTACATACTTGCTTTAGTGTCTCCACACAAATGATCATGAGATCAATCATCCTCATCCAATGAAAAATGACGTCACGTACCCAATCTACCCGGATTCACTAATCCCCAATTTAGTAATCCAATGATTGGGAACTATTTTAGTTTTAAGCTTTCTAAGAATTTAGATCTCATTAGAATGATCATCATCATTATTCTAAAAGCATTGCTTAAAACTATGGGTTTATCACATATTATTAAAACAAAGATCGTGTAGATAATTAAAAGCCTTTAATAAATTAATACTTTTTATTAATAAATGAATAAGATTGTTACAAAGTATATGCTTTATCATCAAACATGATTGGCTTGTGTGCATACTACTTTCAAACTCCCACTTGCACTAAAGCCAATCGTCATGGTAACTCATACTCTTCTTCTTTAAGTGACGATTATCCTGCTGTTGGATAAGCTTTAGTTAATGGATATGTAATATTGTTTATGAGAGTCCACTATCTCTATAGTGATTTCCCATCTTTCAATGATTCTAATAATCAAATGAAAGTGCCACAACACATGTTTAGATCCAAGATGAGACTTAGGAACTATTCCTAGTTACGTAATGAACTTTAATCCAAACAATCAACTTTAAACTTCATTTATAGCTATATACTTTGTCTTTATCACTAAACCAACAACTCTTTCTTTGTTTGGAACCTTTCCAATTCCTTCGCACCACCGTTCATGGTAACACTTTACCTTAAAGTGGATTTTTCGTCGTCTTGTCCGTGCGAAAAACTTAAGTCCATTAAGCCCTCTAGTTTTAATTCGGACCCATCATGTATGATCACATCCTTAGTCTTTGGTTAAGAACTTTAAGATGTTTTCACCGACTCACGTTGAACTTCTCCGAATATGATTTGATCAACATCGTGTCTCGTATATTTCATTGCATACATGATAGTTACTCATGCGATCTCTCTTTTTCGAGAGTCGTGGGGACTTTTAAGAGAAATACACTCCATAGCTCATCGACATGAAACATCTCTTGGAGTTTGCCATGCTAAACGACTTTAGCATCAAATGAATATCGTTCCTTGGGTTAAGTCAAGCATCCTCTTAAATCTATCTATATAGATTTATATCCCCAATTATGATACTCTTCCAAATCATTCATGGAGGAATGTTTAGACAACTTTATCTTTCTTGATTGTAGCATTGGTTTGTCATTCCTTATCCGTAGTATATAAACATATAATATTAGGAATGTCACCAGGCGCTCCCTGTCCCTTTTGTACACACTAGAAGTCTTACCTCATCGAATATAACTCTGGATCATCATCTTTCATGATGTGTACCTCATCATCATCATCCATGATGAATCCATACCTCCTAGGTATCTTTGGTACTATTTCGTATTTATGATTCGGGTTGTGGTACAATAGGTCTATCTACTGAGTTCCTCTTATTCGACTTATATAGTGTTTTGTGGTTCTTGAACTCTTCAATATCTATTATCCTCCCACTAGCCCTTGATGATAAACACCTTTATCTTAGAAGGCAGCGTGTTTTACAACAAACACCTTTTGCTAAGTAGAATTATAGAACATATACCCTAAACTTACTTTAGGATGTCCCACAAATCGACACTTGTCAAATCTTGTCCCAAGCTTATCCTTTTGAAACCTTTTCACATAAGTTGGAACCCCTTATCTTAATAAACTTAAGATTAGGAATCCTCCATGTCCATAACTTTTATGGAGTCTTGGGGCCGGATTTTGAGGTTACCATTTTCGTAGTTATGCAGCCATTTCTAGGACATTATCCCGAAGGATGATTTGGAATGTCGGTAAAATCATTGTGGACCGCACCATGTCCAACAAGGTTTGATTTTTCCTTTCGAGATACACCAATCAATTATCACAGTATCAAGAGGCGCCCATTATGAGAAAACCATTTGAGATGATCTAGAAATTATTGCACAAGTATTTATTCCTTGATCAAATCAAAGAATCTTAATACTTTGCCAATTTGTTTCACTTCCTCAATTCTTTGAACCTTTCAAATAATTCACACTTGTATTTTAGCAAATACACACATTCAACTCTTTGAATGATCATCTCCTTTTCTTATACTAATTTATTCAATATGCAAAATTATTTTCATGTAAGTCAAGTATACAAAATTTATTAGTAATATTCCATTCTATACAAAACATTATTATTATAAATAGAACAAAATTGTTCTTAAATATAATACCAAAGATTTCAACCGTCCAACAATAAAATGGAAATAATGTTTTCAACGAGAACCGGAATACAATAACAACTTATTGACTTAATAGACTTGCGCAGTAGGCATTGCTAAACTATAAGTTTCTATGGCTAATGTAGCAACCTTTGCTTCATTTCCCACACATAAGATTATTTATCTTTGTTTAGCTTTCTACTTCTTCTTGGTCCATTCATAAATCTATATTTATGATAACCAAAGTCGGTATCCAATATCCAAGTAGAACCTTGACTTAAAGAAAAATTTATTTCAAATCATGAACAAATTTGTATTTATAACCGAAACTTCACTAAGCTTCTTTGGTTAGCCTCTGCAAGATGCTTCTTGCAGTTTCTTTTCAGTGTCCAAGCTTATTGTAGTGGAAGCAAACTCCTTTGCTATCCGTGACGATTTTGTTCTTATTATCCTTTGTTTATGCCTTTCTATTTACCTTCTTTGAATCGTTCTTCTTTTCGGAAGATCATTTGGCTGTACCGAAGAAGACTTGATCTTTCTTGGTTGGAAAGTGACTCTCAACATTTTTCAACATGTTAAGCAAATCAAGAAAGGCGATATCTAGCTTGTTCATATGAAAAATTCACAACAATTGTGAAAGGAGTAGGGAGTGAGGAAAGATCAAATCTTAGCTCAACTCTCCATCCATGACAAAACCGGTTGTCCTAATTGATCAATCAAATTGATTATGTTAAGAACTTTTTATGCAGATTTGTAGTGTCATTAGTCATTCTAGATCGGAAGAGCTCCTTAGATATCTCGATATCTATCGGTCCTACTTTCCTCACCATTTACTACTGATGATGTGGGGAATATAGTAAGAGCATCCATAGTTTCATCATGTCGACGAAGCTTCAGTTACTCGTGGATGCGAGCATGATGCATTGAGCTAATGTGCATCATCTTGCCACTTTCTAAAAGTAGCAATCTCTTCCTCAGAGGCATTATGCGCAACCATTGCAGGATAGGCGTATTAAGGACATAAGATAGCTTTTCGACTATGAGAACTATTCTCAAATTCCTTAACCAATCTGCTTAATTGGCCCGTTAATTTAGCATCTAATATGCTTCGCAAAGATGATAGTAATTTTATACATTGTAAAAATTTCGTAAATGAATTTGTAATTAACAACATTTTAACATACATTCTTTTATTAATTACCAAAATAAATTAGGTCTTGTTTTAAATTGGTATCTCCCACTATTTTCTTCAAACTATATTACCCTCACTTATATAGTTCGGTAAAATCTAATTAAAGATTTGCTAGTGAGAATAAGGATCCAATTTCAAATGTATATAGCCTTGTGGTGACACAACAAACTATATATAAATAAATAGGTAGACAACTTTTGTCAATTACATCAACTATGCAACTCCTTATATTTTGCCTCTTAGATTATTTTGATCAAGTGGTGGCACATCCTAATCAAAATTATCCAAGTTAAGTCCAACCTAGCACTCCATATATTCAAAAAACAAAATATCATCCTTGTGGTGACACAACAAAATAATAATTGTTCAATTTTCTTTATAAGCATCAAATGTGATAAATTAACATCTTAAATACTTAATACTTGCCTTGTGGTGACACAACAAACTCATATTAAATATTTAATACTCTATTAATTTTATCATGCTAGAAAGGCGTACGCTCGATATTCCAAATATCTTTGAACGCTTAGACTTAATATAAAAAATTGAGGGTTTGTTATTAATTTGTCTCTCATCTTGTTTAGCGCACATTACATATATATATAAAATACGCATCATATTAATAAACATGCGAAGCATGTTTGCATAATATATAATATATATAGTATAAGCATGCACATATAGAATACTATATTCTACTCGGATTGATTATGGACTTTTATTCTAGTTTGGTTCACTAGAGCCACCAAGTGAACCAAAAGGTCAAACCCTTAGGGTGCAAGAAATAATATTTAAATATAACTATTACATTTAAACTAGGGCTCTCTATTACAAACGGGTCTTCAAGCGCTTCTTGTCCTTGATCTCTAATTCTTCAAAATTAATTCTAAATATTCCTATTACAAAACTATTTTAAAATAAATAGAAACCTTGATCGTTAAATAAGGGAAGTACATAGGAGGGAGATAGAATTTACATTCAGAAAAATTAGAGAAGGCGAGGTACGCAGACCCCATTTAATAAAACCCATACATTCATGCATCCAACTAAAATAAAATCCAATCACATTGGTCAATTGTCCATAATCAATCCCATTTATTATCATACACATCACCATATGCATCAATAAATAACATTCATCTTATGAATAATAAACATTTAATATATATATTGATATCATTTAATGGGTAAATTTAGTTAGTATAGAATCTATTTTTGAATAAAAATAAACTCCTTTATTTAAATCCAAATTTAAATCAAAATAAAACTATTTTATTTTAATTTATCCAATTTTGAATAAAATAAACTATTTTATTTTAATCAAAATCTTTAATCAAAATAAACTCCTTTATTTTAATTAATCATGGAATCCAATTCCATATAAAAAAAATCTTTTATTAAAGGAAACATGGATATTCTTTCCTATTCACAAATAAACTTCTTTTATTTTGAATAATATGAAATCTTATTTCATATTTAAATAAACTCCTTTATTTAAGGAAACATGGATTCTCTTTCCTATTCACAAATAAACTCTTTTATTTTGAATAATATGAAATCTTATTTCATATCTAAACAAACTCCTTTATTTAAGGAAAGATGGATTTACTTCCCTATTCACAAATAAACTCCTTTATTTTAGGAAAAATAAAATCCAATTTTAACTCCAATTAGTTATTATGGAATCCAATTCCAACTCTAATTAGTTAGCATGAAATTCTAATTTTAAAATTAAAATAAACCTTTTATTTTAAGATTAAAATAAACTTTTATTTTAAAATTAAAATAAACTTTTATTTTAATTCTAAAATTATTAAGAATAATATATATATAACTATTATATATATATTTCTAATAACCGTATATATATTAATATATATGAATATATATATATATGGTAACATCGTTTCTAGTTCCCCTTAATTTCCAGGTAACGGATTGCAGATTTGTTTTCCAACTGATTGCCCTTGTATCTTATATAAATATAGTATATATATATATAAACCGTAATATATATATAAACTATATAAGGTTCTTGTAAATAAAAACTCAATTCCTTAAAAAATATAATACGCTTTTTTTTTTTTTTTTTATATATATAATTTTTTGCCTTGAAATCCGTGTATGCTCACATTGTATGAATTCAAATTTCATGTTACGTTAATAAAGCAGGAAATTGATGCAAAGAAAATTGATTTTTTTTTTTATTTATTAAATTTTATACAATAAAATTATGCCCAATTAAATTGTTCTAAACACATATCAATATACATATTAAATTATAACAATTAATAATTTGCATAAAGGTTTGGCTACGATACCCTTTATTAGGTTTGTAATATTCATGCTTGCAATCAAATTGCAAAATAATGCTAAGCGTGTAAAAATCGAGTTTAAAATTTACAAACCATATACCCGGATCACCCTTTATGCACAATTATTAATTAAACGAAAAGATAAAGAATAAAATCATACCCTTGAAGATCGAGCTTCCTCAGGTACAAGTTCACCTCCAAATCCTTTCGCGTTCAACTTGAATCCACCGAGTTTGGTTCCTTCCTTTGATCAACGTTAGCCACCCATATGTTTGGCCTCTAGAGGTGATCCACCAAGGAAAAATAAAGAATTCAAGAAGATGGTGTATTTGGCTCAAACCCTAATTTTCTATCTCTATAGAAAAGGGTACTCTCCAACAAATTAGAATTATTACGTAGTTGTAAAGTCAACCACACCCACCCATAATAAGACTCCTCTTATTTATAGATGTGGCCAACCCACCTTAACAATTAAGGAATTGGGATTTATTTAATTAATTAAATTCTTTTAATTAATTAAGCTCCCTAATCTTATTAGGGATAATTAATTAAACTCCTTTAATTAATTTTCCCTCCTAATCCTATTAGGAATAAATGAGAGTACTTATATTAAATTAATTCCTAAACTCTTTTAGAAATTAAAATAATAATAATTGTAATAATATTAATAAGACTCCTCTTATTAATTTATATTTAATATTTCTAAAATATTAAATAATAATATTAAGCTATTTAATTTATTCTATCACCGTAGATTAAATTAAATATACATAACATATATATAACGATTATGCCATTAACTTCTTAAATAATTATTCTTCCTTTTATGGTGTGACCTTTAGGTTCTCCATATTAAACCTAGGTTGTGAATAAATCAATTAGAACAATTCTAATCTTATTTAAATAAATAAATTAAACAATTAATTTATTTAAATAATATTTATTCTACAATAGGGATAAGCCTCCCCTAGCGATCAACGACTTTCCGGATAATATAGATTTCAACATTAATCATAAAAGAACCTTTGAGTAAATAGTTACCGCACAATTCAATCCTTCCACCATACAATGTCCCAATTAAATATAAGACATGGAATTATCGTCAAGTCTTATTTCATTTAATTATATGTATTTCGATCCTTAAATGCACAACTCCAAATAATGCAAATTAGAAACTCCTTTCTAATTTCATTTACGCTAAGCCGAGGACTCTTTGGGTTGTCATTTATCGAATCACATAGGACATTTCTCTTCTTTTATTAGAAGTGGTAGATTCTTTATTGATCATACATTATCTCCATGTACAACTTATTATACCCAAGCATACCCTTTGATATACCCTAAGGGTCTTAAGGAATAAGTCAAAGTATAACTCATCATACACAAGATACTATGATGATCTCAAGTCCAAGGATCACTAGACTACTATCACTATAGGAATTCCTATTGATGAGCAAATAAAACTCCATTAGGTATTCCTTAGCGAGCCAACGCTCGTTGAACTTATTCTCTAATAAGCACCTACATACTTGCTTTAGTGTCTCCACACAAATGATCATGAGATCAATCATCCTCATCCAATGAGCAAGAAACGATGTACCTAATCTATCCGGATTCACTAATCCCAATTTAGTAATCCAATGATTGGGAACTATTTTAGTTTTAAGCTTTCTAAGAATTTAGATCTCATTAGAATGATCATCATCATTATTCTAAAAGCATTGCTTAAACCTATGGGTTTATCACATATTATTAAAACAGCATCATGTAGATAATTAAAAGCCTTTAATAAATTAATACTTTTTATTAATAAATGAATAAGATTGTTACAAAGTATATGCTTTATCATCAAACAAGATTGGCTTGTGTGCATACTACTTTCATATCCGTCCCAACAAATTTCATAGCTTTTCGAGTTAAATTCGTTAACGGAGTTGCGATCTTGGAAAAGTCTTGTATGAACCTTCTATAATATCCCGCCAATCCAAGAAAACTTCTTACTTCTGACGGCGTTCTCGGCTGATCCCAATTAATCATGGCTTGAACACACCATTCATTAGTCCCATAAATGATGCAGGAGCATTCGTAAGACCAAACGACATTACTAAAAATTCGTAGTGACCATATCACGTCCTGAATGCTGTCTTCGGTACATCCTCTGGTCTCACCTTCAATTGATGATAACCGTTTCTCAAGTCTATCTTGGTAAAGTATCTCGCTCCCTTCAATTGATCAAACAGGACGCGATATGCTCACTACGAATTTTTAGTGATGGATCGATCCCTGGTAATGGATATCTGTTCTTAATCGTGACCTTATTCAGTTCTCTGTAGTCAATGCAGAGCCGCATCGATCCATCCTTCTTTTTCATTAAATAACACCAAGGCTCCACACGTTGATACATTTCGATGAATGTATATCTTGTCCAACAATTCTTGTAGTTGTACCATTAATTCCTTCATCTCTACTAGTGCCATTCGGTATGGTGCCTTCGATATTAGAGCAGTTTCGGGTGCCAAATAGATCACGAAATCTACTTCTCTATCTGGTGGAAGTCCTGATAATTCATCCGAAAATACGTCGATGAAGTCCCCACAGTCGGTATCTCTTCTACCTTCGGATTCTCTTTTCGATTGTCGACTATGTAAGCTAAGTATCACACACAGCCTTGTCTTAATAACTTCCTGGCCTGCATCATCATCAGATAACTCGCTTGTCTAGGCAACTTGCTAATATAAAATACAACCTTTGACGGAGTCATAAGGTTAATACGCTTCTTTTGGCAATCAATTATAGCCCCGTAATTGAATAACTAGTCCATTCCTAAAATAACATCAAATTCCCTAAGTTGAATAGGGATAAGATCTACGTTCATGATATTACCCTTAATATCCACTCTACGCTTTTTAAAATGCGTACTTAATGAGGATTATTTCTCTATTCGCAATTTACGTGTTCATGGGGTAATCCAATTCATTCTTAGGCAAATCTAAATTCTTGGCAAAATCATCGGATATAAAGGAATAAGTAGCTTTTTGAATCAAATAAAACATAAGCATTAATTTTATTGATCGGAATGATACCGACACCACATCACGAGATTGAAGCGCATCTTGTACTCGTCATGTTGAAAGTCCAGGACGATTCGGTCCGGTTTTATTGTTGCGGTAGGTCCAGGGTGATGGTTAAGGCATTTCCACCGTTGTTTCCGCTTTCCTCCTCGATCCCGACCCTCCCGATCCCTTCTTGGGACAATCTCTTTCCAGATGGTCCTTGAACCACAAGTAAAAACAAGCACCCTTCTTTGGGTTTGGACAATTTGGTGCTATGTGGCCTTCGACCACAATTTTAGCACACTCTTTTTCCTTTCATACAAACTCCCAGATGGGCTTTCCCACAAGTCGGGCATGCTTCGATTCTTTTCTTCTGATTACCTTGCTGATTCCCCGATGATGAGCTGTCGTTCCACCTTTTCTTCTGATTGAAATTTCCACCTCCTGTGCCAGTTCCACTGGCCTTGTTATTAATTTCACCTTCACTCTTCTTCTTCTTCTTCTTCTGATCTTGATTATACTTGGTCACCGCATCGCTTCCTCCTTCAGCGAGGATGGCCTTTTCCAATACTCCATTAAACGTGTTTAGCAGAATCATTGATACCTTGTTGTACTCCCAAGGCTTTAGTTATTATTCGAATCTTCTGAATTTTCTGTCGTCCGTGTGTACTTGATACGGGGCGAACCTCGCTAACTCGTTGAATTTAACCGCATAGTCAGGTACACTCATGTTTCCCTGCTTCAGTTCCAGAAATTGAACTTCCATCTTATTCTGCGAACTAGTTGGGAAGTACATCTCGAAGAACATCTCTTTAAATCTCTCCTACGTAATTACACCTTCACCTCCTCGCACTTTGTTTGTTTGCCACCAGTAGCTAGCCTCAGACTTCAGCATAAACGTTGCAAAAGCGGTCTTCTAGTCTTCTCTAACCCTAGCAACGTCGAAAACCTTCTCCATTTCCATAACCCACGTTTGAGCCTCGATTGGGTTCATGGAACCTTTGAACTCTGGCGGTCCCACCGCCTTGAAATCTTTAAACATTGTGTTTGGTGGAGCTTGAGGTTGATTGTTCATTGCTCCAGTCAGTAAGTTAACTAACTGTTGAACGGGATTAGCGTTGGCATTATTGTTATTATTGGTTGACTCTTCCTGAGCCGGTTGACGCTGTTGTGTTCTCCTTGGCAGCATTTATTTTTTGTTAAATAAACGCTTATTAGAACTTTATTTATTTCTCTAAATAATTAAGGCATTACTTAACAATTTAACATACTCATTTAACACATCATCTCAAACAACTTGATATATATTCATTCAACTCAAAAGTTTTAACATCAAACTATAGCATCACTGCTATTTACATCAACTATCCTGGAATAAAGAATCCACAGAATTTAAAACATTTAAAATATTCCTTCATTCATAACATATCGGAATTTACATCTAAAAACTAATTAAGTTATTCACATAATTAAGCAAATCATATCACTGCCGGTTAAGGTGCTGAATAGCCTTGTTACGCTCCTCTTCTAAGATGCGATACATCGTCCTGCGATCTATCATGTACAATGGTAGTCCTTCGAATTGGATTGGGTACCTCAAAACTCGATCTTGGGTCTCATTCATTGCCTTGTTAAGTGTAGAGTATGTCTCTCCAATCTTCGCCTTCTTTGCACGACCATCATCTTTTGCACGATCAGCACGACGTGATTCTCTTACCCATCCTTCCTCTGCTATTTTCAGTCTTTCGTAGGTTTCCTTCAGTTCCTTTTTCAGCTTCTCTATCTCCTCGGTCTTATCTTCGGTTTGACCCTTCTCATGGACCAAATCCCATTCTACATTTCCCAATCGTGAGTGAAGAGTCGAAATCTCCCTCTCTTTCTCTTCTAGAGTAATCTGCTGAATAATAGCTCGCTCAGTCATATCCTGCACCTCATCTCGTAACTCCACGTTACGGTCGTATAATGTGTCGTACATTTCAGCATCAACGGTGTACTGTGGTAACTCCTCTTCTTTCTCTTCCTCTTCATCTTCCTCAACAAATTCCTCCTCAAGATCCTCCTCAGGATCAATCTCAGGTTCATGCTCCTGACCCACCACAATGATCAATGGAGATGACTTCCTCTGTAGCAACTGTTCCATAATGACATGAATGTCTCTGGGCTCCTCCTCTGTCGGTACTATAGGTACTCGGGGTTCCTCCTCCCCTGCTCGACTAGACCCTCCAACGTCAGACATACTGACAACAAAATTTCGAGTTTTAGTTACTAAGTCATACTAGTGAGCACATAATTTAACACATAAGCACATAAAGTCTTTTATTATCTTCAATGAATTACAAAAAATCATTTCCTAGAACTCGATAAGAGTTTTCCATCACTATGTTCTTTCTATAAGGCTACTACCTAAGGTTGTTCCCCCACCTAAGGTTCATAACCTACAGCTTTGATACCAACTTGTGACACCCCAAAATTCGGGTACTTCAATTCCACGGGATTTGGTGTTCACTATACAAATATCATCTATCTATCTACCCATAAAAATGCAAGCCATGCAATAGATAGAATAAAAATCTTCCCTTAATGGTTACAACATCCGAATAATAATAATACAATCCCAGGTTAAACTAACCTTAAACATCTGTGCGGAATCATAAACAAATAAGTCTTAAACAACATCATTAACTCAAGTCTTAAACATAAATACATCATCTAATAAAAATAACAAGTCTTCATCACTTGTTAACCTTGCCCTTGCCTTTACTAGTGGAAGGTTCATCAGTTCTTTCGTTCTTAACTACAGTGTTATTATTAAGCAAGAGTGAGCACTATTGCCCACAAGTATAATAATGAAATAACAGAATAATAACATGCGAATAAATCAAAGTCATCTGAATAAAAGCTCAAATTTTGAATCAAGAGTGAATAACAAGAATCAAAAGAATTCTGAGGGTCATAAGACCTTGAACTATGTCCTAGGTTAACAAAGGTTATACTTGAAACCTTTAACAGTCATAAGACTATGGACCTTTCTACTCGTACTTAGGGGGATCAGCCCTTAGTACCATACTGTGCACAATATCTTAACGCTAACACATAAGTAAATCTCTTTGCAGGGTTGTTCATCTCAGTTTGACATTCGAGTCCACATCAAAGGAAGTTCGATTTGGATAATTCAATAAGGATTCTGAAATTTAGAACGTTCATCAACTTAGGACTAGTTGAATCAATAAAATTCACTAGTTTAATAAGGTTCAACAATAATGATATTC
This sequence comes from Panax quinquefolius, assembly GCA_020205615.1. NCBI lineage: Eukaryota > Viridiplantae > Streptophyta > Magnoliopsida > Apiales > Araliaceae > Panax > Panax quinquefolius. The sequence goes on from CM035170.1 coordinate 26,256,523, forward strand.
AATTCGAATAATAATCTCAAGAAGTATACAATAGAACAATTATTGTATAACTGAATCATGCTTTGAAAAGATAATAAATCTTTAATATAACATTTGAACTTGAATAATAGTAATGATAATTTACTCGGGGTAAATAATAAACTTGAACAATAATGACAAGTAGGGTTAGGAAACTTGCCACGTGCGTAGATTACACTTTAACTAAGCACGTTCTTTGAATTTAATCCTACATACCATTCACATTCACAATACCAGTTAATTATAACTTAACTAATCATCATAAACTCATTCTCTTTGTCTACTTTGATTATTGACTACACTTAGTCAAATTACCACTTTGTCACATAATTTGTACTTCATGAATATCAAGCTAATTATATATTCAATAATTCAATCACATGAAATTATGTTATTTACATGTTAAACAATTATTTTAACATCTCATTATACTTCTAACAAGTTTACATGTTCATTAAATTAATTTACTAACACATTGTTAGACTTAAGCATTTTAAAATTACATTTACGAACTTTTACGGAGGAATGCTATGCATTACCACTTTTATATTTGATCTTCGATCATGGTAGCGATGGCTGACATACTGCTACTCGGCGTTGGGCCGCCGTGGTCTTTTGCCTTTCGAGACATGGCGCTCATGCTTCGATAAGCGCTATTTGGGTGCTTCGCTGTAGCGAGAAATAGACATGTATAGAAGTCAGTCTTTGCGGTAGCTTAGTGTACGCATACGTAATTGGCGATTCACGAAAAAATAGTAGAACATGCAAATTTCTATCAATTTCTTAATTTCTACTTGAATTTAGACATACCCACATGTTATAATTCATGTATAATCATAACCCAACATTTATATAATGACTTTAACCAATTTAAAAACTTAATTACAGAATTTAAGCATGCAATTTCACTGACTTTGATGTTCTTGAAGGTTTTGAAAATAAAACATGAAAATTGTCACTACGGATTCGTTATAACACCGAATTCGTTCATTTAAACTTTGGTCTCTTCATATCAACATGCATAATAAAATAAGAGTGTAAATTTCACGAAAACATTTATGTTTGACATACTAAAATCACGTATAAGGCCATTTGGCCATAACCCAAACTCTGTAATTTTGCAGCAATCATATACGACATGTTTTTATGAAACTGATGACATGGTTTACATAATAAATAGAATTAAATATGATTTGATACATCTTGACCCATATATAAACTCATAATCAAACCCTTTCTCCATTACCAAGATTTTACAAAAGCTTTGAAAGCCATTTCTTATAAAAACTAACTGACGTGAAAAGGAATTGGGTTGAAGAGATTACACAGCGTAGAATTAATGGAAGATGAATTCCTTCTAAGATGACTCTCACAATCCTCTTAACAATTTCTTAATTCTCAACTCTTTCTCTGTATTTCTCTCTGTTAAGCTTTCTAGACTTAGGCAAATAATGAATAAAAGAAAAAGATGTCTGATAATTAAAGGAGAAGAACTGACGCAGAAGTGGTCAGTTGGCCCAATCATGGGTTAACTACTGATAACTCCCCCTAGGGCCTTGTTTGGCTTAGCAATAATAGATTACAAAACCATTTAATTTAATAAAGCTTTATCACATAGTTTAATTAATGTCACACTCCTTTATAAAATAAATCATTATCTTATTTAATTTACTTTAAATAAAATATAATAATTTCTCATAAATTCACATAGTCACATAATTAAGTTTCTCATTAATAAATAATGTCAAATTATTAAATCTCTAATTAATAAATAAATTAATTAAAAGAACATTAGGCTTATTAAATATTTCTTTTAATACAATAAGCTCGCATAATGGCATACTTCGATAATAAAAGTTCTCCACATTAATTTAATAAATGTAACACATATAATTAAATTAATCTACCACAATTGCATCAATTAATTATTTAATGTAATAATTAAATCATCGAAAATATTTATTTAATCCAATAAATATTAAAATTAATTTAAAAAATTCTCGTTCGTCACAAGTACTCCGGCATGAAAAGTGCCCCAAATACCCGAGTGAATAATATTCTAGTAAATAATAATCGGTGAATAGTAACTTAGTGAATAGTAACTTCGTGAATAGTAATTTAAACGCGAAAAGTGTCCGAATACGAAAGTGAATAATATTTGGGTGAATAGTAAAAGTGAATAGTAACCTTAAATAGTAACTCATGAATATTACTCCATGAAAAGTACTCATAAAAGGAAAATACAAAAGAAAACAATATTCCATGATTTAGTACAAAAGAAATGATATCTCATAACGAGTATAATAGAATATCTAAAGCTGCAAATGGATTTTCACCGCCATGCGATAATCCACGTGAGATGGATCATTTCCACAATTTAATAAAGAATGAATAAGAAGGGTCATTCACCATACATGCGGTCGTCCGTATAGACAGGTTATTCCAACAAAATAATAAAGAATGAATATGAAGGGTCATTCAGCATGCATGCGGTAGTCCTCGTAGACAGGTTATTCCAATAGAATAATAAAGAATGGAATAACAGAAGAATTTCACCTTGCTTACGAGAGTCGCATGATACAAGTTATTCCAATGTAATAATAAAGAATGGAATAATGAAGAATTTCACCATGCATACGAAGAGTCCACGAGACAAAAGTTATTCCAAAAGAATAATAAAGAATGGAATAACAAAAGAATATAACCATGAATACGGTAGTCCACGTAGACAGGTTATTCCAACAGAATAATAAAGAATGGAATAACAACCCTTACGAGTATTGAAAGAAAATAACTCTCTTCATGAATACAAGAAAAAAAATACCCTTTTACTTAATATTAAAGCGAAAATAATATTCATACGAATCTAAAAATAATAATTCTCTTCGAATATGAAATAAATAATACCCTTACTTCAAGAAGACCGAAAATCTTTGGAATAGTGAAGTAGCAAACTTCTCTTCTTCTTTCTCTCTATAGCTTCTTCCTCTATAATTGCTCGTGAGTCTTAGTGAATTGGTGAGAATGAAAGAAGAATGAGCTTCTATTTATAGAAAAATATAGTTTTGATAATTACACGTTTTGGGGCTCGAAATATTACAGTATAATACCTTCATCTTTTTCTACATTTTTAATTTAGTCCTTCAAGTATTATCAAACTTGCACCACCTCCCCTTATAGTATATCATGTGAATCAATAGTACAATCATGTGACTTAATAGTTCTATTCATGTGAAAAAAATAATTATAGTATAGTTCCTTCATCTATACCTCCATTTTTAATTTAGTCATGCAAGTATTATCAATCTTGCACCACCTCCCCTAATAGTACATACATGTGAATCAATAGTTCACACATGTGAACACATAGTTATAAGCACGTGAATTAATAGCAATTAATTGCTCATTTATTCGATCAATTACCCAATTGGTCAATATAACCTCCAGACATCAATTATTATCAGAATAGATGTCGATTTCCACTAACACTAATAATCTTAACACAATGGAAATATCAATTTCATCTTTAATCAACCGAACATATTCATCAATAATAGTATAAATCACAATATTTAATAACCAGATCATTCACAAGAAAGAGGGGGCTTTCCGATAAGGATTTCTCTCTATTGGAGCGCAATTAGGTGACCAAACCTCTCCTCGATAGAACTTTCTAGACATTGTCAATATTACAAATAATAATATGAATAACTTTGTCGTCTCAATTATTGATTTAATAAAATAAAATATTATGTAGATGATACTTTGACAATAATTGAATCAATAATATGTGAGATATGATGCAGCAATTACTATAGCAATAATTGATTATAATTGAATGACTTCTCACATAAGCATCGATAATCAATACCATGTGATACTATGCAACCACGCGTATTACTGTACTTTTACCATCGAGTATTTTATGACAACTTTCTTACTTTGAAAAATTTTCACACATCACCCTTAACTTTAACTTTTTATCAATTTAACCATTTACTAAATAGAATAATTATAAGAAAATTGAATACTTTTATTTCATAAAATTTGGGGTCTCATAGTACTATCCACTCGTGTGTTGGGGTTTCCAACAACAAACACTCCCCTTACCATAAGGGTTGTTCAACTCAGTTTTCAAGATTTCCACACCAATCAATTGGTTTGGACAGTTTTATAAACATGTATGTAGTATGGCCAAATCAATGACATAGACCCTTTCACAATATTCAAGAACAATACCAAGTTCAACATGAATAATAGTTTTCACGAGAGTTTAAACATACTAGCTTAATTGAACGAATAAGTAGGATAACTTGCATTCAAAGAGATAAGCTTACGATATCCGTTAAATAAAGTAAAGCAAGGGTTTAGGATACTTGCACAATGTAAAGGATAGTTCAGATACTAGCCTTAAGTGTAGTTTATCCACGTTAAGAAATCAACACTTTCAAATCCTATTATAGCGTGTTATAGGTACAAGATGCTCATTAGCTAACACATTCTTCATTCAGGTTTGACATGATTCAAGTATGCACATATGGTACAAAATCAGCTCATAGGTTTATTATGAAATCAAGTATCTAGTTATTTCATAAATAAATGTACAATACTTTCGATTAAGACCTTTTTACCCATGGACTTTCATTATACAGGGAAAACACTATTATAATACTTAATCATCATATATATACATGTATCAGTAGGTTTTAAACCACTTTTAGCAATATAGGCATCATACAAGTTAACTGTCCAAAATCAGATTGCATAATGTCAGATTCTAGACTGGCGCAGCTGCGCCATGGCTAATCCTAGGGACGACGCAGCTGCGCAGCCCTCTGGCCAAGCCAAGACTCAGCTGTTGCCTTGTGATTTATGTCCAGCTTGAACACAAGATTCATTAATAATATGTTTTGTCATGTTAAAGGTCTGGTTATGCTTCTCAAGTCAGTCTAGGTTCTTTCTTTCATGACATGGTTCTAAGTTGATCATTTCAATAATTTATAGTCATTCAATGGTCATGTAATCATAAAGTCTAACATAATTGCCTTCTAATCATTAAAGGTAGTTATAAAACTCATATTTGGCATGCTTGTGAGTATTCATAACACATATGTGCAATTAGCATCGTTTTGGCTTGAAATATGCTTCGTTTATGCTTCCCTTGAATTACAATACTTAAGCATGATACATATATTATTTATGATACATGAGTGAGTCTAAGAGCATCATCAAACATGTTTACAATATCATATTCTAACTCTCAAGATAGTATGTTAACATTCTCGTTCAAAATTCGTATTTTCATTAGTAAAGCTTACTAATATGTTCAACATGTTCATGCTTCCTTATGAATCATATAAACACAAGTTAACCGGTTATTCATGAATTTCTAAATCATACCAACATTCTTGCAAAGTCAGCATATGAACATGGCATTCATACTCATCAAGTTCATTTCTAAAGTCCTAATTTTCATCTAAACTATATGCTTTTGATCATCATGTATGCTAACCTAGTAAAACATGCTCACATTAGGTTAATATACTTATATATACATGTTACACATGCTTGCATGTTGGCTTAAGTCATAATAATTGATCACACTTAGCAGATTTTTTAAGAGAAAGCAGAAACTAAAAACAGAGATCGGCGCAGCTGCGCTGCACCTCAGTGTTATTGTAACAACATCCACGAATTTGAAACTCCTTATTAATTAAATATGTGATTTAATTTTAATGAGTTATCTTTGAAAGTATATTTAAAACCTTATGTGGTTATTTAAATGTATGAAATGATTAAAAGGAGTCACTAATAGTAATTTAAATTAGTGGACTAACCTTATGATTTTGATATCAAGAATTGATAGGATTCTTAATAATTAAATATTCAATTTATTTGAATATAGTAGCAAGATTTAAACATATTGATTTATGTCAAGTATGGGTATATCACCATTGAAGAAGTTAAATTATCCCATATGAAACTTATGTGGTGATAGGAATTGGAACTGGCTTGAAGCTAACCTATTTTGGCCTCTGCCAAGGCGACGGTAGCAATTACTGTAGTCAAGAAGATAAAATGGTAAATTAACGCCAAATGTCCAAACTTAGAAAGTTAAGTTCTGCTATAGAAAATGAATTGGAACATTAGTGTATTGTGTGGCATTCATAGAATCATATAATAAGAATATATTATAATGATATGAAGTATCAAGTAGTGCAATAAATTTATAAGTGATTGTTAAACAGAAATAAATTAATATATGTGCATACTAGAAATTGAAAAAGAAGTTATGTGTGTACACTTGATATATAATATTAAATAATGTTATAATATGCCTATGTGAGTAGTAGAGATAATTATGAAACTACCCGGACAATAATACTTAACTGCGTTATTTTATTGTGTGTATTTAATGAACTTGGGATATATACTGTGAGTACATAAATAAACCCCAAATTTCCTTGTGTAGTAGCATTTACACATTTATATTACATTATGGGAATTATAGTGTCCAAACCAAGCCGTAGTTAGTCAAGTATGCTAAGATTTCTTCTTGTCCCAAAATGAGTGTCACCATAGTATATGAAAAGTAGCCTACATTTGGTTTACGTAACTTGCATTTGGCTAAACATAGGTAATGATTTCTAGGCTAATGGCTGATGGGTGGGTTCCTCAACCACTCTTCAATAACCATTATTTTTCTCCATTACACCTTGAACTCAACCTTCGTGCAATGTGATTAAACTCTTAAATTATAAGTTGTAGCATGTTTAAACTGATATGAACCAAGGTGGTTCAAGCTATGCAAAACAGAGTATGTTTCTGCTTCTGGTCCCGACCTGGCGCAGTTGCACCCTAATTATACTAGGTGCAAACACATTCTTGTAAATACACTCGAATCCGCATCTTGGTTTTGTTTTAGATATGTGTTGCTTACTTGGTATCATGACCTAGATACATACCTATAAAGGAGTATTGCATGTTATGTAAGGTTTTCTTGTGTAGTATGAAGTGATCAACACATTTTAGTAAGAGATTTGTAATGAAAACTTAAGTTTAGAAAACAAACTTTGAAGTAATATATGTCTTACGATTCTGAACTTATGAGACCACATACATGATTGATGTGGAACTTAAGTGAGCATGATATATGATGTATAGTGTCTTTATCATGATTTAAACTTGTTAGCTTTGTGTTAGAGAATATTTTAAAGGAAAAGTTTATTATACATAAGTAATATAGATGAATGCTACATGATGTAGGTTCTGGTGTTTAAAGATGTTAAACATAACTTAATCACACATAATATGAGTTCTAAAGTTGTCTTGTATGTGTATATTGCATCATTCGTTCTAAAATGATTACAAAGACAACCTTGGACATATTTTCAAACATAAGTTGCATATTATATGAGTACTTAGATACTAAAGTAGTAAGATGTCATGTTATGGCCGGCTATAATACTCCTAAACATGATTCAGATGTATTAAGGATGATGGTTACATGATTTTTATGTTTTAATGACATATAAATTGTAAGTTAAACTTGAAGTAATTAATTCAAGTATTGTCATGTGTGAAACTCTAGCATGTATGTATGTTAAAATGTATGTGTAATTGGTGTGTTAGAGTTGAACTTGAGTCAAAAGAAAAGAAGCTAAACCTTGGTCTTGCCAAGGGGACGGTCGCGACCGTAGTCCTAAGCCTAGACCATCGTAGAGCTGCGTCGATCTCGCTGATCATGCCAAGATTCTGTTTTTGGTTTGAAGTTTCAAGGGATGCTTATATGATTACTTTATCTTGTATTATGTGACCAATGTTCTTTGTAATGTGTTGAGAAGCATGCTATGTGATGACTTGATTCTTTTAAGTGTAGACTCTTACTAGTTTACACATACTAATTGAAAAGACCGACTTATTAATATTAGGTCGTTTCAACGCAAGTAATTAAAGCTAGAATTTATTGTAGCTGAGCAAACATATAAGTTCCTTGAACCCTACTTTTATTGAGAAAGTTCCCTAAACTTACTCCAATTATTATTGAGCAAGTTTTCTCGAACTTCACTCTTCGGTTGTGCAAGTTCCTTAAATTCTTACTCTTTTACTTGAGCAAGTATCCGAACATTTTTGCATTGCAAGTTTCCTAACTTATACAACTTTGAGTTTGTGGAAGTTTCCTATTGTATTGAGCAGGTTATCGTTGAGTTGAAAGTTATTCATTTAAGCTTGAATCTTATTTCCAAGCATGCTATTAAGTGGTTTAATTACTTTACAATTATCCCACATCGATATTATTGATATTCGCACTTAGTGCACTTGTGTTCGTACAGTCTTGGACTTGTACATCATTTAAAGTTCAATAATTCTTGAACTATGTTAGATAGAGTCTAAACCTTTGTTCGATCAGACAAACGTATGAAGTTTTATAAAAGCTATCTAAACCAATTGATGGTAAGGATTCTTAGACTTAAAAGAACACCCCTTTCTATTATAAGGAAGTACCAGGTATCTAATATAAGATACAAAGAGCATATTTAAATGTTATGCATATACATGGTGTATGCGTGTAAGACCCCAACTTATTATTAATGAAATTTAATTTTTCTATTTATTATTTTGAAATAGTAAGGGTTGATTTGATTAATGTGGATAGTTAAGGGTTAAATACGCAAATATTTCAAAATAAGCAAGTGGTTATAAAATATTCATTTTGTTTGGGAATATTCGTTTGGTCGTGGAATATTCAGACTTTGTCGGGGAATATTAAATGCGATGACGGCCTTGACCATGTGTGGGCCCTATAACTTGAAAGCGATTGGATGAAGAAAACGACAAATATAAGTTGGTTAAAAATAAGCTGGCGTAGTTATTCCAATTAATCTTGTTGGAATACCCAGTGGTTAAAATACAAGAATCTGGCGTGGTTGCACAAAGATAATACGGTATTATTGCATGTAATTGTTGAATTATTGATCCTTACGTAAGAAGGCACTACTCAATAATTTTTCACGAGAATTCTTATTCAATATTTTATTTTATTGATTCAATAATTCTTTGCGTTGATATTTTATATTATTCTTTGTTCAATAATTGTCCTTGCACATTATCTCCATTATCGGATCAATAATTCATATTATTTGAATAATATTATTAGATAGCATTATTGGCAATGTCTAGAAAGTTACATCGAGGAGAGGTTTGGTCACCTAATTGCGGCGCCAAGAAGGAGAAATCTTTATCGGAAGCCCCCTCTTTCGGAGCTACTGGTTGTCATAATTGTGATTACGTAATATTATTTGTGAATAATTAATTATTGATTCATATGATAAAGAAATATTTATTTTATGTGGATATAAATGATGGATTTATTTATGTGGTTATAAATGAAAAAATTAATGTTGAGGTGTTTTATCGGTATTTATCGGTTGGAGGTATTAAAAATCAAATCGGGGTTTTGAGATATATTATGGGGTTATAATTTTAATCAACCGTTGGATTGTGGTAATTTTGGGTATGTTATACATACATAAGTTGAGTATATGTCCACAAATTTTGAACCGATTAAAATGCACGAATGATTTGTTATGAATTTTAAGAGGTGGTGATTCGGAAATTAGGTTTAAAATTGATTTTGGTGGAAAATTCTAGAATTGAGTGGGCCCCACTTGTGGTTGGTGAAGAAATGTGCTGAATTTTATTTCAAATGTGGTGGGTGGCAATAGTAGCGGTGTAAAGCCATCGTAGTGGTCAAGTCTGCCTTTGCTGGGCTAACATTTTCCTATAAATAGAGGGCTAAGTTAGAATTGAAAATCACACCGAAACAAAGTTTTTCTCTTTCTCTCTCTATATTATTGGCGTATTTTGTGAGTATTTAGATACTTTGAGAGTTCTTTATTCAAAGACAAGTTTCATTCAAAGATCACTTCCGACCTTTTCCTTAGAAATCTCGATTCTTTGAGGTAAGGGATATTATTTTTTCGTAATGATATTATTTCTTCAATATCATTATCTTTGAAATGTTGATCTGAAGTTTTTATCAAATTTGGAACTTTTTTCATGTCTGGGGTTACTATTCATGAGTTACTATTCATGAGTTACTATTCATGAGTTACTATTCACGAGTTACTATTCACTAGTACTATTCATGTAAGCGTGAAAATGTTTTTTGTGGAATTTCTATCTTTTATCAGTTGTGAGTTCTTATTCACGTATCGGCACTATTCACGATATCTGGCACTATTCATCGAAAAATAAAATTTCTTCTTTTCGTCCAAAATATCTATTCTGGATACTAGCTTTGATTGTATCCATGTTTTGATCATTCTTGAATTTTACATCACTATGATCATTTTTGAGGTATTTTTGAACATGGATAAAACAAAGTACGAATCCTTAATCCTTGATCCTTGTCATTTTGTTTCACTGGATTCGTTTCTTTAAAAAATATTTTTCATCATCCTCAGTCTTAAATGATGATATTATTGAATATCTTTGGCCTGTAGTGCAAAGATGAATGATTTCTGAAGAATATCTTTGGCCTGTAGTGCAAAGATGAACATGTGTTGAGATGAACATGACCGACTGATGAATATCTTTGGCCTGTAGTGCAAAGATGAATATTTGATTCCAGATGTATATTGATTGATGTTACGGGGATAAAAGATGAGCGATGAACTTTTAAATTCATACATAGAAGATAGTAGTTTGCATTTCTACTTAACTCTTCTAATGAATTATTAATTCATTGCGAATATTGATTTAAAATTTGTTATCTATTGTATTCTATTAAATTTTTCCTGTTGAAGACTAACGATAATTTGTTGTATATTATCTTAGTCATAATATTCTTTCTTGAGCTAGTTGAGCTCACCCTTTTCCTTTTGTTCCATTTTTCTCGGGGAGGAGAATATAGCGAGTGCAAGTAGCCTGGGTATGGAATGAGGTTTTAGAAAGGATTATTTAGTAGTCCTCACCATTTTTGTAAATTAATGTATCAATAAATGTGATGAGAATTTATTTGAGTATAGATATTGTCTAGAAGATAATATTTGTATTCAAACTCACGCTTTTCTTGTTGTAATAATAAAGTTGTAGTTATTTTTGTACCATGTATTTGGCGACTCGAATAGGTGATGTATACCTATTTTGGGGGCGTCATGATTAATATCGAGCTTAGGGATATGATCTCTGGCGGAGATCGGGGAATAGAACTAGGAGGGAGGCGAGTAAATCCTTCGCTAGTGTGTCCTACCTAAGCTTATTTGTTAGTTGGTCGATATATAGGGATATTATGTGATATATTTATTTCCTTAATTAACCCTTGTTTTATGACGAGTATTTGAGAATGTCGTGAGAATATTATTGATGTGGAGTAAATGAGGCTGTGGAGATGCTGTACTTACCAACGAGGAGAAGCGAACAACAGTGGTGGCAATGTTCCTCCCCGTGAACAACACCACGGCGAGATGATGAGCGAGGGATGTTTAGAAGCTTTTTACAGATTCATGCAAAATCGGAGCGAGGAGACTCGTGTTCAAAATCTGAGGAGGAAATGATAGCAATTCACGGGTTGTCACAAACCAAGCGGTTCAAAGAGTTGGGACCACCGAATTTAAGGGAAAGCCGAGATCCGATCATGGCGGAAACATGGGTCAAATAAATTACCAAGATATTCGATGTCTTGGGATGCACGGAGGAACGAAGGTTCCATTCGCTACTTTTATGTTAAAAGTGGCGAGGCGGACCACCGGTGGGAGTCGTGAAGCGTACCCATCCAACGCTTTTCGGCAAAGTATGTCATGGGAGACATTTAGAAAGCAGTTCAATGACAAGTACTTCCACGAAAGTATTCGTCATATGAAGGAAGTGGAGTTTATTAGACTAGAAAGCGAATAACATGACGGTGTCCCAAAGATGAGGCGTAAGTTCGCGGAGTTATCCAGGTTTGCACCTCATTTGGTGGAGAATGAGGAACGTATATGACGAGATGTTTCTTAGAGGTTTGAAACCCGAGCATACGTCGATATCTCATTTCTTATAAATTTTCTCTCTATTCGGATGTTGTAAGCGAGGCTCAATTATTAGAGCGAGATAACAAATACGGTCAACTGAGGGACCATAACCGAGGATCGTACCGGAGATAGCGATCAGCAGAATAATGATAACTGCGGAGAAAGAAAGCGACGGACGAAATGGTAACCACTCGGTGGTAATCATGGTCATGAAAGCGTAAGAAGCGAAGTCGGAGGAGATTTTAAAAGAGGAGATTTAACAACGACTATGTGAAGACGACGTCTTCGGGCAAAGAATCGGGTTCTAAGGGAGGAGAACGACCACCGGTCATATGCTACAAATCACGGAAAAGAGGGACATATCAGGTCAAATTGCCTACAACAGTTCAAGGTATGCTATAGTTGTGGAAAGGAAGGACATATCGCTTTCGAGATTATGCAGTAGCGAAACCTAGTTCGATGGGGGACCGGTGACTCAAAAATCGTCCCGAGAAAAGTCAAAGTCAACGATTAGGAAGAGCGTTTGTTGTGACTGGTCATAATGCGAGGAACCCAAACGAGGTGATCACGGGTAAGCTATTTATAAATTCTTGCGAAGTTTATACCTTACTCGAAATCTTTGGTGCTACCCATTCATTTATCTCTCTCGCTTGTGCTCAACGTTTAAACTTGCCTCAGGAGAAATTAGACTTTGACCTATCTGTGGAAACTCCGTTAGGAGAAACTTTCATCACATCCACTTTGTTTATAAATTTTGTTTGATTCAAGTTGGCACCATCACCTTACCATTGACCTTATCTCTTTAAAGATACTTGCTTTTGATGTGATTTTAGGGATTGATTGGTTAACTACTCATCATGCCAAAATTGATTGTTTTCGTAAGGTTGTTAGTTTTCATATTCTAACCAACTGTTGTATACTAATTCAACAACTAAACCATTAAAATCAATCAACATCATATCTAATCATAAAGCTATTCGTTTATTGAAAAAGCGGATGTCAAGCTTTCTTAGCCCATGTTATGGATTTGAATAAAGACACGTCAAATTTGAATAATATTCTGTTGTTATTGACTTTCTGACGTATTTCTGAAGAACTTCCTCGGTCTACCCCGAACATGAAGTTGAATTCTTTATTGATCTTGAACCCGGTACAAAGCCCATTTCTAAAACCCCATATCGAATGGCTCTATTGAACTTGAGTTAAAGGTCCAACTACAGGAATTGTTGGACATCCGGTTTCATTCGATCCCTAGTACATCTCCTTGGGGTGCTCTGTTTTATTTGTAAAAAGAAAAGCGGGAGTATGCGACTTTGTATTGACTATCGGGAATTGAACCATGTCACCATCAAGAATTGGTATCCTCTACCTCGTATTGATGACTTGTTTGACCATTGCAAGAGGCACAATTCTTTTCAAAAATCGATCTTAGATTCGCTCGGATATCATCACTAAAAATTAGAATCGAGGATATTCCAAAGACCGCCTTCGAGAACTCGGTATGGGCATTATGAATTCTTAGTCATGTCTTTCGGACTAACTAATGCTCCTACATGCTTTCATGGATATGATGAACCGAGTATTCAAGGAATATTTGGATCGGTTCGTTGTTGTCTTTATTGATGACATCCTTATATATTCCAAAAGCCGTGAAGATCATGATCACCATTTGAAATTTGGTACTCAAAGGCTTCGTGAAAACCAACTATATGCCAAATTGAAGAAATGCGAGTTACGCTTGAGGAAGTAGCCTTTCTTGGGCATGTGGTGTCAAAACATGGAGTATCTGTTGATCCGGTGAAGATTGAAGCAATACAAAGTTGGGAGCAACCAAAGTCGGTGATCAATCACGTAGCTTTTGGGCTTATTTGGTTATTATCGGAGATTCGTGGAAGGTTTTTTCGAATCGCTACTCCATTAACTCATTAACTCGGAAGGATACAAAATTCGTTTGGAATGAAGAATGCGAGAAGAGTTTCCAAGAGCTTAAGAGGAGACTTATTTGGCACTGTTCTAACAATACCATCCGGTTCGGATGGATTTGTTATCTCTGGTGATACTTGAGCAAAGGGTTAGGATGTGTTCTCATGCAGCGTGGGAAAGTCATAGCTTTATTCCTCGCGACAACTTAAAGAGTATGAGAGGAATTATCCTACTCATGATCTAGAGTTGGCGGTGATCGTTCGTTTCGCTAAAAATATGGAGGCACTATCTATATGGGGAGAAAGTGGAGATATATTCGGACCATAAAAGCCTTAAATATTTCTTCACTCAAAAGAACTCAACATGCGGCAATGACGTTGGCTCGAGCTATTGAAAGACTACGACCACACTATTCAATATCATCCCGGTAAAGCTTAACGTGGTAGGCGGCGCATTGAGTAGAAGATCATATACGAGAACGAAGTGCGATGATGTCAAGTATAATGATAGAGCCAACTTTAATAGAAAAAGTTAAGGTTGCTCAAGCCACGCAGGCAGAGTGATGCGTATGAAGAACAAAGTACAAGAAGGAGCTATTCTAGGGCGAGAATTGATGAAGAAGGAATACTTGAGTCCACTCTAGACTTTGTGTTCCTAACGACTCGATTTGAAGTACAAGATTATGATGGAGGCACACAATACACCATTTGCAATCCATCACGGAAGTACTAAAATGTATCGTGATCTTGACATACATTTTGGTGGAACAATATGAAGAGAGAGATTGCAAAGTTTATCTCGATGTGTTTAACTTGCCAATGTGTAAAGGCGGAGCATCTAGTACCTAAGGGTCCATTGCAACCACTTGAGATTCCGAAATGGAAGTGGGAACATATTACCATGGATTTCATTTACGGGTCTTCCTACGGTTTCTCAAGGCATCAATGCTATTTCGGTTATTGTTGATAGATTAACCAAGTCCGCTCATTTCTTGCCGATCACGGAGACTTATTCCTTGAGCGTCTTGCTAGTATATACGTAAATGAGATTGTAAGGTTGCATGGCATGCCCTGTATCCATAGTTTTGGATTGTGACCCAAGATTCACTTCAAGATTTTGGATTAGCTTGCAAAAGCTATGGGCACGGATTTGCGATTTAGTTGTAACATACCATCCCCAAACGGACGGACAATCAGAGAGGACTATTCAAACTCTTGAAGATTTATTAAGACTCTGTGTCCTAGACTTCAAGGGCAGTTGGGATAAGTATTTACCATTGGTAGAATTCTCCTACAACAACAGTTATCAGGCAAGTATAGGTGTAGCTCCATTTGAAGCATTATATGGACGAAAATGTCGTTCTCCAATATGTTGGGATGAGGTGGGTGAAGCAACATTGTTGGGACCCGAGTTAGTACGTATGACTACCGAAAAGATCCAAATGATTCGACAACGTATACAAACGGCACAAGATCGACAAAAGAGTTATGCGGATCTTCATCAAAAGGACGTGGAATTTAGTGTAGGGGATCATGTATTATTACGAGTTGCTCCATGGAAGGGAGTTACAAGATTTGGGAAGAGAGGAAAGCTCAATCCACGATTTATTGGTCCATTTCAAATTCTTGACCGAGTAGGAAATGTAGCCTATAGACTTGCGTTACCTCCAAGTATGTCTCGTGTTCATAATGTGTTTCACATATCTGTACTTCGTAAATATGTGAAAGACCCGAACCACGTTATAGAGTTAAAACCGGACGAGATAGCCGAAGACTTAACGTATGAGGAGGTACCTGTCAAGATTTTGGATAGGAAGGAGCATGTCCTACGCGCAAAGGTCATACCACAAGTTAAAGTTTTGTGGAGGAATCATGCTATAGAGGAAATGACCTGGGAATTGGAAACGGAAATGAAAGCGAGGTATCCTCATCTTTTGAAAACACCAGTACGTCGTCGCCAATTTCGAGGACAAAATTTCATAAGGAGGGAGGTTGTAAGACCCCAACTTATTATTAATGAAATTTAATTTTCTCTATTTATTATTTTGAAATAGTAAGGGTTGATTTGATTAATGTGGATAGTTAAGGGTTAAATATGCAAATATTTCAAAATAAGCAAGTGGTTATAAAATATTCATTTTTGCTAAAGGGAATATTAGTTTGGTCGTGGAATATTAAATGATCGCTTGGGAATATTAAATTTGGCAAGCGCTTTGACCATGTGTGGGCCCCATAACGGAAAGCGATTGGATGAAGAAAGCGACAAATATAAGTTGGTTAAAAATAACGGCGTAGTTATTTAAGTTATTATCTTGTTGGAATACCGGTGGTTAAAATCGATGTCTGGCGTGGTTGCGAGAAGAGCACCAGTATTGCATGTAATTGTCAATTATTGATCCTTACGTGAAGGCACTACTCGATAATTTTCACAGTGAGTTCTTATTCAATATTTTATTTTATTGATTCAATAATTCTTTGCGTTGATATTTTATATTATTCATTGTTCAATAATTGTCAACGCACATTATCTCCATTATCGGATCAATAATTCATATTATTTGAATAATATTATTAGATAGCATTATTGGCAATGTCTAGAAAGTTACATCGAGGAGAGGTTTGGTCACCTAATTGCGGCGCCCGAGAAGGAGAAATCCTTATCTGAAAGCCCCTCTTTCTGAGGAACTTTGGTTGTCATAATTGTGATTTCGTAATATTATTTGTGAATAATTAATTATTGATTCATATGATAAAGAAATATTTATTTTATGTGGATATAAATGATGGATTTATTTATGTTGTTATAAATGAAGAAATTAATGTTGAGGTGTTTTATCAAGATTTATCTATTGGAGGTATTAAAAATCAAATCGTGGTTTTGAGATATATTGAGGGGTTATAATTTTTAATCAAACCGTTGGATTGTGGTAATTTTTGGGTATGTTATAAATACATAAGTTGAGTATATGTCCACAAATTTTGAACCGTTAAAAATGCACGAATGATTTGTTATGAATTTTAAGAGGTGGTGATTGAAAATTAGGTTTAAAATTGATTTTGGTGGAAAATTCTAGAATTGAGTGGGCCCCACTTGTGGTTGGTGAAGAAATGTGCTGAATTTTATTTCAAATGTGGTGGTGGCAATAGTAGAGTAAAGCCATCGTGTGTGGTCAAGTCTGCTTTTGGTGGGCTAACATTTTCCTATAAATAGAGGGCTAAGTTAGAATTGAAAATCACACCGGAAACAAAGTTTTTCTCTCTCTCTCTATATTATTGAGCGTATTTTGTTAGCATTTAGATACTTTGAGAGTTCTTTGTTCAAAGACAAGTTTCATTCAAAGATCACTTCCGACCTTTCCTTCCGGAAATCTTGATTCTTTGAGGTAAGGGATATTATTTTTTTTCAGAATGATATTATTTCTTCAATATCATTATTTGAAATGTTGATCCGAAGTTTTATCAAATTTAGAACTTTTCATGCTGGGGTTACTATTCATGAGTTACTATTCATGAGTTACTATTCACGAGTTACTATTCACACGAGTACTATTCATGAAGCGTGAAAATGTTTTTTTTGTGGAATTTCTATCTTTTGGTGTCTGAGTTCTTATTCATGTATATCAAGACTATTCACGTATCTGGCACTATTCAATAGAAAAATAAAATTTCTTCTTTTCGTCCAAAATATCTATTACGGATACTAGCTTTGATTGTATCCATGTTTTGATCATTCTTGAATTTTACATCACTATGATCATTTTTGAGGTATTTTTGAACATGGATAAAACAAAGTACTAATCCTTAATCCTTGATCCTTGTCATTTTGTTTCTTGGATTCGTTTCTTTAAAAATATTTTTTCATCATCCTCGGTCTTAAATGATGATATTATTGAATATCTTTAGCTGTAGTGCAAAAGATGAATGATTTACGAAGAATATCTTTCGCCTCGTAGTGCAAAGATGAGCAGTGTTGAGATGAACATGACCGAGCGGATGAATATCTTTGGCTGTAGTGCAAAAGATGAATATTTGATTCAGATGTATATTGATTGATGTTACTGGGGATAAAAGATAGGCGATGAACTTTTAAATTCATACATAGAAGATAGTAGTTTGCATTCTCTACTTAACTCTTCTAATGAATTATTACTTCATGCGAATATTGATTTAAAATTTGTTATCTATCAGATTCTATTAAATTTTTCCTGTTGAAGACTAACGATAATTTGTTGTATATTATCTTAGTCATAATATTCTTTCTTGAGCTAGTTGAGCTCACCCTTTTCCTTTTTGTTCCATTTTTTCTCGGGGAGGAGAATATAGCGAAATGCAGTCTGGGTATGGAATGAGGTTTTAGAAAGGATTATTTAGTAGTCCTCACCATTTTTGTAAATTAATGTATCAATAAATGTGATGAGGATTTATTTGAGTATAGATATTGTCTAGAAGATAATATTTGTATTCAAACTCACAATTTTACTGTTGTAATAATAAAGTTGTAGTTATTTTTGTACCATGTATTTGGCGACTCAGAATAGGTGATGTATACCTATTTTGGGGGCGTCACAGTACGCGAGGCTGATCCCCTAAAGTACTTATTCTGTAGCCAGTAACAAAAGGGTCAATGAGCTATGCATTCCATTAGAGTGTTATAGTTCAAAGTCTACTTGACTAGCAGTTATTCTAAAAGCAATCATTATCTTTGCTTCTAATATTCATATTGTAGAATCCTTCACATATTCATATTGTTGAATTCATTGTCAGATATTTTCCATTCATCATGATATATCATTATTTTTGTATTTAAACTTGTTGAGCAAACTTGTTGCTCATCCTTGCTATATCATGAATTATATTACAGCTAAGCCCGAGACCTCAGGAAAGGACACGGGTAAAGGAAAGATGTAAGATAGTCGCCAGGAGCAGACTTTGTTATATATCTAGTTTAAATTACTATTATGTAATTTGAACCCTAATTATTATTTTAGGGTATGTTTGTAAGATTGTGTTAAGGTTATCGAATCTTGTGACTAGTAACACCTTTTGAATGAACAACATACATTTATTATATTCCGCGTTTTAGGTATCATATGTTGTTTAGAGGTGGATGTTTGTATTTTATCGTGATGACCGAACCGGGGTCAGAGGACCCGAATTCGGGGGCGTCACAGGTTGGTATCAGAGCCTAGGTTATAAACTTTAGGAATGCGAAATCAAGGTTATAACCTTAGTAAGAAAACTCAAGAAGTGTATATAAGTGATGGGATGACGAAATCCATCGAGTTTTATTGTGATATTGAAGTGGTTTATTTAAATCAAAAATAATTGATAGATGTCTTAAACTTCTTAATGCTAACATGGATAGCAATTCACATAAAGCCTAATTGTTTCTTCATTTCCCTCATATCATGCCGCCTAGGAGACTTCAGCAGAATCAAAGGGAGGAAGGATTCCTTAACAATGGTTGAGGGGAAAATGTTGATCCAATGCAGGACTTTGTTAACCTGTTAACTGAGGTAATCCAAAACAGACCCCCTTCAGCAGTAGGGCAGCCAGGACAACACTTGGCTATCTTTAAGGAATTTAAATTGGTAGGACCACCGAAGCTCCGGGGAACCTTGGACCCAATTGAAGTCCAGACATGGATAGAAGAAATGGAGAAAGTGTTCGAGGTCGCACGAGTGGCCAAAGCACAGAAGACGAGTTTTGTCACTTTCATGATGAAGGGCGAAGCTAATTATTAGTGGAAAGCCAATAAGGGACGAGTATACAAAGGAGTTATTCCTTAGGACAGATTTAACGAGCTATTCCTTGAGAATTACTTCTTAGAGAATACGCAACAGGATATGGAATTTAAGTTTCTGGAATTGAAGCATTGTAGTATGACTGTCGCAGAGTACGCGACAACATTTAACAAGTTGGCCCGATTCGCGTCACATCAAGTTGACACGGAGGCCAAGAAGGCAATGAGGTTTGAATTAGGACTTAAGTCATGGGTGCAGAAAGCAATGGCCGTATTGAAGATAAAGACTTACTCTGATCATTTGGAAAGAGCTATCATTGCTGAAGGAGGCAATGAAGCCATCGCTCGATTCAAACAAGAAAATAAGACCAGTCAGGATGGACAAAAAGGGGGATGTATCGGAGGAAGAAACCCCAACAAACATAAATGGATGGCGAGCCAATCCTCGGGAGGTAATAAGTCCGGGGGGAGGCCAAGAAAAGTATGAAGTTTAAAAACTGTGTGAGGAACCACTTGGGGGAGTGCATGAAGGGAAAGAGTATTTGTTATCATTGTGGACAACCGGGGCACATGGCTCCTCAGTGTCTGAATAAGCAGAAGGGAGGATGTTTCTCGTGTGGAGCCACATACCATCAAATCAAGGACTGCCCGAAGAAAAAGGGCGATGCAGCTATCGCCAACTGCAATAACAACAACAATGGGCTAAACATTGGAGGGCCAGCCAGTCAAGCCAACAGACCAACGGCACGAATGTTCAACATGACCGTACAGGATGTAGTGGAATCTAAGGACTTGGTGTCAGGTATCATTCCGATCAATGATATAGATGCATACATGTTATTTGATTCGGGTGCTACCTGCTCTTTTGTTTCTGAAGAATTTGCTAAATGGTTAGACTTACCCCGTGAGAGATTAGCGCACCATATGAACGCAGAAGTAGAAAACAATGAAATTATTCTCGTAGCATACATTCATTGGAATTGTTATGCCGAATTACGAGGATTTAGGCTCAAAGTGGATTTGATACCGATTCGTTTGGGGGAGTTCGATGTAAATCTTGGAATGGATTGGTTATCGGTTCATGGAGCAGCTATAGACTGTAAGAAGAAGTGTGTACACCTTAAGACTCCGAATAAGTCGAAGGTGGTATTTTATGGTAGTAAATCGCCGAGACAATCTCATTGTCTGACGATTGTGCAAGTGCAGAGATTGCTTAGGAAGGGTTGTATAGGTTATTTAGCTCACGTGGTTGATACTCGACGAGTAGAGGGTGAACTGAGTTAGATACCTATTGTAAGGAATTGCGTTGATGTCATCCTAGACGAGATTCTTGGACTGCCACCGGATAGAGAGATTGAGATTTTTATTGATTTGGCACCGGGGACTTCACCGGTATATAAAGCGCTATATCGTATGGCACCAGTAGAGATGAAAGAACTGATGGCTCAATTACAATAGTTGTTAGATAAGGGATGTATTCGACCGAACGTATCACTGTTGGGAGCACCCGTCTTATTCGTGAAGAAGAAAGATGGGTCGCTAAGACATTGTATCGACTACCAAGAGTTGAACAAGGTCACCATTAAGAATAAGTACCCGTTGCCCGGGATAGACGATTTGTTTGATCGGTTGAAGGGGCAAATTACTTTTCAAAGATTGACTTGAGAACCCAAGGTTATCACCAATCGAAAGTGAGTAGGAAGACATTCCAAAGGCGGCATTCGTAACTCAAAGATGGACACTTTGAGTTTCCTAGAATGACATTTTGATTGATTGAATGTGCCGGTGACATTTTGGATTTGATGAGTGAGTATTCAAAAAGTATTTGGATAATTTTGTTGTCGTATTCATAGATGACATCCTAAGTGTATCCAGAGATGAATGAAGAACACGTCGAGCATCTTCGGATAGTGTTGGAGACATTAAGGAGGGAGAAGTTGTATGCAAAATTCTCCAAGTGTAAGTTTTGGTTGCAGAGAGTGCACTTTTTAGGGCACGTTATCGACAAGAATGGTGTTTTAGTGGATCCAGCGAAGGTAGAAGCTGTTATCAATTGGGAGAAGCTGAAGACGCCGACAGAAATCAGGAGTTTCTTAGGATTGGCGGGATACTATCGAAGATTTATTCAGGATTTTTTGAAATTAGCATAGCTATTAACCAATATTACCAGAAAGACAGTTAAGCTCGTTTGGACGGAGAAGTGTGAGGAAAGTTTCCTAAAATTAAAGAAGAGGCTTAGTCAAGCACCTGTGTTGGCCTTACCTGACAACACATGAGGGTTTATAGTGTATAGTGATGCATCACACAAGGGTCTTGGCTGTGTACTAATGCAACACGGTAGGGTCATTGCGTACGCTTCACGTCAGCTGAAAGATTATGAGAAAGGATATCTGACTCATAACCTAGAGTTAGCAGCGATAGTTTTTTCCTTAAAGATTTGGAGGCATTATTTGTATGACGAGAAGTGTGAGATATATACGGATCACAAGAGTCTGAAGTATATCTTCACGCAGAGAGAGTTAAACATGAGGCGACACCGATGGTTGGAATTAATCAAAGATTATGATTGTGAGATTTTGTACCATCCAGGAAAAGAAAATGTAGTGGCAAATGCCTTAAGCAGAAAATGTAGAGATAAGTTATTGAAGTTGACCATTCATGAAGAATTGGTGAAATATTTCGAACGACTAGACTTGGAAATTAGGTATCCGATGGAGACCGACAAGTAATTATTTACAGTGTCAGTGAGCCCAACTTTATTGGATAAGGTTAAAGAGGCACAAAAAAAAGACGAAGATTATAATAACATCAAGAAGCGATTGACTGAAGGTGATAAATTGAAATTTAAGGTTCATAGCACTAGACTGCTAAGATTTGAAAGAAGAATTTGGGTACCGTTAGTACCAGAACTGAGAGAGGAGATTTTGCAAGAAGCGCATAGTATGAAATATTCGATACACCCAGGAAGCACGAAGATGTACCAAGATTTGCGTCACCATTTCTGGTGGCCAAACATGAAGAGAGAGGTTGCAGAATGCGTAAGTAGATTTCTAACTTGTCAGAGAGTCAAGGCAGAGCACCAACGACCAAGCAGGTTATTACAACCATTAGAGATTCCAAAATGGAAATGGGAGCACATCACAATGGATTTCATGGTGGGACTTTCGGCAATGTAGAAAGGGCACGACGCCATATGGGTGATTGTAGATTGTCTTACTAAGTCAGTTCACTTTTTGCCGATTAAGATTAAGCATAGTTTGGACCAATTAGCCAAATTGTATGTCAAGTAAATTATCTCGAGGCATGGGGTGCCAGTATCTATTGTATCAGATAGAGATCCGCGATTCACCTCAAACTTCTGGAAGAGTCTTCAAGAAAGAATGGGGACACAACTACGAATGAGTACCGTGTATCATCCGCAGACCGATGGGATAAGTGAAAGAACAATTCAAACACTTGAAGACATGCTCTGAGCTTGTGTGATGGACTTCAAGGGTAGTTGGGAGGATCACCTTCCATTAGTAAAGTTTGCGTATAACAATAGTTATCACACCAGTATTGGAATGCCACCGTACGAAGCACTGTATGGGAGGAAGTGTAGAACGCCCTTATGTTGGGACGAAGTTGGAGAACGCCGACTGTTGGGACCAGAATTGGTACAACAGAAGGTAGAAATCATCAAGGTGATAAGAGCCCGACTAGTAGCAGCTCAAGATCGCCAGAAGAAGTATGCGGACCTGTCTCGCAAGAAGAGAGATTTTGAATTAACAAGCTATGTATTTCTGAAAGTATCTCCCTGGAAAGGGAAGATTCGTTTTGGGAAGAAGGGCAAGTTGAGCCCTAGGTTCATAGGATCATTCGAGATTCTGAGGCGATTCGGTGAAGTGGCGTATGAGGTAGCGTTACCTCCTGAACTTGAGCACATTCACAACGTGTTTCATGTGTCATTGTTGCGGCTGTATAAACTAGACTATAAGCACGTTATCTCCTATGAACCAATTCAATTCGAGAAAGACTTATCGTACGAGGAAGTTCCTATCCAGATACTAGAGAGAAAGGAACAAAAGTTGAGGAAAAAGATTATCCATTCTATTAAGATTCTCTGGAGGAACCACACAGTAGAAGAAGCTACGTGGGAGCTAGAAGAGAAAATTAGAACGAATTATCCGTTTTTATTTGAGTAACCTTATTTTTGCAATTCCGAAGAAAGAATTTTTATAAGGGGGGAGGGATGTAACGTCCACAAATTTAAACTCCTTATTAATTTAACGTGTGATTTACTTTTAATGAGTTAGCTTTGAAAGTTTATTTAAAACCTTATGTGGTTATATGAATGTATGAAATGATTAAAAGGAGTCACTAATTGTTATTTAAATTATTGGACTAACCCAAAGAGTTTGATATCAAGAATTGATAGGATTCTTAATAATTAAATATTTAATTTATTTGAATATAGTAGCAAGATTTGAACATTTTGATTTATGTCTAGTATGGGTATATCACCATTGAAGTAGTTAAATTATCCCATATTAAACTTATGTGGTGATAGGAATTGGAACTGGATTGAAGCTAACCTATTTTGCATCCTTGAGGAGGCAAGTAAGCCTTGCTACTTAGTCGATAATCTAAAAAAATGGGCAATTATGCTTAGTGTCCAAACTTAGAAAGTTAAGTTTTGCTGTAGAAAATGAATTGGAACATTAGTGTAATGTGTGGCATGCATATAATCATATAATAAGAATATATTCTAATGATATGGAGTATCAAATAGTGTAATAAAATTATAAGTGATTGTTAAACTGAAATAAATTAATATCTGTGCATTGCAGAAATCGAAAAAGAAGTTATGTGTGTACACTTGATATATAATATTAAATAATGTTATAATATGCCTATGTGAGTAGTAGAGATAGTTATGAAACTACTCGGACAATAATACTTAACTGCGGTATTTTATTGCGTGTATTTAATGAACTTCGGATATATATTGTGAGTTCATAAATAATCCCCAAATTTCCTTGTGTAGTAGCATTTACACATTTATATTACATTATGGGAATTATAGTGTCCAAACCAAGCCTTAGTTGGTCAAGTATGCTGAGATTTCTTCTTGTCCCAAAATGAGTGTCACCATAGTACATGAACAGTAGCCTACATTCGGTTTACGTAACTTGCATTTGGCTAAACATAGGTAATGATTTCTAGGCCAATGGCTGATGAGTGGGTTCCTCAACCACTCTTTAATAACCATTGTTTTTCTTCATTACACCTTGAACTTAACCTTAGTGCAAAGGGATTATTTAGTCCATGTCCCCTCTATAAATACAAGCTCTAAATTCAGTTTTGTTGTTTGTTAAAGTCTGAGATTGAGAACTCTAAGTTGCTGGGAAATTTTGGGAGCATACTTACTGTGTAAAGAATCCAATCCAAGCTCAAGAAGGTATGGATTTTAACTATGTTCTTGAAATGGGTCTAGTTAATTCTTGAAAATTACTTGAAATTCTTTGTTAATCAAAGTGAATTAACATGCCATGATATGTTTCTAAAGTATGTTAACATGTTTAAACTCTTAAATGATAAGTTGTAGCATGTTTAAACTGATACGAACCAAGGTGGTTCGAGACTCTTAAAAAGCAGTATGTTTCGCTTCTAGTCCCGACCTTGGCAATTGCGCCTAATTGTACTAGGTCAGGCCTTGATTGCTTGTAAGTACCTCGAGATCCGATTCATTGGTTTTGTTTGAGATATGTGTTGCTGACTTGGTATCATGACCTAGATATATACCTATAAAGGATTATAGCTTGTTATGTATGGTTTTCTTGTGTAATATGAAGTGATCAACACGTTTTAGTAAGAGATTTGTAATGAAAATTTAAGTTTAGAAAACAAACTTTGAAGTAATATATGTCTTACAATTCTAAACTTATGAGACCACGTACATGACTGATGTGAAACTTAAGTGAGCATGATATATTATGTATAGTGTCTTTATCATGATTTAAACTTGTTAGCTTTGTGTTAGAGAATGTTTTAAAGGAAAAGTTATTTATATTAAAGTAATATACATGAATACTACATGATGTAGGTTCTGGTGTTTAAAGATGTTAAACATAACCTAATCACACATAATATGAGTTCTAAAGTTGTCTTGTATGTGTATATTGCATCATTCGTTCTAAAATGATTTCAAAGACAACCTTAGACATATTTTCAAACATAAGTTGCATATTATATGAGTACTTAGATACTAAAGTAGTAAGATGTCATGTTATGGCTATAATACTCTTAAACATTATTCTTATGTATTAAGTATGATGGTTACATGATTTTCATGTTTTAATGACATAAAAATTGTAAGTTAAACTTGAAGTAATGAATTCAAGTATGGTCATGTGTGAAACTCTTGCATGTATGTATGTTAAAATATATGTGTAATTGGTGTGTTAGAGTTGGACTTGAGTCAAGAGAGCAGAAGCTCAACCTTGAGTGCGGCTAAGGGACGGTATTGTTCTGCAGCCAGAATCCCTAAGCCTAGACCAGCGTGAGTCATATCATCCTCCGCGATCTTGCCAAGATTCGGTTTTTGGTTTGAAGTTTCAAGGCATGCTTATATGATTACTTTATCTTTTATTATATGACCAATGTGCTTTGTAATGTGTTGATATGCATGTTATGTGATGACTTGATTCTTTTAAGTGTAGACTCGTACTAGTTTACACATACTAATTGAAAAGACCGACTTGGTAATATTAGGTCGTTTCAACGCAAGTAATTAAAGCTAGAATTTATTGTAGCTGAGCAAACATGCAAGTTCCTTGAACCCTACTTTTATTGAGAAAGTTCCCTAAACTTACTCCAATTATTATTGAGCAAGTTATCTTGAACTTCACTCTTTGGTTTTGCAAGTTCCTTAAATTCTTACTCTTTTACTTGAGCAAGTATCCGAACATTTTTGCATTGCAAGTTTCCTAACTTACACAACTTTGAGTTTGTGGAAGTTTCCTATTGTATTGAGCAGGTTATCGTTGAGTTAAAAGTTATTCATTTAAGCTTGAATCTTATTTCCAAGCATGCTATTAAGTGGTTTAATTACTTTACATTTATCCCACATCGATAGTATTGCTATTCGCACTTAGTGCACTTGAGTTCGTACAGTCTTGGACTTGTACATCATTTAAAGTTTAATAATTATTGAACTATGTTAGATAAAGTCTGAACCTTTGTTCGGTCAGACAAACGTATGAAGTTTTATAAAAGCTATCCAAACCAATTGATGTTAAGGATTTTTAGACTTAAAAGAACACCCTTTCTATGATAAGGGAGTACCAGGTATCTAATATAAGATACAAAGAGCAGATTTAAATGTTATGCATATACATGGTGTACGCGAGGCTGATCCCCTCAAGTACTTATTCTACAGCCAGTAACCAAAGGGTCAATTAGCTATTGATTCCATTGGACTGTTATAGTTCAAAGTTTACTTAACTAGCAATTATTCTAAAAGTAATCATTATCTTTGCTTCTAATATTCATATTGTTGAATCCTTCAGATATTCATATTGTTGAATTTATTGTCAGATATTTTCCATTTATCATGATATATCCTTATTGTTGTATTTAAACTTGTTATTCATCCTTGCTATAGCATGAATTATATTGTAGCTAAGCCCGAGACCTCAGGAAAGGATAAGGGTAAAGGAAAGATGTAGGATAGTTGCCAGGAGCAGACTTTGTTATATGTCTAGTTTAAATTACTGTTATGTAATGTGAACCTTATTTATTGTTTTAGGGTATGTTTGTAAGATTATATTAAGGTTATCAAATCTTGGGACAAGTAACACCTTTTGAATGAACGACGTACGTTTATTATATTCTGCATTTTAGTTATCGTATGTTGTTTAGAGGTGGATGTTTGTATTTTATCGTGATGAATTAACAAGGGGTAAAAGGACCCGAGTTAGGGGGCGTCATTATTATTATAAGTAGCAGGTGCCGCCATGTCTAGTTCGAGCAAGGAATAGTCTACTTCGGCAGAACTTCATCCCAACCATAGAAATTACTTACAAATTTGATTCTAAACAGTCATATATCAGTTTAAACACGCTAATATGGTTATATAATGTAATAACCTGGGATTTCGAATAATTCAAATTTTACGAATAATTTTTCTTAATTAATATTAATATTAATTATCAATATTGTGTTGTGTATCTGTGATACGAGCTGTGAGAATTAGTCAATTTGTGTATTGACTGAGAAATAAGAGTAGAGTTGTGCTTAACTGAGAATTTAAAACCCTAACCCTAGTTACGGATAGGGATTCGATAGAAAATATAATTAAAATAATTATATTAATGAGTACGTGTTTGTACTGTTAAAAATTTTTGATCAATGATTGATCGGATAAGGTTTAAAATTAGTAAACCCTAATAAGGGATTAAAAATCCTAATCTCAGGATTAGAAACCCTAATGTACCGTTAGTAACCCTAAACAAATACTAGGAAACCCTAATTTCATATTCAGGAATCCTAAACCTTAATTAGGAAACCTTAATCCTAATTAGTAAGCCCTAATGTGATTAGTAAATGTTAATATAAATAGGAAACCCTAATTATACTTTAGAAATATTAATTTCTATTTAAAACCCTAATTAGAAAATTCTAGAATTAGAGTTTGTAAAACCTAAAGGTTAGAACCTTAGGGTTAAACCCTAAGGGTTAAACCCTAAAGGTTTGGAGAAATGTCATGTATGCCATTAAAATTACAAGGACAAACCAAAATGCCCTTTTGTATATTTTTATTATGTAACTTGTATAAGTTGCTAAAGCTTAAGTTGGTGAACAACTCAATTAACTTTGTGGCTTAAGAAATCTCAGCAAATCTATTCAAATCATCAGCTATATGTATTATATCACATTATATAAGAGATCTAAGAGAGAGAAAGTGCATGTATTTGACTTATTTTCTAACCAAGCTCTCACCAACTCTCTCTCTCTCTCTCTAATCCTTCGAAATTATCAAGTAGATCAGTCACATAAACAACCCCTAGATCACCTAATATCAGATTGGAGAGCAAGAATCAAAGATTTAGCAAGAGAGGTATAAACCCTAATTTGACATTTGGTCTTTTATGTTAAGAAAAAATTTATGTTTATGTGTTTAGATTTATGCTAGAGGATGTTATATGATGATCGATCATAGATCTATAGTATCAAAGTGCCCTAAAAGTATGTTTTTTCAAAATTGCCCAAGAACATGATTTGTGGTCTCACGAGCTAATGTCAGGAGCCATATATTCTTGTCTGTTTAAGATTTTTCTTGTTTTATGTTTTGGATCCATAGTCTGAAATGAGGTCTTTGATCTGGAAGTGGAATCACAGCCATTCCCTGTCAAGATTGAAAGATATTTATAGTCAAAGTAGGTTAACCAAGCTTGACCAGGCGATTTCTGGGTAACCCAGAAATCCTTAAGCCGGGTTTGACAAGATCTTGCAACATCCAGATCTGTCTAGTATGATGTTATTTATGGATGTTGTTATAACCAATGTGTAGCCTGGCATATGTAATTTATATTTATGGCTTTAGATTGTGTTAACGATCAACAGATTGTAAGTATAAGATGGCCAAAGTAGCCATCTGAGACTGATTTTGGGTTTCTGGAAAAACCTAGAAACCGTATGAGCAAGTTCTTTGACAGCCGTTGACCGGGATAAATCTGGATGTTTGGCTATTGTTGAACTGAATTTTTGTTATGTAAATGTACCTTGTCATGAACACTATAGGTTTGAACCATTAGATCACATATATTGTAACGACCAAAAAATTCAGATCATTTGTAAAATACTTGAAAGAATTAAATAATGAATAAAATAATATTATTTGTTATTATTATGTGTTAATAAGACGTATGTCGTTCTATAACCTAGAAACGTCGGAACATCGTAGTATTTGAACTACGTGAGGGAATTATAGTGTTTGAATTTCAAAGACGAAAATAAAAGCTTTCCGAGAAATTTTTTGAAAAACATTATTCATTGTTTACCGTTCTGGAATTATTTTTGAACTTCCGAGAAATGTGTAGCAATATAATATCAAGGCGAGATGGATTATGTAATAATAATCTATGTATGGAAAACGCGATATTTCGCATGCGAACTTAAATTGAGAATATATGTAATAAAAGTTTAATGAAAATGGAAGGGTAAATCTTGTATGAAGAACAAGTTCAATAAGATTAAAGGTGTAAGCCTTTGGGTAAATAATATTAAGCCCAAGCTAAATAGAGTAATTAGCTAAACCAAGCCCAAAGTAATGATCCATTAACTAAATAGGATCCATGGGGCAACCCATGGGTGAAGTATTGGGCAAGAACTTTGTGTGATTGGCAAGAATTAAGAGTGATGAGCAAGATTACTTAGGCCTTAAGACGTGAATAGTAAGGATGTTAACTAACGAGGTGGGATGTCTTAATGACCTTAATACCCTGACCTTGGCCCCTCTATACATAGCAAGCTTGGATTTGTCATTTACTTGTTCAAATTTCATCCAACAAACTCTCTTTGCAAACAACTTATTTGTTAGAGCTAATAAGCACTTTGAAGCTTAACTTCCATTACTAGATTTTCCAAGAAGAAGAAGTACTAGTTCATCAAGGGTAAGGCTCTTCTCATAAATATATCATCCATCTCTATTATAATAGGGTGATAAGAGAAGTGTAACCTAATGAACTTATATGTTAAGAACAAATGAGGAATGGTTAAGCAATGAACTTGAGCCTAATAAATTATGAATAAGTAACTTGAACCTAAACAAGTTATGAATTTATTGAATACACCTATGAACTTGTCATATGGTTAACTTAAGAACTTGGTATGAATAATAAGATGTAAGCATATAGCTTAAATGACTTAATTAAGAGTAAGTCATAAGGAAATGAAAGTTTTGTAGTGTATAATTTGTTAAGTTATGAACTCATAAGAAATAAGCTATAACCTAATTGGAATGTAAGTTGTTGTATCATGTAAGTTGAGATATCTAGTTAATAAAATGAATGTATTTGGAATGATGAACAAATCATTAGTAATGAAGTTTTGTCGGAATTCACACGATTGGATGATAATCGTCGAATTCGTGAAATTATCGGAATGGAAGTCATATTTCGTGTTCGAAATCAGATAAATTGGTTTCTGATGGAGATAAGTCTTTTTTGGCATTATAGAGTTTCGAACTCAAAAATGACCGGATTCTGACT
Organism: Panax quinquefolius; assembly: GCA_020205615.1. Lineage (NCBI taxonomy): Eukaryota > Viridiplantae > Streptophyta > Magnoliopsida > Apiales > Araliaceae > Panax > Panax quinquefolius. The sequence goes on from CM035170.1 coordinate 26,287,472, forward strand.
TAGAACGAAGAAACGAGCGTTGAACGTTCACGAACGTTTATCGTTTTCATTAAAAATGAACTAATAGGTGAATTTCTAGCAAACGAAGTCAAATAGATAAAATTCTTGCATGAACATGTAGAGTATGTGATTTGTGAACCGTAGGCTCTTGAACAAGCCAATTCGGACTTATAACGAAGAAGTTACGAGTCCGGGAATCTCACAAGTTGAAAAATATGTCAAAGTTTTCTGGTGCATAGACACTGGCCGTGGTGCCGACTCAAAACAAATAAATAGCATCTTTGCATTCTTTGAGCTTGGCCGAGCAAAGGCATAACCTACTGGAGAGTGGCACCGCAGCGCAGCCGAAACAAAGGAGACTCATGGCGCTTGTCATGCCAAAGTCCGGTTTCTAAGCATTAATATGTTCTGCCATGACGTGCACGGAGAGTTATAACTTGGTAGCCGCATCGCTAGACATAAAACCTAGACAATAAATAATTTTTTTATGTTGAGCATGGATAGTAGATGTTTACCAATTAACTAAAGATCTTAATGTAACATTGTTAAGACATAATTAAGCCTTAAGTATGACCACTTAGGGTTAAAGAAAGTCAGTTAAATGTGAAAGTAAGAATGACATAAAGGAAAGCCGGAACCAATAATAACAAATCTAATACATAATTAGATTGAGAAGAAGGGTAAGATTATTTAGGAACCATGTATGTTTATCCATGACCTAATGTGCTATGTGATGTTATCATTTACTGTAGAGACCTTAAAGACTTAAAGTGTACGTGTTATATCTTTAAGCAGATGCTAAAGGCAAGTACTCTAACCCTTGTCCCAGTTCGTTCTGGACAAGTCTTTGTGATTCATGTATTCCTTGCATGAGTTATTGTTTGATGAAGTTAACGTCAATTCCCTCGGCTAGACTTATGATATGTTGGATTCTTTTAATCTTTCAAGTATGTGCAATGATTTACCAAACTAATAATGTTGTGGTTTTCAAAAGGAGACTGAATATGCTAAATTGTTTTGTCATCAAACGCAGAGCACGTGAGGTTGCCACAACTTAAGCGTATACACATTTAATGAATGTAGTGTTGATCAACATAGAGTACTATAGTTGATCACCTAGGCGTGCTTTCGTAAGTTATGTCGGACTTACTACGGACTTAGATGTCGGGATTTCCTTTTCAAAGTACTTATGAAATGCTCACGGTCTTGAACCGGAATTGATGATTTCTTGAATATTATTGTTGTAAAAGCGTTTTGAAGGAAAAAAGAAGTGCTATTTTAATTATCAAAAGTACTTCGTAACTATTGTTCAGTTATTGAAGATATATGATTCCTATGTCTCAAGCATGCTATTTTTCCTAGAATTGTTGTACTTGCTGAGCTAGTTAGGCTCACTCTTGATTGAACCATATGAATACAGCTAAGACCCAACGGACCAATGGATCCGGCAAGGATAAAGGGAAGGCTAAGGCGAACCCGTAGATTACCTATGTAATAGTATAGGTTTTGTAATGATAATATTTTATATTATGACAAGAACAGATGTAATGGTTATAAGAACCTAGGAGAATGTTAATATTATTTTGAATATATATAAGACATATTCATTCTTTTGAGGTATTTCAATTGAATTATTGAGTGAACTGTAGCACCGTGTAGCACCATCTGTCGGGTTGGAAGATACCCGGATTTGGGGGCGTCACAGGTTGGTATCAAAGCATTAGGTTATAAAGGTTGGTATCAAAGCATTAGGTTATAAAACTTAAGGGGGGAGTTAAACCTTAAGTCATAACCTTAAGAAAAGTCAAAAGAATAAAAGATGGAAATTAACCTTATCAAAATGCATTATATATGTTATGCATTTTTTATTATTCTACTAACATGTACTAATCAAACTTTTGTGTTGTTGTAGATGTCGGGAGAAAATAAAGGCGTCACAAGTAGTCGTGAAGGGTAGGTTAATCGAGATAGAAATCATCTACGAAACCCCATAACGAGATCCGGAAGTAGTAGTGGTGGAGTCTGGAGACTCAGAGAGTTTAGATCTCATGTCCGTGTTCGACGGCATGTTGGAAGAAGAGGTGGAGGTAGTGTCCTTCAACCCCGTAGCAATAACAGCAGAGATGGCTCCAGGGGAGTCAATGATGTCACTATTTATATCAGTATTGGATATAACATCCACTACTATCAGGAGGTTAAGGAGCTGAAAATAGAGCTCCAAGCTGTTATAGAGGATAAGACGGACGTGGAGTCCATGTGGGAACAGGAGCACGATGAGAGAATTTTGGCTAAGGACAAGATCCACGAGCTGAAATAGGATGTCTTTGAGCTCTAGGGTGAGCTAAAGACCAAGAAGCAGAAAATAGGGAGGATGTCCTATATTCATAGGAGTTCTCATGCAGATTTCTAGCTACAGGTAGCTGGTTATCCCGTAGAGACAGGGCAGACACGGTATACTATCAGCCATGATATTATTGTCGGTCTTGCCAAGGCAGATTTTGAGAATGCCTTAAGGCAGATGTGATCTAGTAAAAGGTAGAGTAGTTTAGATATGTAAATATCTTGTATCTAGTAGTGACGTAAAACCCTCTTTTGTATAACAAAGGGTAGTCTTTTGTAAATCCCAATTTTGGAAAGTAATTGAGGGAAAGTATTGTAATCAGCTTAGGTTGAGTAATGTAACCGATGTAGTGTTATACTACAATGAATTAATATAAGTTTTCTTTTCGGAACATACTGAGTAATGAATATTTAAATTATTGTTTAAAATTGAATAATAATTAACTAACAGGAGTTGAATAATAACGAAATACGTTGTTTATTGTAACAACAAAATGCCGCCAAGAAGAGTACCACGTAATCAAGAGGCGAACGTAAATCAACTAGATGAAGGTTCGGTTAACCCCATGCAAGAGTTTGTGAACCTTTTAACCGCATCATTTAATAGAATTGGGGCTAACATCCCCGTAAATCCTGGTGTAGCAAGGGCTACTACTTTTAAGGATTTAAAAACGTGGGTCAGCCAGAGTTCAAAGGAACTACGAACCCTATTGAAGCCCAAATATGGGTGAAGGAAATTGAGAAGGTATTTGTGATAGTAAATGTTGATGAGGCCCAGAAGGTTGCCTTTGCAACCTACATGATGAAAGGAGAGGCCAAATTTTGGTGGGAGTCCAATCAAGCTAGGGCCGGGATAGAAGTTCTAACGTGGACATGGTTCAAAGAGATATTTTTTGAGAACTACTTTTCCACGAGCATGCAGGGAAGGATGGAGATGTGGTTTTTGGAGTTAAAGCAAGGGGACATGACAGTTCCCCAATACGCCACCAAGTTTAATGAACTGGCAAGGTTTGCTCCACACTAAGTGGACACTGAGGTGAGGAAAGCTCGACGGTTCGACCAGGGCTTAAAACCCTGGCTCTATAACCGCATTTTTCTGTTCCAAAGTACTTTTACTTTGGAATCATTTTAGAGAAGGCAATAATTGCTGAGGGTGGTAGCGAGGCGTTGAGCCAGTACCACAAGGATAAGAAGAATAAGGGGAAAATGGATGGGGGAATGAAGGTTGCAGGTGCCAGTGGGAGTGGCGAAGGGTATAAGAGGAAGGTGAGTATCTCTGGGAATTCCATAGTGAAACTAGGGGACCTAAAGAGGAAAATGGAGGCTGCAAAACATGTGGGAAGACTCATTTAGGAGTCTGCCTCAAAGGTAAGGCCATATGTTACAACTGTGGACAAGAGGGGCACATTGCACCTAATTGTCTAAGTCCAAAGAAAAACCAGGGATGCTTTGTGTGTGGGTGGTGATTGACATGGCAAAGAAAGCGCCCAAAGAAGGGGGGACGGAAGGGGAATAAGGGCACCAATAGTGGTAAGTTAACTATTGGGGTCCAGTATGGGCGGGTAGGATGATGGCCGTACCTTTAACATGACCATTGTCAAGATGCGATGGCCTCGGGGGACGTGAGTCGTAGGTATTATCCCGATCAACAACCTAAATGCATACGTGCTGTTTGACTCGGGTGCTACTTGTTCGTTTATCGCGTGTGATTTTGCTAGGCGATTAGGATTACTTCCGAAAAGTTGCCTATACCTTTAAATATTAAGGTAGCAAACGAAGAGATAATTCACTGTGAAGATATTCATAGGAGTTATTTACATGACATACGAGGTTGTAAATTATTAGTAGATCTCGATCATCGATAAAATTAGGAGAATTTGATGTAATCCTCAGAATGGATTGGTTGGTTAATCATGGGGTAATTATAGATTATCAAAAGAAATGCATAAATATTAAAACATTAAGACAACCTCAGGTAATATTTTACGGTAATAAATCGTCGGGACGTTCGTGTTATCATACTATGACCCAAACTAGAAAATTATTGAGGAAGAGGTGTGTAGGCTATTTGTGTCATGTGGTTGATACATAGAGAGTGGGAGTGACCATGGAAAAAATACCTATAATGAGTGAATTCATTGATGTATTTCCAAGTGAATTGTTGGGTCTTCCACCGGATAGGGAGACCGAGTTTGTGATAGATATTATGCTCGGAGTGGAACCAGTTTCCAGGGCACCATATCGTATGGCGCCAGTGGAGATGAAGAAGTTGATGGTGCAGTTGCAAGAACTGTTAGACAGGAAGTACATACAATCGAGTGTTTCACCTTGGGGAGCGCCAACATTGTTTGTCAAGAAGAAGGACGGATCATTAAGACTTTGTATCGACTACCGAGAGTTGAATAAGTTGACGATAAATAATAAGTATCCATTGCCAAGGATCGATGATCTTTTTGATTAGTTGAAAGGGGAAAAGTACTTTTCTAAAATAGATTTAAGGATGGGGTATCATTAGCTGAAGGTTAGAAATGAAGACGTACTAAAAATGGCATCCAGGACTCGTTATGGGCATTACTAGTTTCTGGTGATGTCATTTGGGTTGATTAATGCACCGCTGCATTTATGGATATGATGAACAGGGTGTTCAAACAATATTTTGACAAGTTTGTCGTGGTGTTATCGATGATATTCTAGTCTATTCTAAGACGCCAGAAGATCATGCTTAACACCTAAGGATAGTATTGGAGACATTATGGAGGGATAAGTTATATGCGAAGTTCACTAAGTGTGAATTTTGGCTAGAGAGGGTAAAATTTTTTAGACATGTCATTGACCAGGAGGGGATTTCAATAGATCCAGCGAAGGTGGAAGCCGTGATGAATTTGGAGCAACCGAAAACGCCGACTGAGGTGCGGAGTTTCTTAGGGTTAGCGGGTTTACTATCGGAGATTCATTCAGGATTTTTCGAAGATAGCTACTCCGTTGACTAATTTGACAAGGAAGACAGTGAAGTATGCGTGGATAGAGAAGTGCGAAGACTATTTTCAAGAACTGAAGAAGAGATTGAGTGAAGCGCCTGTTTTATCATTTCCCGATGACACAGGAAATTTTGTAGTTTATAGCGATGCTTCACATAAAGGACTTGGTTGCGTGCTCATGCAGCATGGCAAGGTCATTGCATATGCATCTAGGTAGGTTTAGGATTATGAGAAAGTTTACCCTACTCATGATCTAGAGCTGGCCGCGGTAGTGTGTGCCTTAAAGATATGGCGACATTATCTTTACGGGAAAAAATGTGAGATATACACGGACCATAATAGTCTAAAATATAGCTTCACACAAAAGGAGTTGAATATGAGACAGAGGAGATGGCTGGAGATGATAAAGGATTATGACTGTGAAATCCTGTATCACCCTAGAAAGGCCAATGTAGTTACCAACGCCTTAAGTAGGAAGGGTCGAGAAAAGTTGTCTATGTTAACGGCTCAAACTGAGTTAATAACGGAGATGGCTAGGATGGAGATAGAGGTGAAGTTGCCAAGAGAAGCGGATCAAAGACTATTTGCGACGGAGATCCAATCTACCATCGTAGAGAGAGTCAAAGAAGTACAACTCAAAACTAATGAGTGTGACTAGATGAAGAAGCGGTTAACCAATGAAAAAGATATTAAATTTAGTCTTGATAATGAGGGATTATTAAGATTTGAAGGAAGAATTTGGGTTCCGAATGAGGCAGAATTAAAGGAGCAAGTGTTGCAAGAGGCTCACAGTTCGAGGTACTCGATTCATCCTGGTAGCACTAAGATGTATCAAGACCTTCGACAGGGTTTTTGGTGGCTGATCATGAAGACAGAAATAGCCGAGTGTGTGAGTAGGTGCTTAACTTTTCAGAAAGTTAAGGCCGAACATCAACGATCAAGTTCCTTGTTACAGTCATTAGAGATTTCGGAGTGGAAATGGGAGCATATCACGATGGACTTTGTGGTGGGACTTCCGATTACTCAGAAGGGTTATGACGCGATTTGGGTGATAGTGGACTTGTTGACAAAGTCAGCTCACTTTTTTCCAATTCGAGTTAAGTATAACTTAGATCAGTTAGCTAAACTTTATGTTAAGGAAATTATTTCCAGACATGGAGTACCAGTTTTGATTGTGTCAGATCGTGACCCATGATTTACGTAGAACTTTTGGAGAAGTCTGCAAGAGCAGTTGGGGACACAATTGAAGTTAAGTACGGCATATCATCCACAAACTGATGAACAGAGCGAGAGGACAATTCAGACATTAGAAGATATGCTAAGATCTTGCGTCACGGATTTTAAGGGTAGTTGGGATGATCATCTACCATTAGTAGAGTTTGCGTATAACAACAGTTATCATGCAAGCATAGGTATGCCGCCTTAAGAAGCTTTATATGGACGAAAGTGCCAAACACCGTTGTGTTGGGATGAAGTGGGAGAACGCCAAATCCTAGCACCGAAATTGGTGCAGCAAACAACGGATATAGTGAAGTTGATACGGATGCGTCTCATAGCAGCTCAAGACAGACAAAAGAAGTACGAAACTTACATCGAGAGAATAGGGAGTTTGAGGTAGGCTCGTATGTATTTCTAAAGGTATCTCCCTAGAAAGGAAAGATACATTTTGGAAAGAAGGGGAAACTAAGCCCAAGGTTCATAGGACCTTTTGAGGTATTAAAACGGGTAGGTGAGGTAGCGTTTATGGTAGCGTTACCTCCAGACATAGAACGAATACATAACATATTTCAAGTTTCGATGTTACGTCTTGATAAACCAGATTACAAACACGTAATAGAGTTTGAGCCTATTCAACTCAAGAAAAATTTAACCTATGAAGAGATGCCGATTCAAATCATCGATAGAAAAGAACAAGTTCTGCAAAACAAGGTCATATCGTCGGTAAAAGTGTTATGGAAGAACCACGACGTCGAGGAAGCAACGTGGGAATTGGAAGAAAAGATAAAGAAGGATTTCCCTCATTTAATTGCGTAATGAAAGGCGAGATTCTGGTGACAGAATCTTTATAAGGGGAAAAGAATGTAACGACCGAGAAATTCAGATCCTTTGTAAAATACTTGAAAGAATTAAATAATGAATAAAATAATATTATTTGTTATTATTATGTGTTAATAAGACGTATGTCGTTCTACAACTTAGAAACGTCGAAACATCATAGTATTTGAACTATGTGAGGGAATTATAGTGTTTGATTTTCCAAGACGAAAATAAAAGCTTTCCGAGAAATTTTCCGAAAAACATTATTCATCGTTTATCGATCAGGAATTATTTTTGAACTTCGGAGAAATACGTAGCGATATAATATCAAGGAGAGATGGATTATGTAATAATAATCTATGTATGAAAAATGCGATATTTTGCATTCAGACTTAAATTGAGAATATATGTAATAAAAGTTTAATGAAAAGGGAAGGGTAAATCTTGTAAGAAGAACAAGTTCAATAAGATTAAAGGTGTAAGCCTTTGTGTAAATAATATTAAGCCCAAGCTAAATAGAGTAATTAACTAAACCAAGCCCAAAGTAATGATCCATTAACTAAATAGGATCCATGGGGCAACCCATGGGTGAAGTAGTGGGCAAGAACTTTGTGTGATGGGCAAGAATTAAGAGTGATGAGCAAGATTACTTAGGCCTTAAGACATGTATAGTAAGGAGGTTAACTAAGGAGGTAGGATGTCTTAATGACCTTAATACCCTGACCTTGGCCCCTCTATAAATAGCAAGATTGGATTTGACATTTATTTGTTCAAATTTCATCCAACAAACTCTCTTTGCAAACAAGTTATTTGTTAGAGCTAATAAGCACTTTGAAGCTTAACTTCCATTACTAGATTTTCCAAGAAGAAGAAGTACTAGTTCATCAAGGGTAAGGCTCTTCTCATAAATATATCGTCCAGCTCTATCATAATATGGTGATAAGAGAAGTGTAACCTAATGAACTTATATGCTAAGAAAATATGAGGAATGGTTAAGCAATGAACTTGAGCTTAATAAATTATGAATAAGTAACTTGAACCTAAACAAGTTATGAATTTATGGAATACACCTATGAACTTGTCATATGGTTAACTTAAGAAGTTGGTATGAATAATAAGATGTAAACATATAGCTTAAATGACTTAATTAAGAGTAAGTCATAATGAAATGAAAGTTTTGTGGTGTATAATTTGTTAAGTTATGAACTCATAAGAAATAAGCTATAACCTAATTTGAATGTAAGTTGTTGTATCATGTAAGTTGAGATATCAAGTTATTAAAATGAATGTATTTGGAATGATGAACAAATCACTAGTAATGAAGTTTTGCCGGAATTCACAGGATTTGACGATAATCGTCAAATTCGTGAAATTCTCGGAATGGAAGTCATATTTTGTTTTTGAGCTCGGAAACATTGGTTTCCGATGGAGACAAGTCGTATTTGGAATTATAGAGTTGCGGACTCAAAAATGACCGGATTCCGACTTAGACCGAAGAAACGAGTGTTCAACGTTCACGAACATTTATCGTTTTCGTTAAAAATGAACTAATAGGTGAATTTCTAGCAAACGAAGTCAAATAGATAAAATTCTTGCATGAACACGTAGAGTTTGTGATTTATGAACCGTATGCTCTTGAACGAGCCAATTTGGACTTATAATGAAGAAGTTACGAGTCCGGGAATCTCACAAGTTGAAAAATCATCAAAAGTGTTACGGTGCACAGTGTGAAGTGCATGCGCGCTTGATCCAATGCCAAATAACTGCTGTATGACATAGAGCTAAAACGAAAGCGCAAAAGCCATAACCTACTAGAAAGTGGGCACGTACAGTAACAATAAAGAAGAGACTGCATGTAAATGGCTTTGAGTCGTTTCTAGGGCATTAACATGTGACGCCTTGGCAATACACGACAGAGTTATAACCGGTAATCCTTGCATGCAGGACTTAAAACCTAGACAGTAAATAATTTTTTCATGTTGAGCATAGATAGTAGATGTTTACCAATTAACTAAAGATATTAATGTAACATTGTTAAGACATAATTAAGCCTTAAGTATGACCACTTAGGGTTAAAGAAAGTCAGTTACATGTTAAAGTAAGAATGACGTAAAGGAAAGCCGAAACCAATAATAACAAATCTAATACATAATTAGATTGAGAAGAAGGGTAAGATTCTTTAGGAACCATGTATGTTTATCCATGACCTAATGTGCTATGTGATGTTATCATTTACTCTAGAGACCTTAAAGACTTAAAGTGCACGTGTTATATCTTTAAGCAGACGCTAAAGGCAAGTACTCTAACCCTTGTTCTAGTTCGTTCTTGACAAGTCTTTGTGATTCATGTATTCCTTGCATGAGTTAATGTTTGATGAACTCAACGCCAATTCCCTCAGCTAGACTTACGATATGTTGGAATCTTTTAATCTTTCAAGTATGTGCAATGATTTACCAAACTAATAATGTTGTGGTTTTCAAAAGGAGACTGAATATGCTAAATTGTTTTGTCGTCAAACGACATGCACGTGAGGTTGCCACAACTTAAACGTATACACGTTTAATGAATGTAGTGTTGATCAACATAGAGTACTATAGGCTGATCACGTAGACGTGCTCATAAGTTATGCTGAGCTTACGAACTTCGTGTCGGGATGTCCTTTTCAAAGTACTTATGAAATGCTCACGGTCTTGAACCGGAATTGATGATTTACTAAATATTATTGTTGTAAAACATTTTGAAGGAAAAGAAGTGCTATTTTTAATTATCAATAGTACTTTGTAACTATTGTTCAGTTATTGAAGATATATGATTCATATGTCTCAAGTATACTATTTTTCCTAGAATTGTTGTACTTGCTGACCTAGTTAGGCTCACTCTTGCTTTAACCATATGAATGTAGCTAAGACTGAATGGACCGACGGATCCGGCAAGGATAAAGGGAAAGCTAAGGCGAACCCATAGATTACCTATGTAATAGTATAGGTTTTGTAATGATAATATTTTATATTATGACAAGAACAGATGTAACGGTTATAATAACCTGGGAGAATGTTAATAATATTTTGAATATATATAAGACATATTCATTTTTTTAAGGTATTTCAATTGAATGATTGTGTGAACTGTAGCACCGTGTAGCACCATCTGTCAGGTTGGAAGATACCCGGATTTGGGGACGTCACATAAATCATAACCAGACCATAGAGATAATCGAGATAGAATATGACTACTCGAAACTGCATGGGTTTCTAGGTTACCCAGAAAACCCAGAACAGACCTGACAACGATTTCAAATGCTCGGATTTGGAATCTGTGTTATTATATGACCAAGTTAGTGATTGATTATTGTAGTACTACATGTATACTATACGATCACAGTTCAAGCTAGCCTAGAAACGCATTACACAAAGAATCATTGTTGGTCAAACGTGACCCCTTGAACACGGACTTGTCAGTGTTCTTGAGGCCAAGAACACCTAAGACGACAGAAAGTGTCGCTATAGGCCATTAGTGACGGTTTAATTATTTTTATTTTCTGATTTTCTAAAAAATGATTAAAAATAGAAAATAAATTCTAAAAATGATATTATTTGGATAGTTATCATTGATATTTATAATTATTTGGATATTAGTGATATTTAATTTATTTAATTAGTGTATTAAGTATATTAGAAAATGATTTTAATATTATAAAAATTATTTTAAATAAAAATAAAGTGTTTAAAAATATTTTGAGTTAAAAATTGAACTTTTTATATTTTAGAGAATTTTCATTAATAATTTAATATTATTGATAATAGATTTATTTAATTATTATATTAAATAAATGAATTAAAACCGATTCTAATATTATAAAAATCATTTTAAAGAAGAATAAAGTAATTAAATATATTTTGAATTAGAAAATATAATATTCAATATTTTTGGAGAATTCTCATTAATAAATTAATATTAATGATATTAGATTTATTTAATAATTATATTAAATAAATGAATTAAAAATGGTTTTATTGATTTAAAAATGGGAAAATGATTTAAAAATATTTTAAGTTATAATTAATGACTTTTAATATTTTGATAATAATTTCATTAATATTTAAATATTAATGTTGATGATTTAAAATGATTTTAATTATTTTAAAAATCATTTAAGTAGAATATTGATGATTTAAAATATATTTTTAAGTTATTCACAATAACTTTAATATTTTGAAAAGTATAACATTATATTTTTATATTATTAAATATTAATGATGATAAGATTATTTGATAATTAAATCATGTGTTTAAAAATTATTATAAATTATAATCATTATTTATAAATTATTAAAAGCTTTTGAAAAATATTATAAATGATATATGACTAATCTAAAATAATATTAAAATTTTGAGACCGAGTTTAATTGACAATAAATGTGTAAATTATCGGATATGGTGACCAAGACAGAAATTTGAGAGTAGAAGTCCAACCTGAATAGAAATAGTTAGACTTGATAAGTGTTTATATAAGTTATAAACACTAATGTGGCTATGTGGTAATGTGCCTAGGAGACAGGTTGACTATAAATTACAGTGATACGTGTTATAAATTATTGTGCTAATTGTAAGATCGATATGACTATTTATAGGTTTTACGAACGCATATAAGTATTGTGTAGCAGTAATCAACGCGGAATACAAGTTTCCTAATTCAACCTTGAGTTATATCTTTTAAATACTATGGTGGTTAATTATTATTGATTAGACCACGTCCAAGCATTTATTGTTTATTATTCGCAGTTAGTGCATGTTTATTAATTCAAATTGGATTAGTGATTCTGAGAATATACTTGGAGAATAATTATTATTGGATACTTATATCCATAGAAGCTATTATTAATAGTATAGATAAATTATGTATATTGTTATTCGTGTTGAGAAATGTCTTAGCTAATTGTTCTGGCTATACATACATTTGTTAGAACTTGATAGGTTCGAGAAGAGAAGAAAAGAGAATTAAATTATTATTGATAGATCGATGCCAATTGTTTCGGCTAGATCGAAAAAGAAAACTTGATAGGTTTGAGAAGAGAAGAGAAGTGATTAGACATTGAAATCATTGTATTTCGTTGTTAAATCAAATTCTGATTTAAAGACTAAGAAGAACAACCTTTTATATAAAGGGAACATTTTAGGTCGTATATTCAAACATTGCGCACTTTTAAGTATTATGCATAATATAGGGTTTAATGAAGCTGGTCACTTTATATACTTACAGAGGGGTATGATTTAATCTTTATGGTTATCTGATACACCTGGGTATATCAAAGTAAATCTTTAATAGTTACTCGAGAAAAGAAGTTCAAGATCCTTTGTGATCACTCAGCATATATTTTGGGAAAATATATCCATCTTGTTATGCGAGTATATCAAAGTAAATCTTTGATAGTTACTTGAGAATAAAATTTCAAGATCATTTAAGGTCATTCAATATAAACTCTGGAGAATATTTTTAAATTGTTATTCATTAGAATATCGTAGAAACTTTGAAAGCATTGCACTCTTTTATTATCCTATTATTGTGTTGCATAGATCGCGAGAAGACTTGTTATTAATTAGAGATTTGTTCAGCTACTTCAAAGTTCCCCAAAATTTGGTGTCATTCTATCCAAATAGATAGTCTGTTGTTATGATTCTTATACATTCATTGTATATCTTAACTTACGGGGCAATTTGTTGCTCACCATTGCTAAATAAAACATTTCAGCTAGGGACGAAGTGACTGGAGGTGCTGTGAAGAACAAAGGCAAAGGCAAAATTATGGAGTAGTTTTTATGAACATTATAAATATGTTGTAATTGTAAACCCTTTTGTATATCTAAAGGGTATGTTTGTATTTTGAAGGTTAGATAACCTGGGACGAATGTATTAACTATATCAGTTAATGTGGTGTAATATTTTATTCCTCAATGAATGGGTAGTTAGATGTTAATTATATTGTGGATCGTGAGCACCAAATTCGGGGGTCAGGTAACCCAGATTTGGGGGTGTCATAAGTTGATATCAAAGTTGTAGGTTATAAACCTTAAGTGGGGTGGGAAAACCCTAGGATTATAACTATATGCAAGATAGAGAATACTCATTTACTGTACTAAGTGAGGGATTGCCGAAACATATCGATAGTGAGATATGTGGACACATAGTATGAGAAATTCGTACTGGAGAATTATTAATCAAGTTATTTAGACTGATTGTAGGATGTCTAGAGAAGATGAAATAAGTGCATAGATGCTAGCGGCTGTTGCACTAGTACCAATAGCCGAGGTGCCAGCACAAAGTGAGTCAATTGAAGAGGTGGGAAAAGATGAACCTATGGTTAATCTAGGAGCGATCACGACGATTATCCCGAGTTGTATCTGAGTGGTGATGAGGAGGCAGAGTCTGAAGAAGCTAAGATGGAGAAAGAGAATAAGATCAAAGTTGGAGAACAAGATCAAGTATCTGTAGAAGTCCAAGAACTTCGGTGTAAAGTGGTTCTCTTAGAGGAGTTATGGAAGACGGAGCGAGCGTTACGCGAAATGACCGAAGAACGCAACAAGTTGAAGGCGCATGTGGAAAGGATGAAGACTGGAGGTGGTGGATCGTCTGAAGGAACAATCAAGCGAAGAAGAATAAAAATAAGAGAAAGAGGAGAGCGGGTCACTGATTTAGCAAGTGTCCCGAAGAAGAAGAAAAGCTGAGTGAAGGGTGAAAGGTGAACAACTTAAGTATAAGAAATAATATCTTTTGATAGTGTGTGATATTAATGGTTGTAATATTAAGAATGATGTGTGAACATATGAAAATATATATGTTTATATGAATGAAATCTTTATTTTCTATATGAATATAAGATTAAGATTAATTTATTTTTTTGAGTTCTTAAAACTCATACTTATGGTAAGTTTATGACTCATAATTATATGAAATGTTTTGAACCCCTCGGCGAATGGACGCCAAAGGTCTAACTAGGATAAGTTCATACACTCATATAATTGTGGCAAGTTCCTGAACCCCTAGGTGTGGTAAGTTTGATGAACTGGGGAATAGTTATGTGTGAATGGAGAATTACAACTTTTGTTTAAAGTTGTGTTGTTAATCCTAATATTTTTTAAAAAGGGATACTGATATGTATTAAGTGCTAAATGAACTATGTGTTATTTGAATAAATATGTGATTATATGAGAACTTTTTGCCAAATTTTTGTTATGTAATTAATAAGAATTGGTGTAGAAAAAGAAAATTAATGTAAGATTTTTATCAGATAATGCCGCAAAGGAAGGGAAGTCTAAAGGAAAATATCGAAGAACAATTTTTGAATATGAAGCAGAAGAATATGACAGTGACAAAATATTTTGTCAAGTTCAACGAATTAGCTAAATTCTCTCCACATCAAGTGGACACTAAGGAACTGAAAGCAAGATGTTTTAGGAATGGATTGAAATCATTGGTACTCGAGAAGTTAGATGTGCTGCAAATTAATTCATTTTCAACTTATTTCGAAAAAGCCATTATCGTTGAGGGAGAAATTGAAGCTGTATTAAAGCATAGTCAAGAACAAAAAAAGAAGGCTGAAGGAAATAATATGATAGGTGGTAATGGAGGCAGTGATTTTAATAAACGTAAGAGGGGTGATAATGATAATTTAGGAAATAATCCAAAAGAGAGTAGGAGGAAGGATACGCCGTGTGTAGTTTGCGGGAAGCGTCATTAACGAGGTTGTTTGAAGAAAAAAGGAGTCTGTTACAACTGTGGCTGTAAGACCCCAACTTTTTAATGAATAAAATCAAATTTTCTCTATTTATTATTTTGAATAATAAAGTGTTAATTTGATATAATACTTTGGTTATGGGTGAAATGTACAAATTTTGCAAAATAAGCAAGTCGGATGGCTTTTTCTGTCGGGGAATATTCGTTTGGTTGTGCAATACTCTTTCTGTCGGGGAATATTCGTACGACAGTGCAGCCATTTATGGGCCCCATAACGAATAAATGTCGGATGAAGAAAATGAAAAGTTTAAGTTTTTATATATAACGGCGTAATGGTTATCGTTAACACTGTTAGAATACTCGGTGGTTTAAAATACGATGTCTGGCGTGGTTACAAAGCACCACCACCAGGTATTGCACAGTATTTTTGAAATTATTGATTCTTACGTAAGAAGTCACTACTCAATAATTTTTACAGTAATTATTGTTCAATATTTTATTTTATTGGTTCAATAATTGCTGCGTTAATATTTTATATTATTGTGGTTTTAATTATTGTCATTATACGATTACAAGATTCTATTATCAAATCAATAATTCATATTATTTGAATAATATTATTAGATAGCATTATTGGCAAATGTCTAAGGAAGTTCTGTATATGAATGGGGTTTGGTCACTTAATTGCACGCCAATAAGGAGAAATCCTATCGGAAAGCCCCCTCTTTCTTGGGAACGACCTAGTTGTCATAATTGTGATTCTGTAATATTATTTGTGAATGATTAGTTATTGATTAATATGATAAGGAAATATTTATTTTATGTGGATATAAATGATGGATATATTTATTTTATGTGGTTATAAATTAGGAATTAATCTTTGAGGTGTTTTATCAAGATTTTGTCGAATGGAGTTTTGAAAATAAATGCAGTATGTGGATTTAGGTCATTTTTCGTTTGGAATTTGAAAAAACTTAAACTTACAAAGTTGTAGAGAAATAAATTTCCTAAGGAAAACACATGAGATTTGAATTTTTCTGATAAAAGGGCTATTTATTATAAATTGTTGAAGTTTTGAAAAATAAAATATTTTTATTAAAAATATGGTGGGCCCCACTTTTGGTTGGTGAGTAATGAAATGTGCTGAAATTTATTTTCAAAAGTGGTGGGCTTGAATAGTAGCAGGTAAAGCCATTAGGTAACAGGTTAGTCTGTTATGACGTTCTAAGCATTTTCCTATAAATAGGGTGCTTAGTTAGAATTTAAAATCACACTAGAAACAAGTTTTCTCTCTTTCTCTCTCTATATTATCGAGCGTATTTTTGTGAGTATTTAGATACTTTGTGAGTTGCTATTCATCAGTGCAAGTTTCCTTCAAATTATATCCGATATTTCGATCGGAAATGCGATATTTTGAGGTAAGGGATGTTATTTTCTTTCTAATGATGTTATTCTTTCAATATCATTATACCAAAATATTGGTATAGATTTTATTGTGGAATTTCTACCTTTTTATGTTGGGGTTACTATTCACGTATACGACACTATTCACGTATACGACACTATTCACGAATACTCAAGACTTATTCACCTGAAAAATGAAATTTTCTCCTTTTTGTACAAGATGTCTATTATGGTTACTATCTTTGATTGTTTCCATGTTTTGACCTTTATTTTTGAATTACGCTTCACAATTGGTTATTATAGAGTATTTTGAACTTGGATAAACTAAAAGTACTGAATCCCTAATCTTTGATCTTTTATCTCATTTGGATTCGTTTTCTTTAAGATATTTTTCATCATCCTCAGTCCTAAATAATGATATTAATGAATATCTTTGGCCTATAGTGCAAAGATGAATGATTACCTAATGAATATCTTTGGCCCGTAGTGCAAAGATGAAAAGGTGTTGAGATGAACATGACCAACTGGTGATAGAAATGAATATCTTTGGCCTCTAGTGCAAAGATGAATATTTGATTCAAGATGTATATTGAATTGATGTTATAGGGATAAAATATTGATGATAGACTTTTAAATCTTAGAAAATAGTAGAATTCTTTCTCTACTTGACTCTTCTAATGGATTGATGTTTTCGCTGCAGTTGTTGATCTAAAACTTGTTGTCTATTATATTTTATCAGATTTTTCCCTGTTGAAGACTAATGATAATTTGTTGTATATTATCTTAGTCATAATATTCTTTACTGGGCTAATTGAGCTCACCCTTTTCCTTTTTGTTCTATTGTTCTTCTGAGGATGAGAGAATTTAGCAGGAACTAGCCGGGGTATGGAGTGATGATTCAAGATAGTTGTTTTAGTAGTACTCACTATTTTGTAAAATAGTGTATCAATAATTATAATGAGGACTCATTTTGAGTTTGTATACTGTCTATTATACAATATTTTAATTCAAACTCACAGTATATGTGTTGTCGTATTTTGCACGATAATTGTATTACTGAAGTTGTATTTGTTTCTGTACCATGTATTTGGCGACTCAGAATGGGTGATATTTACCTATTTTGGGGGCGTCACAGTTGGTATCAAAGCTTAGGGATATGATCCTTGGCTGAGATGTGAGACAAGAACTAGGAGGGGAGAGACGGGGAATTCCTTCGCTAGTATGACCTGACTATGTTTATTTGGTATTTATTTGGTCGGTTAGAGTATAGGGATATTATGTGACATAGTAATTAACCCTTGTTTTGTGGCAGTATTTCAGAATGGCAGCTGCAAATATTAACAATAAAGTGAATCAGACCGTGGAGACACCTTTAATCACCACCCAGGGGAACGTGCAACAAGAAGGAAATATTCCTCCTGTAAACAACACTGCCGAACAATTGATGAATGAAGGGATGTTTAGAAGCTTTTTGCAATTTATGCAAAATCTGACGAGGGAGACTCGTGCACAAAATACGGGTGAAAATGATAGCAATGCGCGACTTGTCACAGCCAATCAGTTCAAGGAGTTGGGACAACCAGAATTTGTGGGAAAGAGGGATCCGATTAAGGCGGAAATGTTGGTCAAACAAATTACCAAGATATTAGATGTCTTAGGATGCATGGAGGAACAGAAGGTTCCATTCGCCACCTTTATGTTCCGCGGTGAGGCAGATTACTGGTGGGAATCTGTGAAGCGTACCCAACTTGTCGCACTCACCATGTCTTGGGAAACGTTTCAAAAACTATTTAAGGATAAGTACTTTCCTGAAAGTATTTGTCATATGAAGGAGGTGGAGTTTATCGATTTGGAACAAAACAACATAACAAGTGTCCCGAAGTCTGAGTAAGTTTGCAAAGTTATCCAGGTTTGTACCTCATTTGGTCGAGAATGAGGAACGAATGACGAGGATGTTTCTGAGAGGTCTAAAACCCGAGATTCAGCAATATCTTATCTCTTATAAATTTTCTTTATATTCAGATGTTGTCAATAGGGCTCAATTATTAGAGCGAGATAATGAGTATGCCCAACCGAGGGACCACAATCAAGGTCATACCGGTGACAGCAGTCATCGGAGCGATGATAACCAGCGGGGAGGAAATAATACAAACAAAAGTGGTAACCACTCGGGTGGTAATCGTGGCCATAATAATAGGAGAGGTGAGTCAAGTGGAAATTTTAGAAAGAGGAGATTCAACATTGACGGGAAGACATTAGCAGCAGTACCAGCACCAACAACAAATTCTAGGGGAGGAGAACGACCGCCAGTTAGATGTTATAGATGCGGAGAGGAGGGACACATAAGTCCAAACTGTTCACAACCTTCCAAGGTGTGTTTCCGTTAGCGAAGTCAAGTCTAGCTGGGATGGCGACATCAAAGGCGACTACGGACAAAACAAAGTCGGTGGTTCAAGGGAGGGCGTTTGTCATGACTGGCCAAAACACGAGAAACCCAAACGAGGTGATCACGGGAAAGCTAATCCTAAACTCTTGCAAAGTTTATACCTTATTAGATATCGGTTCTACCCATTCTTTTATCTCTTCTACTTGTGCTCAACGTTTAAACTTGACTCCGGAGAAATTAGACCTTGACTTATCTGTTGAGACTCCGTTAGGAGAAACTTTCATTACATCTATTATTTATAAATCTTGCTTGATTCAAGTTGGAACCATAAAATTACATGTCGATCTTATTTCGTTGAAAATTCTTGCATTTGATGTGATTTTAGGGATTGATTGTTTAATCTCGCATCATGCTAAAATTGATTGTTTTCGTAAGGTTGTTAGTTTTCATATTCCTAACCAACCTATTATGCGAATTCAAACAACCAAACCATTAAAGTTAATCACTGTCATATCAAGCCATAAAGCTATTCGTTTATTAAAAAATGGATGTCAAGCTTTCTTAGCCCGTGTCACGGACTTGAACAAAAATACGTCAGATTTGAATAATATTTATGTTGTTAGTGAATTTCCTGACGTATTTTTTGAAGAACTTCCCGGTCTACCCCCAGAACGTGAAGTTTAATTCTTTATTGATCTTGAACCTGGTACAAAGCCCATTTCTAAAACCCCATATCGAATGGCTCCTATTGAACTTCAGGAGTTAAAGGTCCAACTACAGGAGTTGTTTGACATCGGTTTCATTCATCCTAGTACATCTCCTTGGGGTGCTCCTGTGTTATTCGTAAAGAAGAAAGACGGGAGTATACGACTTTGTATTGACTACCGAAAATTGAATCATGTCACCATTATGAATAGGTATCTGCTACCTCGCTGATAAGTGGATTTTATATACACTTATCCGGTATCTTTTACTTGAATTAGTTGCTTATATTTATGTGTCTGAGTTACTTTTCATGCATTTTGTGTTCATTTTGTAGGTTATACATTTGGGAGCGGTGTCAGCGACTATTGGTAAGGAAATGCAAGGGAAATGCAACGAAAAGCAATCTGGATATCATTTGGGCTATCGGGTTCATTTCATGTTCTTGGCTTAGAACTTGGAATATGTTGTAGAGCTTCTTCTAAGCTTTCCGGAACATCTTGAATCATTCTAATCGGAGTTCGGATGCAAGAGTTATGATATTTGTACCAACGGACGTTGAACTTCGCTGTCTTGGTTAGCCAGTTTCATAGAATTAACTTCCAGACCCCTTTCAGCCTTCATCCTTCCGAAATTTCTGAATCATCAAATAATGTAAGTTGTAGAGCTTGTCGATAGCTTCGATTGGATAGGTGGCAGGCCCCGTAACTCTTCTCGGATCAAAAGTTATGGCCATTTTACCATAGCACACTGCAGCAGAAAATCAACCTCGCAGGCGCGCGATTTCCAACACGGCTGCGCGACTTATAGTAGCAAAAAGACGCGATTTAATACTTGTGCGCGGCCGCGCCCAACGTTAGGCCAATTCTTGCGCGGCCGCACGACTTCGGGTGTTGACCAAAGCTGAATTTTCATTAAACAGTGCAATTGAAGCGTAACAGATAGGGGGATTCAATTAGAGCTTATATATTAGACGTATTTTCATGATGTAAAAGAGATTCCACCCCTTAGGGGCTAAAGCTACTATTGTTTTCTTTTCTTGTCTTTCTTTTTAGATGAGATTAGAACCCTAGATTAGATTAGAGTTGAAGATTGAAGTAATTGAAGAGCATAGGAAATTCAGAATTGGAGCAAGATGAGAATCTCAGATTTGCATTTCTAATTCCCTAACTTCTCTTTAGTTCTATCTTTATTTCTTAGTGCATAGTCAATTGTGGATTATAGATTTTGATTCTATGATGAGTTAAACTTTATTTTGGGATTGAAATGGATTCTATTATTTAGTTTAATCTGATATATTTCGTTGTTATCCTTATTGATTGGTATGGGATTATCTATTAAGATTCATGCTTATTTGCTTAGTTGATTGGCCATCAATTACTGGGATAACCCATATGAACTTGAAAGACGGAGTATGGGTTTAGATTTGATCTTGATAGCTTGTGTTTGTATGTTCTACATGGTGATGGAATATATGATTCGTTCTTAGGATAGACATATACCGAAGCACCGCTTGTAGTCAATTAAGAACTTGGGCTTAAACCCTAATTATTTTAAATCACATAGACATATAATGGTTTAGGTAATTTGGGTGTTCATGTGTATTCGTTCAACTGGGGATTATATTTGATATGGGTATGGTACATCGAGAGATGGCTATATTTCACTTTTGTGTTCTCGACTAACAAACAGGTACAATTAGTTTGGCGTAACATGAAATGTATCGATTTGAATGAGTCAATAGATGAAATTGTAATCTTAGGTCTTTATTATCTAGTCTCACTCTAGGAATAGTTAGGTTTATTTAATTTCGTAGTTTAAATACAAAATATAATATCATTCGTTTAAATAAGACTGAGATGGTTATAGGTTAATGCTTGGTGAACTTTGTTAGTTAATTCTCCCTGGGAACGATACTTGACTTACTCTTTATTACTTGTTGACCACGTATACTTGTGTGTTGTGCGAGCTCTTTTGTTAAGACTAAAAAAGAGGCAACAAGTTTTTGGCGCCGTTGCCGGGGAATTAGCTTAATAAATTTTTGCCAACATTAATTTCAATCAAATTAGTCTTAATTTAATTATTTTTTTTTGTTGTTTTAATTATCTTCTTATATTTCTCTCTTTTCAGGTATCATGGGTGACTTTGCTTATCAATGGCCTTATGCAAATAAGATTCAACCAAGGGACACGAGCACTGATGGACTCAATATATTTTCTACATTGTCAGCACAAATTGCAACACTTTCGGAGAGGTTGGATTTTCGTGCAGCCCAACGCACTCGAGAGATAGTAGTTACATGTGAATACTGTGCTGGCGAGCATGCGAGTTATCAGTGCAACATCAAGGTTGGAGAAGTGCAGTTTGGGGGTGATTACTTCAACAACGATGTTTATCCTGATTATCAACAAGGTTGGGGGTATCGCCCAGATTATGAATGGAGTTATAACTATCCCAACCAATACTGCATCCCAAGTCCAACACATCCATCAGATTTCTCATATCCACCTTCAACGCAACAAGAGTAAAATTCAAGGTTGAAGGAATTCATGTCAAAAAGCATAGCAGACCATGACGAGATGATGATGAGTCAGGAGTTATCAAGCCAAAATCTTAACAAACAGACGGAACAACTCATTAACTACTCAATGAATGCTCCTCAATACATGGATTTTGAAACTGAACAAGATAATTCAAGAGTGGAGGATTTGTGGTTCGAGTTTGTAGCATCAACTTAGGAGAAGATGATTGAGCAAGGGAGGTCAATTCAGAATCTGTAGAATCAAATGAATCAAATACTCGAAGCCTTGAACAATCGCCCTCAAAATAATTGGTGTTATGACATGGACGATGAAACTGATGGAGAGTCAGAGGTGTTCATGCCATTGAATGAACTAAAAGGAGTGGACATTGAGGAGACAACTGGGGGTATGGAAAATGAAGATCATGAGCTGACTTGTATAATACCCCAAGTGCCTTCTCAGATAGAATTAAAAAATTCAGTGAAATTTGCACACCCATGTCCCCTTCGTAGTCACATCCAAAGCAAGAAATTCTGCGATTATGAGGCCTCTTATAAACCATGGTGGGCTGAGGAAGAGATAATAGAAGAAGAGAATCATGTTGTATCTGTCATGCCTCAATGCAAAAATCTATTCATAGACACAACGGAAGGAGCGCCTGGCTATGCAATAGAACTGGGGGCATCATGTACAGGAAATATGCCAGGATTTTTCAATTCACAGACACGCAAGATGGGGAACCTACCTACGCACATTGCAGTTTTAATGGATGGAGGGTTCCTAGCTTATTGTAGAGGAATTGGATAGCGTTGTCAAAAAAAGAGTCTAGCTAATGGACTATAAACCGAGCGCTCGATGGGAGGCACCCCATCCAATCTTTCTCCCTCCTTGTATAATTCTTTTTTTTTTAACATTTCCATATTTAGTAGATGTTAGATAGTGGTAAGTCTTAATAATAGTTTTATTGTTTCTCCTCTCAGGTTCAATCCAATTGGTATAAGCATTTAGTATCACATGAAGTCAAAAGCAATTTGCCAGAGTATGTGGTCGCATGCACCGCGCCTAACCACAAGCCAAACACGCAGGCCACGCACGCCATAGCTCGATCACGAGAAAAAAAATGCTAAATTTTAGAATTTCGACTCAAGCATTGAGGACAGTTAGAAGCCCACTCGGTCTCCAACTATAGAATATCTCAAACTTAGCCATACTTTGATATACCATCGGATCATGAGGAGGCGAACAGAGATGACATTGCCACTTTGGGGAGTATTCTTTCACTTTTAATTACAATGAGGGCATTGTTTATTTTAAGTTTGGGGGTATTGGGTTATAGTGAGTAGTTGTTGCATATAGTTAGTTGCATATAGTTTGATTGCATGATTAAGTTGCATAGTAGGGGTATTTTAGTATGAATTTTTTTTTTTAGTTTTCTTTTGTCTTGTTTACTTAGTATGTGTTTAGTTGCATAACATTGCATAATCCCAGGCTTTTAGTTAGTTGAATTCTAATTTGGCCAATGATGACCTAGAAATTTGATAGATTTTTGAATTTAGTGGATATCTTGAGCTTAGTTATAATTTTATACAGGATATAATTGATACTTGTTGTTTAGATGTTACCAGGTAGCATGATATTGTTCCTATTTTCTTGTTGGTTAAGATTAGCATGCTTGTCTGTTGAGAGGAAAATGTTGTTTTTAATGATAGAATTGTGTAGGAAAGTAAGTAATGACTATGAAGACACTTAAACTCAAGTTTTGGGAACGCATGGGTATGCTTGATTAATAAAAAAAAAAGAGGAATTTCTTTTTGAATAATTACAGTGGCTAGTCTTGTTTCGGGGCCTTTGTTACTTGAGTAAGTGCGCCAGAGGTGATTGTCTCTACACCTAGCGCCCTAAGGTCTTAATGGTTTGGGAGTCGTTGGTGTTGAAAGCTCGCTATGGGGTAGCACTGTTAGCCTAATGGAATGAGACATTGCACAGTCATGGGAAATATATATATATATATATATATATATAGAAAATAATAATAAAAATCAATAAACACCGTGGGAAAATGTGAAAATCGCTCCGTGAGTAAAAATAAAGCAGAATAAACCCTTTGTTGAACCTTAGCTTGTACTGATGTGTTGGAGTAATTGTTGTTTCATTTGTATGCAAAGTTCTTGGTTAGAACCTCAATTTTCTTCCTTAAGCAGTATAGCATGTGAAATCCTCACCTTTTTCAAGTTTATATGTGAACACATCACACACACAACATCTTTATAGCAGGTTAGGATTATATAATTGTATGTCATTATGCATTTAGCTTAGTTTGATACTTTGTTCTTGGATCTTGATATTTCTCTAAAGCATGTTCCTAGGCTTAGGGAAACCTTTGCACATTGTTGCGCTTTTTTCCCCCCTCTCTCTCTCTCTCTCTTTGAACGGTAAGGTATCATTGGTCTAACTTACACGCGCCTTTTGCCTTTAATAACTATATATAATGCATTATCCTCCATTTACATTTTTTTCATCTTCATTTTTAACTTTTCTAGATTTAATCCATTTTAGATTTTAGCAGTAACTTTTTAAAATAAGAGGGTGATTGTTAACTTTTGGATTGCAAGTTGAAATACTTTTATCCTTGTAAATATAATATAAATATACACATTAACATATTAACATATCAACTTAAAATAATGCATTCCATTTACAAACATCCCCAAATTTAGGAATAAATTGATGCAAATGATGTAATGCAAATATTAAGTTTGCAAGTCAATATCATAGAAAATTGGAAAATTCTAGCTAATCAAACTACTTGTACATATACCACTTTACATTTACAAAAAATGCCTTGCATCAAATTTAATCTGAAAGTCAAAGACAAAGTACTGGTATCTTTAATTTTAATTCTTTCTTTAATCAAACAACAATCCCATTAAACACATACACAGACACCCATCAATTTTAAAACCCCTATGTATGCCTTATTCATTGTTTATTGATATTCTATTTTAGTGCAAAAGGAATATTTACAGAGACAGAACCCATAACTAGTGAAAGCCTTTCCATATTGGGATATTTTTTATTTGAGGAAAAGGTAAAAGCATTTGATTTCAAAGAAAAATCAGCTTGACATTTTACTTGACCATGAAATACGTACATTAAATATATACAAAGAGAGAGAAAGAAAGGGAGAGATATAGAAAGAGTGAGAAAATACCCTGCAAATGCAAGTCCTCAACTTCTTTGATGATGGAATCGCCGGAGGTATGGCATGAGAGGGAGGTCATGGGAGGTATAAGGGAGAGGGGTCATGGGAGGTATGACAGAGAGGGAATGTTGGAAGGTATGATAGGAGGGGGGAGAGTCACCGGAGGTGGCAGGAGGGGGAGAGTCGCCAAAGGTGGCGAGGGGAGAGTCACGAGGGGAGAAGCCTAACGCTGAAGGGAAGCTCTGATGCTCAAATTTGACAAATTTGAGGCAAATTTGGACTTGTCTAGACTGATTGGGGCAAAAGAAATCGAGGGAAAATCGAATGAGGTAGCCACAGTAGAGAGCGAAAAGAAAAAAGTCCTTCCCGTCGTGCCTAGGGCTTTTTTAAAAGACTCATTCTCGACGGCATAGCCGTCACCCATACCCCCGTCGTCTATGACTTATTAGCGACGGCACTGGCGACGGCACGACTGTCTCCCATGATGTTTCCCACGCGCGCGAAAAAATTCCCACCAAAATTGGACCCGGGAATGGTCATTCTCGACGGGATATATGGACAACGGCTAGGCCGTCGATAATGACCCTATTCGCGACGGGACGTCTAACGTCGCTAATGAGCCCGTCACCAATAACCTATTTTTTTATAGTGTAATCTCAGGATTAGAAACCCTAACGTACAGTTAGTAACCCTAAACGAATGTCGGGAAACCCTAATTTCATATTCGAGAATCCTAAACCCTAATTAGGAAACCCTAATCCTTATTAGTAAGCCCTAATGTGATTAGTAAATGTTAATATAAATAAGAATCCCTAATTATACTTTAGAAATATTAATTTCTATTTAAAACCTTAACTACATTTTTGAAATTCTTAATTTTCTATTTTAAAACCCTAATTAGAAAATTCTAGAATTAGAGTTTGTAAAATATAAGGGTTTGAACCTTAGGGTTAAACCCTAAGGGTTTGGAGAAATGTCATGTATGCCATTAAAATTACAAGGACAAAGACCAAAATGCCCTTTTTGTATAGTTTTATTATGTAACTTGTATAAGTTGCTAAAGCTTTAGTTGGTGAACAACTCAATTGACTTTGTGGCTTAAGAAATCTCAGCAAATATGTTCAAATCATCAACTATATGTATTATATCACATTATATAAGAGATCTAAGAGAGAGAAAGTTCATGTATTTAACTTATTTTCTATCCAATCTCTCACCAACTCTCTTTCTAACCCTCCGAAATTATCAAGTAAATCAGTCACATAAACAGTCCCTAAATCACCTAATATCAGATTGGAGAGCAAGAATCAAAGATTTAGCAAGAGAGGTATAAACCCTAATTTGATATTTGATCTTGTATGCTAAGAAAACTTTTGTGTTTATATGTTTAGCTTAATGCTAGAAGATGTTATATGATGATCTATGATAATCCATCATAGATCTATAGCATCAAAGTACCTTAAAAGTAAGTTTTTTCAAAATTGCCCAAGAACATGATTTGTGGTCTGACAAGCTAATGTCAGGACTCACATATTCTTGTTTGTTTAAGATTTTTCTTATTTTATGTTTTGGATCCATAGTCTGACATGAGGTCTTTGATCTGGAAGTGGAATCACAGCCATTCCATGCCCAGATTGAAAGATATTCATGGTCAAAGTGTGTTGACCAAGCTTGACCGGGCGATTTCTGGATAACCCAGAAATCCTTAAGCTGGGTTTGACAAGATCTTGTAACGTCCAGATCTGTCAGGTATGATGTTATTTATGGATGTTGTTATAACCAATGTGTAGCCTGACATATGTAATTTATATTTATGACTTTAGATCATGTTAACGGTCAAAAAAATGTAAGTATATATAAGATGGTCAAAGTAGCCATCCGAGACTGATTTTGGGTTTTTGGAAAACCCAAAAACCGTATGAGCAAGTTCTCTGACAACCGTTGACAAGGATAAATCTGGATGTTTGGCTATTGTTGAACTGAAAATTTGTTATGTAAATGTACCTTGTCATGAACACTATAGGTTTGAACCATTAGATCACATAAATCATAACTAGACCATAAAGATAATCGATCTAGAATATGACTACTCGAAACTGCATGGGTTTCTAGGTTACCCAGAAAACCTAGAACAGACCTGATAACGATTTCAAATGCTCGGATCTGGAATCTGAGTTATTGTATGACCAAGTTAGTGATTGATTATTGTAGTACTACATATATACTATACGATCACAGTTCAAGCTAGCCCAGAAACGCATTACACGGAGAATCATTGATGGTCAAACGTGACCCCTTGAATAATGACTTCTTAGTGTTCTTGAGGCCAAGAACACCTAAGACGACAGAAAGTGTCGCTATAGGCCATTAGCGACGGTTTAATTATTTTTATTTTCTGATTTTACGTAAAATGATTAAAAATAGAAAATAAATTCTAAAAATTACAAAAATGGTTTTAAAAATTATTTTAAATTCTGAAAAATAACTTTTAATTATTTGGGACATTTATCATTAATATTTATAATTATTTGGATAATAATGTTGTTTAATTTATTTAATTAGTGTATTAAATAAATTAGAGAAAAGTGATTTTAATATTATAAAAATCATTTTAAATAAAAATAAAGTGTTTAAAAATATTTTGAGTTATAAAATGTAACTTTTAATATTTTAGAGAATTTTCATTAATAATTTAATATTATTGATAATAGATTTATTTAATTATTATATTAAATAAATGAATTAAAAATAATTTTCATATTATAAAAATCATTTTAAAGAAGAATAAAGTGTTTAAAAATATTTTGCTTTATAAAATATAATTTTCAATATTTTTGGAGAATTCTCATTAATAAATTAATATTAATGATATTAGATTTATTTATTTAATATATTAAATAAATGAATTAAAAATGGTTTTATTGATTTAAAAATCATTTAAAAATGAGAAAAATGATTTAAAAATATTTTATGTTATAATTAATTACTTTTAATATTTTGATAATAATTTCATTAATATTTAAATATTAATGTTGATGATTTAAATATGATTTTAATTATTTTAAAATCATTTAAGTAGAATATTGATGATTTAAAAATATTTTAAGTTATTAACAATAAATCTAATATTTTGACAAGTATAACATTAATATTTTTATATTATTAAATATTAATGATAATAAGATTATTTGAAAACTAAATCATTTAAAAATGATTTAAGTGTTTGAAAAATTATAATAATTGTTTATAAATTTTAAAATATTTCAAAAAATATTATAAATGATATATGACTTATCAAAAATAATATTGAAGCTTTGAGACCGAGTTTAATTGACAATAAATGTGTAAATTGTCGGATAGGGTGACCAAGATACTGAGATGAAACCGAAGTCCAACCAGGCTGAAATAGTTAGACTTGATAAGTGTTTATATAAGTTATAAACACTAATATTGCTATGTGGTAATGTGCCTAGGAGACAGATTGACTGTAAATTACAGTGATACATGTTATAAATTATTGTGCTAATTATAAGACTGATATTATTGATTATAGGTTTTACGAACGCAGATAAGTATATTGTGTAGCATTAATCAACGCGGAAGGCAAGTTTCCTAACTCAACCTTGAGTTATATCTTTTAAATACTATGGTGGTTAATTATTATTGATTAGACCACGTCCAAGCATTTATTGTTGATTATTCGCAGTTAGTGCATGTTTATTAATTCAAATTGGATTAGTGATTCTAAGAATATACTTGGAGGATAATTATTATTGGATACTTACATCCGTTGAAGCTATAATTAATAGTATAGATAAATTATGTCTATTATTAAATCATGTTGAGAAATGTATTAGCTAATTGTTCTGGTTAGATAAACATTTGTTAGAACTTGATAGGTTAGAGAAAAGAAGAGAAATAAATTATTATTGATAGATCGATGCCAATTGTTTATGTTAGATCGAAAAAGAAAACTTGATGGGTTTGAGAAGAGAAGAGAAGTGATTAGATATTGAAATAATTGTATTTCGTTGTTAAATTAAATTCTGATTCAAAGACTGAGAAGAACACCCTTTTATATAAAAGGAACATTTTAGGTCGTATATTCGGACATTGCGCACTTTTAAGTATTATGCATAATATAGGGTATAATGAAGCTGATCACTTTATATACTTGCAGAGGGGTATGATTTAATCTTTATGGTTATCTGATACACCTGGGTTTATCGAAGTAAATCTTTGATAGTTACTCGACAAGAGAAGTTCAAGATCCTTTGTGATCACTCAACATAAATTCTGGGAAAATATTTCCATCTTATTATTTGGGTATATCAAAGTAAATCTTTGATAGTTACTCGAGAATAAAATTTCAAGATCATTTAAGGTCATTCAGTATAAACTCCAGAGAATATTTTTAAATTGTTATTTATTAGAATATCGTAGAAACATTGAAAGCATTGCACTCTTTTATTATCAAATTATTGTGTTGCATAGATGGCGAGAAGACTTGTTAGTAATTAGAGATTTGTTCAGCTACTTCAAAGTTCCCTAAAATTTGGTGTTATTCTATCCAAATAGATAGTCTGTTGTTCTGATTCTTATACATTCATTGTATATCTTAACTTGCGGGGCAATTTCTTGCTCACCCTTGCTAAATAAAACATTTTAGCTAGGGACGAAGTGACTGGAGGTGCTGTGAAGAACAAAGGCAAAGGCAAAATACTGGAGTAGTTTTTATGAACATTATTAACATGTTGTAATTGTAAACCCTTTTTGTATATCTAAAGGGTATGTTTGTATTTTGAAGGTTAGATAAATTGGGACGAATGTATTAACTATATCAGTTAATGTGGTGTAATATTCTATTCATCAATGAATGTGTAGTTAGATGTTTATTATATTATGGATCGTGAGCACCAAATTCGGGGGTCAGGTAACCCGGATTTGGGGGTGTCACATATAAAAACAATGTAATTATTACCCACTCTTTATTATCATCTAACTCCACATAATTAAGAATTTGAAATTCAAAAACTCAAGAACTCTTTTGACAGAGAATGAAAATGAAAAGCAAGGAAGAGGGGCTATACCTATGTAATATGAAATGAACTTGTTGTTAAATGAACTCCCAATTCTTAGAATACTTGTATGCTCTCACTTTCACATTTAGCAATTCTCAGCAATGACAATTGGAGAAGGAGAGTCCATATATATAGAAAAACCAATACACAGACTGTGAAGCCCCCAAAATAGGTATACATCACCCATCTTGAGTCGCCAAATACATGGTTCAGAATTTAAATACAAACTTCTTTTATACAGTACGACAAAACGTAGCTGAGAGTTTCAACACGGATAATGTCTCGTAGAGAGTATCCAAACTCAAATAAAGTCCTCATTACAATTATTATCACACTATTTCACTAAATAGCGAGGACTACTAATGCAAACAGCTGGACCGTCACTCCGTTCGCCGACTAGTCCCCGCTATATTCTCATTTCTCAAAGAGAAAAATGAAAACAAAGGGTGAGCTCAACTAGCCTAGTAAGAAATATTATGACTAAGGTAATGCAGAATAAATTATCGTTAGCCTTCAATAGTGTTAAACTGATAAAATATAATAAACAACAAGTTTAACTGGAGCGGAATAAGCAATCCATTAGAAGAGTCAAGTAGAGCCTGATATCTACTATCTTCTATGATTTAAAAGTTTATCATCAATTTTATCATTTGAGACTCGACTTAATAAATAAACCACATCATCGAATCATCCCTGCACTACGGGCCAAGGATATGCATTTAATCATCAATGGTCATGATTATACCGAATAATCTCTGGTTATAATCATACCAACAACTGTCCATTAATGCACTATAGGCCAATGAGGACTTTTACCATATCATTTATAACATTACGGGTCATGATTATACCGAATGATCCATGGTCATAATCATACCAATTAATATTACATCTATGCACGTAAGCCACAGATGGCTTTTATCATAATATAAGCATGAGGATGATGACAAGGATATAAGAATTCAATTAAAAGCAAGCAAAGGATAAATATTTAAAGATTTATAATTTAATTTATCCAGAATTCAATATTGTCCAAATTGTCAACATGATACTGCTTTGTGGAGTAAAGTTCAAGAATGATACTGTATCAAAAATGATTTGGACCGAAAAGAAATTAATTTTTTCTTATGAATAGTACTCCGGGTGAATAGTACCTGGGTGAATAGTACCCCATGAATAGTACTTCGGGAATAGTACTCTGTGAATAGTACTTTGTGAATAATACTTATGAATAGTACTTTATGAATAGTACCCGTGAATAATACTTTTGTGAATAGTACTGTATAAATGAATAGTACTTATGGGACGATGATCTAAGCATGAAAAACTTAAAATTTAACAATAATGTGCAGAAAATATCCTTGTGAAGCGATACTAGATGAAGCGCATATTTCGAGGATATTCTATTAATTTCACTTGAAGTATAGAAGCAATACTTTAACAGAATGATGGTATATTCGAGAATACGAGGCGAAATAATATTACTCAAATACTACAGAGTATGGAAGAAAATATTATTTCTTATGAATACTGAACAAAAATAATATCCCTTATCTCAGAAGAAGACTGGATACTAGAATAGCGAGGTAACAGACTTCTCTTCTACTTTCTCTCTAAAGCTTCTCTATCTATAGCTTCTCTCTCTATAATTGCTCTTGTGAGTCTTAGTGAATTGGTGAGAATGAAAGAAGAATGAGCTTCTATTTATAGGAAAATATAGTTTCGATAATTACGCGTTTTGGGGCTCGAAATATTACGATTATAATACCTTCATCTTTTTTCTTTCATTTTTAATTTAGTCCTACAAGTATTATCAAACTGCACTGCACCTCCCTAATAGTACATCTTGTGAATCAATAGTACAATCATGTGAAAAAATTAATTATAGTATAGTACCTTCATCTATACCTCCATTTTTAATTTAGTCATGCAAGTATTATCAATCTTGCACCACCTCCCCTAATAGTACATGCATGTGAATCAATAGTACACACATGTGAATAAATAGTTATAAGCATGTGAATTAATAGCAATTAATTGCTCATTTATCCGATTAATTACCCGATTGGTCAATATAACCTCCAGACATCCATTATTATCGAAATAGATGTCGATTTCCACTAACACTAATAATCCCAACATAATAAAAATATCAATTTCATCTTTAATCAACACAAACATATTCATCATTAATATTATAACTCACAATATTTAACAACCAGATCATTCCCAAGAAAGAGGGGGCTTTCCGATAAGGATTTCTCCTATTGGCGCAAGAATTGGGTGACCAAACCTCTCATTGATGAGAACTTTTAAGATTGTCAATATTGTAAATAATAATATGAATAACTTTTGTCGTCTAAATTATTGATTTAATAATATAAAATATTATGCGAGATGATATTGTGACAATAATTGAATCAATAATATGAAAGATATTATGCAACAATTCTTGTAGCAATAATTGAGTATAAGCGAGTGACTTCTCACGTAAGCATCAATAATCAATACAGTGTAGTTCAACAGGTTTAACGCAGTAAAAACTTTCGCCATTATTTTTATAAAAGATAATTACGTGCTTTCTAACTTCGACAATACTTAGTGTATGGGGTCCACTAATGATTGTGCTTGAGTCCGAGGAATATTTCTGTTAAAACAAATATTCCCACCAATCGAATATTATATAACCACTTACTTACTTTGCAAAATTTGTAAATAATACCCACAACAACTATAACATTATATCAAATTCACACCTTAATATTCAAAAATATACTTTGAGAAAATTTAATCTTTATTTATAAAAGTTGGGGTTTTCTGAGAGACAATGCAATTTTCCACTAAATCAAACTCATGAATTGAAGGATTGCATGAAGGTTAAGAGAGTTGTTAGATGTTAGTTGAAGGTCATCATAACCACCACTCCCCCAATAATCATCAGCTAGAAAGCTTGGAAGAAAAAGAAGAAAATAGGCCTTAGCCTTTATTTGATTCATGTGACTGAGAAATGAGGTAATTGGACACTAATTTTGGGACAATTTCAAATACTCAACATTCTTGCAACACTTAAACCAATTCCTACTCTTATGTTATATTTTATATACTTATCATTCATACATGGGCTATATCCTAATGTCACAATATAGTTTACATAATTAATATTTCAAGGTAGTAGATGTTATGCAACATACATATAATCTATGTACATTTTATTTTAATGTCTACCCAAATACATATTGTGATATACACATTTCATGATGTATTAATATCATATAGTTTCAATGAATCTTAATATATGGTTACTATATATAGTATAGTCACATAAGTGTCGTACTTACACTTTATATAATATAGTTATATTCCATATATAAATAATATATTTAATTGTTGCACACTTGCACACATATATCAATATAATCTTATTATATTAATAACTTACTTATTTTTTTATGTCAAATAAATAAAATATTCAATTCTCGATTAATTAACACCAATATTAATTAATTCGTTTCCTCATTGATTAATGTAATTATGGATCTCTATAACCATTAATTATCTATATAATTCTTATTATATTTATATATATATATATTGCTAACAATAATAATCATATGCCATTAATTAATTACCATTATCAATTAATCAATATTCTACAATAACCATTAACAATTAATATTAATTAATTGCTCACTGAATAATTCCTTCGTCGATTAATATCAACACAACGTACTTGTGACACCCCAAAATTCAGGTACTTCATTCCCACAAGATTTGGTGCTCACTTAATAAAAATATTCACATCTAACTACCCAGTCATAATAAAATTAGATAATAAATCTTCCCATTAAAGGATTACATTAATAAAAATCTCTCAGGTTATCTAACCTTTAAATACAAACATTCATATGCGGAAAATTAAATAATCTTTATTACAATAATTCAAATAAAGTCTGAAAATAAAAATGTCAACATATTACAAGTCTTCAATACTTGTTCATCTTTCCCTTTCCCTTACTGGTGATAAGTACGTCGATCTTCTCAACTTTAGCTGTAAGGTTATATAAGCAAGAGTGAGCAAACAAAGCTCACTTGAAATAATAATGAATAAAATCTCTATAGCAATCGCCAAATAATAGGCTCAATACAACCTGAACAATATGTTCTATCAACATTCGAAATATATAAGCGAGGGTCCTAAGACCAAGAACCATGTCCATAGTTATAAGTAATCTTTCAACTTTAACTTTAATAGTCCTAAGACTATAGGGACTCCTCGTACTTAGGGAAATCAGCCCTTCGTACAATGTATTGTGCACAAACATGTCAACGCTAAATGTAAATTATCCCCTAATAATAGGGTTGTTCATCTCAGTATTTAGAATACAAGTCCTCACCAAATTAAGTTTGGTTTGGATACATTTCAAGGTAATTTGGAATTCAACAATCATCAACTAAGGATTAGTTGAATAAAAAGTTTATAACGTTATGCTATGGAATAATCATAACTGAATCGACATTGTAAATTAAGGTCATGCTTTAGGAATAATCTAATAGCATAAGTATTGAATAATATCACATACCTTACTTGAACAATATTAAGCTAAGGTTAAAAATCTTATCCGAAATTTAGTATGGAGCATGCGTAATAAATAGTAAAAACTTGCTTTCAATGTAACGATGGGTTTAGCGAACTTGCTTAATCATAAGAATAAACTTGCACAATGTAATAATAATAGAACTAATTCAACGAAAGTGTAAAATTAGAAAACTTGCTTAACTATAAACAAGTTAGAACAACTCAAAAATGATTAGAAGTCAAACTTGCTTGAATAACATTAGAATTAGAGTTTGCTCGAATAAAGATTAAGAATAAAAGAATTTGCTTTAAAGTAAGTAACTTGCTCAATGTAAAGAGGTAAGGTTTAGAAACTTGCCTCAAGCGTAAGCCATAATATTAAAACTCACGTTCACCTACACATTTTAGTGGAATCACAATATCTTTTAGACATGTTAACATCCATTAACCAAATAACACCATCTCTAGCTAAACTTGTTAATTTAGTAAAAATCTTATGCTACTATATAAATATCAGAAATTTCAAGTGTTAACCTTCACAACACATATTTATTAATCATCGTGTACACTAATTTCTAACATATCGCATTCATTGTGTACACTAAGTCATAAACATAACGCTGCTCGTAGTAACTTTTTAATCATTTTACGACTTTTAATTTATCAATAACATATCACGGTTCTATTTTAATCTTCTTACTACATGTTTGACACATTAACATAACCTTAGACCAAGTGGTAAGGGTACTCAAGATCTCGCAGTTGTAGTGCAGGTCAATGTCTAAGATTGTGCGAGGGTATGCGTGGCAAACTTGCACACCAGACATAAGCATGGGACCCAAGACAATTTGTGCCATTTCGCTTGGTACCAGCACAGCAATTTTATACTGTATAAAAGTGTAACGTAACCGTAAACGTGATGAACAGAGAGCTATTTTTAGCCTAACTCAACACGTAATTTCACCCACAAAAGCAAAGTGAAATTAACATATACAATTGATATAAAACTATTATAAACATGTTTCCTCACATATTCATTAACATAGAACACTTTAACAACAACTTTAACTAATTCAAATCCTCAAATTCCATATTTTTATATAAAAATTCCATTTTTGAGTTCCTTCACAAAAATTAACACTGTAATCACAGTTCTACACCAAATCACTTCGTTCAAACTACGTTCTCTTAGTTTCTTAATGGACTAGCATAATCAAAGCTCAATTTACAGTTTAACATACAAATTGACCACTAAAATTGGTACTTTTACAAGCCATATGAAATATATAAATAATGTCATTACTTTTCCTTCTTTTAAACGAAATTAGCATACGAATTCTTGTTCAAACACAAACTCTAATCATCACAACCACGTACAGTCACAAGTAATCAGTTGTATAGCAAGAATTCGAAAAAAAAATTGCATTCATAAAGTTTGAAGCTTCATGCCGTAAAACTCATATATATATATATATATATATATATATATATATATATATATATCAAGGTTAGAGAAAATACCTTCAAATTGCTTGATAATTCTTGCTAAAACCACTGAAATTGTTTTGGAAATTCTTAGGTTTTCTCTCAATCTCTCCCTCTATCCTCTCTCAAGTTCTCTAGAGCTTTTCTTCTTAGGCCAAATAACAATTCACGTAAAACTAATACACACTTAAACTGATAAACCATAATACATCTAATTATTAGAATGCCAGTTACAAATATAACGCTTAGGTTATAAATATATTGTATCTATTATTTAATTTATTTTAATTGTTTTATTTAGATTATCTAAAAATTCAAAAAGTAAAAATCCAAAAGCCATAAGGCTTTGTTTGGCAAAAAGTCTTTAAAATAAAGACTTAATATTTTAAACCTTTGTTTAGGTTAAATCAATTTAAAACTACTTTAATTATTTTAATAAACAATTTAGTTTATAATTTATAATCATATATTATTTATTTGGATTTCCATATCCAACATTAATCAAATAAATTAATTACACATACTATATTTTAAATAAATATTCCACTTTAAACAATTATCACAAAATTATATTTTCATTATAATTTTATTTAAAAATTTAACATTCCACTTTAATTTATTAAATTAAAACAACAATATAACATCTCATATTATATTACAACTCTCTAAATTATAAATTAATTTTATTTAGAATATTATCTAATAAATTTAATTCATAAATATTTACTAATAATAACCACATCAATAAAATATTTATTTCATCAATTTCAACAATAAACACATCAAATAAATATTTATATAATTCAATAAATATCTAATATTACAATTTAAAATTCTGGATTGTTACATCCTTCCCTCCTTACAAGGATTCTGTCCCCAAAATCCCTACTCAAACAATCAAGTCGTCACATTCTTCCCTTCTTACAAAGATTTTGTCACCAGAATCGAAGACACGGACTAAACAAATAACTCAGGGTAATTCTTCATCATTTCAGCTTCGAGTTCCCACGTAGCCTCTTCGACATTGTGGTTTCTCCATATTACCTTCACATAAGGTATCACTTTATTCCTGAGCACTTGTTCTTTCCTATCGACTATCTGGATAGGAATCTCTTCATAAGATAAATCTTTACTAAACTGCAACAGTTCATACTCGATCACATGCTTGTAATCGGGTTTATACGGTCATGACAAACCATATAGCGTGAAAAATGTTGTGCACGTGTTCTAATTCTGGAGGTAAAGCTACCTCGTAAGCCACTTCTCCCACTCTTCGTAGTATCTCGAAAGGTCCAATAAACATTGGGTTGAGCTTTCCTTTCTTGCCAAAATGAATTTTCCCCTTCCAAGGAAAAACTTTTAGGAAAATGAAATTTTATGCTTCAAATTCGCGATTCTACTTGTGTTGATCAGTATATTTCTTTTGTCTATCTTGAGCAGCTACTAATCTTGTTGTGATGAGTTTAACAACCTCAGCAGTTTGTTGAACCAGTTCTAGTCCTAATAGTTGGCGTTCGTCGACTTCATCCGGCCTGACAACTGGAGTTCTACACTTGTACAGCCAGTATAATGCTTCATAAAGCGGTATGTCGATGCTCGCATGGTAACTGTTGTTGTAGGCAAATTCCACCAATGGTAAATGTTCATCCTAGCTCCCTTTGAAGTCCATGATGCACGCTCTAAACATATCTTCTAACGTCTGGATTGTTCATTCGCTTTGCCGTCGATTTCTTGGATGATATGATGTACCCATCCTCCTCGCTGCGTTCCCAAGCATTCTTGCGATTTCTTCCAATAATTTGATGTGAATCTCGGATCTCTATCGATACTATTGACCTTTGAACTCCATGTCTCGACACGATCTCTTTGACGTATAGTTTTTCCGGTGATAAAGATTAAATCTAATATTTATGGGCAAAAAAAGCGTCTTTGATTTTGGTAATCTATCCACTATCACCCATATCGCATCGTATCCTTTCTGAGTTATTGGAAGACCTACAACAAAATCCATTGTGATATGCTCCCACTTCCATTCTAGTATTTCTAACGGCTGAAATAATCCACTGGCCTTTGATGCTTGGCCTTCACTCTCTGACATGTCAAGCACTTCGCAATGCATTCTGCAACGTCTCTCTTCATATTTGGCCACCAAAAATGTCGTCGCAAATCAGAATACATTTTCGTACTTCCCGGATGAATCGAATATCTTGAGCTATGAGCTTCTGTCAAGATTTCCTCCTTAACATCCTGTACTTTATTTTTCGACCCTCAAATCTTAGCATTACATCAGTATCAGCCTTATATTTCACCTCTTTACGCTCGACCACGCTTTCCTTTATTTTTCTGCATTCTTCATTCTATTGTTGTGCATACTTCACCTTGTCCACCAAGTTTGGACTAGCTTCTATCTGGTACAATTTTTCATCGGATTCTTTTTGAAATTTGATTTTCAGCTCTAACCTTGTCATTCTTTGAAATGAGCTCCTCGTGGTTGGTTAATAACATCAACTTTTCTCCGCCTTTCCTACTCAAGGCATCCATGAACCACGTTTGTTTTTTTCGGATGATAAAAGATCTCATGATCGTAATCTTTTATCAATTCCATCTATCTTTTTTGACGTATGTTCAGGTCCTTCTGAGTAAAAATATACCTCTGACTCTTATGGTTTGTGTAGATCTCACATTTTTCTCCATAGAGATAGTGTATCCATATCTTTAGAGCAAATACTCACTTGCACTTAACTCTAAATCATGAGTCGGATACCCTTTCTCATAGTCCTTCAGCTGTCTTGATGCATATGCAATATCCTTGTCATTCTACATAAGAACACAACACAATCCTTTATGTGAGGCATCACTATACACCACAAAGTTTCCGTATTATCCGTAATGACAACACATGTGCCACACTTAACTTCCTCTTCAAATCTTGAAAACTCTTTTCACACTTCTTCGTTCAAACAAATTTTCTGACTTTCCTTGTCAAATTTGTTAGCGAAATAACTATCTTGGAAAAATCTTGAATAAACCGTCTATAATAATCCCAAGTGGATCCCAAGAAACTCCTCACTTCCGACGGTATTCTTGGTTGTTCCCAATTCATTACGGCTTCAACTTTTGATGGATCCACTGAAATCCTATCTTTGTCAATCACATGCCCAAGAAATTGTACACGATCTATCCAAAATTCACACTTGGAGAATTTCGCGTACAACTTTTCCTTTCTTAGTGTTTCCAACGTTAAACGTAAATGTTCCACGTGTTCTTCTTGAGTTTTGGAATACACCAGAATGTCATCGATAAATACTACCACAAACTTGTCTAAGAATGGTTTAAACACCATGTTCATCAAATCCATGAATGCAGCAAGGGCGTTTGTCAAACCAAAAGACATCACCAGAAACTCGTAATGTCCATACCAAGTTCTGAATGTCGTTCTAGGTATATCCTCCTTTCTTACCTTCAATTGGTGATATCCACTTCTCAAATCTATTTTTGAGAAGTATTTAGCACCCTTCAATTAATCAAACAAGTCATCTATTCATGGTGATAGATATTTATTCTTAATAGTGACTTTGTTTAATTCTCTATAATCAATGCAAAGACGCAGCGTTGACCCATCCTTCTTCTCCATGAATAACATCGGCGCTCCCCACGGTGATACGCTTGGTGGAATATACTTCTTATCTAATAGTTCTTGCAATTGTGCCATCAGTTCCTTCATCTCTACCGGAGTCATTCTATATGGGGCCTTCGATATCGGTGTTGTTCCTGGCGCTAAGTTGATCACGAACTCAATCTCTCTGTCAGGCGAAAGTCTTGGCAAATCCTCCTGGAAACACATCTATAAATTCCCTAACCATTGTTATCTCTTCCAGTTTCACACCCTTCTTCTGAGTATCGACTATGTAAGCTAAATAACCCCTTTGCCTTGACTTAACAACTTGGCCTTCATAATCATCCAAACATCTCTTTTGTCTCAGAGATTTGCTACCATAGAAAACTACCTTTTGACGAAGTCATAAGGTTTACATTTCTTTTGGAAATCAATTATCGCTCCATAATTGAAATGTACCAATCCATTCCCAAAATAACATCAAACTCTCCAAGTCTAATCGTAATTAAATCTACCATCATGATATTCCCTTAATATTCACCCTACGATTCATGTATATGAATCCTAACAGAATTACTTCCTATTCATAATTTCTATGTTTAAAGGAAGTTCAATTCTTCACTAGCGCCCTAACTTCTTGGCAAATTCATTAGATATAAGCGAGCAAGTAGCACCCGAATCAAATAATACATAAGCATCAATATCATTGATTGGGATAATACGACACCACATTCTTTGATTGCACAGCATCTTGCACAGTCATGTTGAAGGTTCTGGCTATGGGTTTGTTTGATGCCATTGGTCCAGCAATGGCCCATGTACCACCACTGCTACCTCCCTTGATTCCTGCTGTCT
This sequence comes from Panax quinquefolius, assembly GCA_020205615.1. Taxonomy (NCBI): domain Eukaryota; kingdom Viridiplantae; phylum Streptophyta; class Magnoliopsida; order Apiales; family Araliaceae; genus Panax; species Panax quinquefolius. The sequence goes on from CM035170.1 coordinate 26,328,387, forward strand.
CTCAAGCCTTCTTCTTAGGCACTCACGAGAAAAGTGATCCTTGGACACTTACGTGAAACAAACATTCTTCTTGGGTTGATTGCAATTTGGGGCGATGTGACCCTCCCAGCCACTGATTAAAGCATACCATTTCCCCATTAAGAACACCCCCTTGTGAAACTTCCCACTTATAGCACATGATTCGAACTTATTATTCTATTGGTTACCCTGCTGAGTTCCAGCACCCACATTTCCATTCCACTTTCTCTTCAGGTTATTTTTACCATTTCCACTATCACCACTACCATTCTTAACCTCTACTTCATTCTTCTTCTTTTTCAGTTCTTGATTGAACTTTGTTACCACCTCGCCTCCACCGTCAGCTAGAATTGCCTTCTCCAATACCGCTGCGAATGTTTTCAATTTGAAGCAGGGAGACCCTATCAGTACAACCGTGGGTTTGATCCATGTTCAAATCTCTTAGCTTATGCTCATCATCGTGCTAACTTGATATGGCGCAAACCTCGCCAACTCGTTGAATTTTACGGTATATTCTGATACCGTCATCGTTCCCTGCTTCAGTTCTAAAAACTGCACTTGTAGCTGACTCTTCGAACTCTCTGGGAAATAAGTCTCAAAGAATATCTCCTTAAACCTATCCCAAGTCATAACCCATTGACCTCCTCGAGTTTTATTAGCCTGCCACCAATAATTAGCCTCTAATTTCAACATGAATATTGAAAAAGAAGTCTTCTGATCCTCCCCTACTCTCACAACATCGAATACTTTCTCTACCTTCATGATCCGTGTCTGTGCCTCAACTGGATTCATGGACCCCTAAAATTCTAGTGGTCCAACCACCTTGAAGTCCTTAAATGTTGTAGCTTGATTATCTTTGTTGATTCGCAGTGAACGTCAGTAGTAATGCCACCAAATTTGCCGGACTGGGTTAGCATCAACATTGTCGTTATTGGTGGTTCTCTCAGCGGTTCTTTGTCGTGGTTGACGTCTTGGAGATATTTTCTGTTAAAATGCACTTATTAGATTATTACTCAATTTCTTTTAAGTATTTTCTACTTAGCTTGCATTTCATAAAAGAAATCATCACATGACACATAACACTTTGAATAAATTAAAAAAATAACTTTTATTTATTCATAATCTTTTTGAAAACATAAGAACAATAGCATCACTGCTATTTACATTACTTTCCTGAGCTACTAAAGTTTCAGGATAACATCATCATCATATCCCATAGGTTACCCAACACTTGGGATGTACATATTAATTAACATTTTATTAATCGCATAACAGGTACACTCCCTACGATGTCCTACTAAGATACTGCATAGCCTTACGACGCTCTTCCTCCATAATCCGAAACATTGTTCTGCGATCTAATATGAATGATGGCAGCATCTCGAACTGAATTGGATAACCCGTGACCCGATCTTGAGCTCGATTAATCACGGTAGTGAATACATTATTCATCTCCTCCATCTTCATCGTTTTTGTTTTTGCATCTCTTACTGCTATATCCCGGCTCGTTGAAAAACTTCCTCATATGCGTCTTCGGCTCTTGCCCTGTTAGTAGATTCTTCATGCAGCTTGTTCTTCAATTCTGTGATCTCCTCTATCAATTGTTCTTTCTCTCTTTCAGTGTGGGCCAGCTTCTCTTCGACATTAGTCAGACGTTCATCTCAATCTTGGATCTCATCGTCCTTCTGTGCCATCGAGGTCTATTGTTCAGCTACTATCTCTTACAACTCCTCGACGGTATCCTAAAGTTCAACATTGCAGTCGTAGACTTCATCATACATACGAGCGTCTATCGAGCTCAGTTGAACTTCTTCCTCCTCGTCCTCCTCGTCCTTATTCGACTATGGCAGCTCAACGGGATCCTCCTCATCCGTCTCCACATCATCATCCTCATCTTCAACCACTGTGACCAACGAGGCTGACTCCCGTGGAAGTAGTTGCTCCCAAACCACCTGAATGTCACGAGACTCCTCTTCTCTAGGCATCTGAGATCCTTCCTCCCTAGCCTGACTGGATTCTCCGACATTTGTCATTCTGACAACAAAATTTTATGTTTTAATTATTAATCATTACTACTCGACACTCACGAGCACATATGTTATAAACACATAAGCACATAAGTGTTTTATTACTTCTTCCTTAAAAATCGATAAGAGTTTATCACCACTATCTTTTCAAAGGTTACTTCCTAAGGCTTTTTCCCCACCTAAGGTTCATAACCTTAAGCTTTGATATTAACTTGTGACACCCCCAAATCCATCGTACTTTATACCCAAAGGATTTGGTGTTCACTTAATAAAATATTCACATCTAATTACCCAATCATAATAAAATTAGATAATAAACCTTCTCATTAAAGGATTACATTAATAAAAATCTCTCAGGTTATCTAACCTTTAAATACAAACATTCATATACGGACAATTAAATAATCTTTATTACAATAATTCAAATAAAGTGTGACAATAAAAATGTCAACATATTACAAGTCTTCAATACTTATTCATCTTTCCCTTTCCCTTACTAGTGCTAGGTACGTCGATCTTCTCAACTTTAACTGTAAAGTTATATAAGCAAGAGTGAGCAAACAAAGCTCACTTGAAATAATAATGAATAAAATCTTTCAACTTAAACTTTAACAGTCCTAAGACTATAAGGACTCCTCGTACTTATAGGGATAAGCCCTTCGCACAATGTATTATGCACAAACATTTCAACGTTAAGCGTAAATTATCCCCTAATAATAGGGTTGTTCATCTCAGTATTTAGAATACAAGTCCTCACCAATGTAAGTTTGGTTTGGATACATTTCTAGGTAATTTGGAATTCAACGGTCATCAACTAAGGATTAGTTGAATAAAAAGTTAATAACGTTATGCTGTGGAATAATCATAACTGAATCGACATTGTAAATTAAGATCATGCTTTAGGAATAATCTAATAGCATAAGTATTGAATAATATCACATAACTTGCTTGAACAATATTAAGCTAAGGTTAAAAATCTTATCTAAAATTTGGTATGGAGCAGGCATAATAAATAGTAATATACTTGCTCAATGTAACAATGGGTTTAGAGAACTTGCTCATTCATAAGAATAAACTTGCACAATGTAATAATAATAGAACTAATTCAACAAAAGTGTAGAATTAGAAAATTTGCTTAACTATAAACAAGTTAGAACAACTCAATAATGATTAGAAGTCAAACTTGCTTGAATAACGTTAGAATTAGAGCTTGCTAGAATAAAGATTAAAAATAAAAGAATTTTCTTTAAAATAAGTAACTTGCTAAATGTAAAGAATTAAGGTTTAGAAACTTGCCTCAAGCGTAAGCTATAATATTAAAACTCACGTTCACCTACACATTTTAGTGGAACCACAATATCTATTAGACATGTTAACATCCACTTACCAAATAACACCATCTCTAGCTAAACTTGTTAATTTAGTACAAATCTTATGCTACTATATAAATATCAGAAATTTCAAGTGTTAACCTTTACAACACTTATTTATTAATCCTCATGTACACTAATTTCTAACATATCGTATTCATTCAGGTACACTAAGTCATAACATAACACGTCAAGAACTTACTAATCATTTTTACAACTTTGAATTTATCAATGACATATCACTTTGCTGTTTTTAATCTTTCTTACTACATGTTTGACACATTAACATAACCTTAGACCAAGTGGTAAAGGTACTCAAGAT